>JAJJMC010022576.1:993437-1113460 GCA_023531435.1 Papaver californicum
TCACTAAGAAGTGAAAATGGATGGCTATAATTCCACCCAAGTTTGGAATAGTGATCCAAACACCCATCAATCTATTTATAGTAACAAAAATTAATTTAAGTAGTAAAACATTAATTTTAGTAACATACATTTTTTATTTCCCAACATTATTTTTCACCGGTGGTTGTTTTTTTGCAGCAATTGTTGATTCTTTCATCGTTTTCTTTGTGCAGTAGTCGTTCGTGCCTTCGCGGTGCGTCTAGTCCTTATTCTACCGGTTTCCCGACTCTGCTTCTAGTTTCTACGTTTGGTGTATTGATCCTTATTTTTGTTGTTTGTATTGTTACTCTTGTCGGTCGGTCCGACATTGAAGTTTCATTCCGTGTCGGTCTTTGGTTATTATTATATGTGTCTCCATCCGAGCTATCTACTTCCTTCGGTTGTCCGCCTTTTGTTCCAGCCTTTCCTTGCCTTTTGATGGGTGACATAGCGACTCCCATGCTGGCAATGTTTCCCTCTGATTGTTGCTAGCTTTGTTGTTGTCTTGTCTGTCCCAGCAGCATGAATTTATGAGGTAAACGTTTGTGCTCTGTGTGGTTTTCATGCAAGACAATGACGTAATGTTTTGACTGTGTTGAGCTTTGGGAACTTCTCTACTTCAAGTCTCGACAAAAGGTGGAAAATTATTTTTTCCCGAATGCATAGGGTTGAACCGAAAAGTCCCTTTAGTCGAGTCCGAATGTAGTTGCTTGAAAGGTAACCACTACACCCAAGTAGAGATGAATTCACTTCTAAGTTGAAATGTAAGTTAAGGCACCTTAGAGAAAGATGTTGCACTCTATTGATGAAATCTTCAAGTTTGGGTCAATGTTATATCATATCGGATTTCGATTCGTATCGGTCGAGAGCGATACACTGGTACGCCGGTATACCGGGAAAATTTCGGTTTACATACCGGCAAAATATCAGTCCGTATATTTTATACCTATAATTTTATAAAAAAATACTAGCTCACATTTTATAACTATAAATATATTTCAAAACGTTTTAACAAATATTTTTTCATCCTAAATATATAGATCCATAGATTTCATATATAGTTCAAAGTTCAAACATGAAACACAAGATAAACAACAACAACTTCAAAGTTCACCGTCTAAAGTACCTAGTTTATATACCAACAAACATAATCACAAATTTCAGATTCACAAATTTAAGAACCAATAACTTCTAAACTCTTAGACATACAAGACAAGCTTATAACAATATTGCCCACACTCTGTACTGTAACCAAACAAAGAAGCAATATAACAAAGACAGGTTCTCATGCACTTGTGAACAGGGAGAAAAAGCCAGAGACTCAAACTTACTACTGGAAACACCTTTAGAGGAACAAATTAAGATATTCCTAAGCCCCTTATAAACTCCACAAGCTCCTAAAGTTTGAAGATACCAATTAGTAGACTCAACACAACAAACTTTATGATAGTAAAACTTCCTAATAGGGGTCAATGGGTCACTAAAGAACAACCTATGCTACCAATAAGATAGTTGTAGCAAAAACAGGATCGAAATTATCAGTATTACTGCTATCAAGTTCAAGAGAGCTATTATGCTTAGCCTGAGCAAAACGATGGTAGACAGTAATAATGCACAACTGCCAGTTTAAAATCAACGTGCAACTTAACTTATAAAAACAAATGCAGCAATCAAATACCACTATTGACCAAAGATCAGAACCGAGATTCCTATTAAAAAGAAATTTCACAGATTCCTCAAAACCCTTACTAATAAGACAGTAGGATTTATAGTGATTTAACCACACAGATAAACCCAACAGCTTATGCTGATAATCACACAGAAAAGTAAGAAAGAAGCTAACAACATTAACAGAATTATAGGCACTACGGAAGAGCACAATATATTTCAGGTTCAAAACTAGACAGATAATTAAATGGACCCAGCAAGAAACAAAGAACACAGCCCCCTATTGACACACCATCCAAAAATGCTATAGCAATTAACGACAATACTACGAGCAGTGGAATTCAGCCTATCAATACTACCACCATATAAACCTTAGTTTGCAGGTAATGAAGTGGGTTAGATAATACCTGGAAGATGTAAACATCACAGGAACTATAATGCATACCTTTACATCAATATAAGAACGCGAAGCAATGATAGGGGAACCAAAGTACAGGTCATAGGAGAAGAACAACACTACGATATGAACATTCCAAAGAAAAACAGCAATACTATCTACTATAAAATGAGTAAATAAAACTTGTGAATTAAAACAATCCATGGGTGATATAAACTAATTGGAAAGTAGGCAAATATTCCAATACAAAATTTCACATGTGTTGTTTCACAACCACCACTAATACATGGAGATATTAGAAAAGTGCAATGCTATTTTCAATGTCAAACACATAACACAAATAAATAAGCTAACCTTAGTTAAGGTTTGAGCATGTTCAATAATTCATCGAACTATATATCCAGAGCAAAATGATAAATGATAACATTCCTTCCTTCTATCCATATTCATGGACACAACCTACATGTTTCTGGAACAACACCATCCACTACAACTGTTTTCCCGAACAGTTCTCATTTCCCCTAATGCATTTCCAGTTTGTATCTCCTCAGTGTCACTAACTCTAGATTGAATACTAATGAGCTTACACAAAACCTACCTAAGAGCCCCACAATACAAAACCCCATTAATACAAATTTAATTAAATGAACAACGAAACTGAAAAAAACAAAACATCGCAAACACATCTCGAGCAATCATTCACATAGTTTACGACATGTTTTGGCACATTTTCAACCATGAAATCTTAACAAATCAAACATTTTCATTTTTGTGTCTGTAAACTAATTTCAGATAAGAAACAAGAGAATTGTACCTACATATTTCCTTCTGGAGCTGCCGAAACGATGGAGATGTTCAAATCCTTCGAAGGTTCTACCAATTCTAGCTGGAAAATTGAAGAGAAAATTGAAGAGAAAATTTCTGTAGCGTGATTGCGTGAAAATTGAAGAGAGGAAACAAATGAGAGACTGAAGAGAGGGATTAGGTTTCATTTCTCTCCAACGTATCTAAAGCGTTGGATTAAAAAAAAAAATCTCATCCAACGGACATAATTCCATTTCGGGAATTTCGGAAATTTTCGGAATTTTCGGTTTTTGAAAATATCGGCCGAAATTTTCGTTGAAATATTGTTCCACCGGTAACCCAAAATTCGTTTCGGTTTCACCCCGAAACCCGAAATTTCAGCCATTTCGGCCGAAATGTACTACCCAGGTTGGGGTTCTTAGCTTTGAGGCTAAGATTACGCATTTATAGTATTAAGGGAGCACCTCCTCAATAATCAGGTGTTCTTCAAGGGAGTACTTAGATAAGTTAGATACATTCTAGAGGATTCCTAGACTTGGACTTGGGTTTGACACCTTTACTTAATGCTATCCTTTTGAGCTTAGGAGGACATATGGAATGATATCCACAAAAAAATACAGAAATATCCAATATAATTATGATCAAGCGTGCACAATTCTAATACACTTTATATTATTTTTCTCTTTAACGATTTTCAACTTCTTCTGAGGCTAGATTCAAGCAAGCACCAGTGAGCTCAGGAGAAAATTTGAGCACCTCCTTTTGTTGCTTTTTGAGAAAATATGATTAGTTTTCTTAGTTTCTCCAGTTTTATATCTTTATTTAGTTCTTGCTTTTCTAAGCTTAGTATTAATGTTCTTCTTGCTGGTTTACGATTTCTTCGTGTCGTTTATCGGTCCATCTTCATATCCTTGCACCACTATGGTGTTTTTTTTGTAAGTTTTGAGTCATTTTGTAAGTAGTTTGTGTTAACTAAAAATATTTTCGGTGCAACCTAGGAGACAAAGAATTAGGGTTTCGAAAATTAACATTGATAGACATATATTCGTGTTTCTTTTAGTCCCAATAATGTATATTGTTAGTTCTTAATTGTTGTATTAATACTATTATTTTATGTATTTATAGGTATTTTTGTGGAAATAGCGATTGCGGAAAATTTGGCTTGAAAAGTGTTAAAGGCACCCAAGAGAATTGATAAAGGCACCCACCTTCTCAAATTCAAATATGAGTTTTGGCGGGAAAATTTGTTCACACAAATCTATCGAATTTTTTAAGGGTTTCGAAGATTTTTTTGAAGATTAAAGGCTCGAATATTCTCTTACCTTATCAAGTGGGGTTTTATAAGCTTGTGGGACTCAGCTTGCACGTTAAATGTGATGAAAACTCAAAAATAATAACATGATAATATTCTCGGTTCATACAAAAATCTATGTAGTAAAGGAGATAATATCTCCTTAGGACTTTTATCAACAAGATATATTTGTGAGCTGTTAAAGGGAACAAAACAAAGATATTTGGTCAAGATAAAATCAGGATCGAGAAGAAAAGAAGGAGATCAAATCAGGTGCGAGAAGCAGAAAACTTCCGAGAATAATTTTCATTAAAAAGAATACTTGAGAAGATTTGGTAAGTTGTCGGGGGTTGTAGTATATAGAGGATATGAGAAGAGCATGGGGGAGGCTGGCTTCTGCCAGAAACTAGGGAAAAAATCAGTTCGAAAAAATTCTTCTACTGCTCGAGGAAGAAGAAGGGCAAAACCACCTTTACAAACTGTTATTGAAGCTGTTACCAATTCTTTTGTATTCAACGGCTAAGGCAAAAATTATCTAATAGTGTCGGCGACAATTTTAGCTGTACAACACACAAAGCTTGTTGCAAATTCAATAGTTGATTTTAATCATTATGCGACGCTGTGAGTCAGTTGTTCTTTGTAAACTCTTCTAAAATAATGAAATTAATGGTTTCTTCTCTACTTTCTTATACCTCAATTGCTATGACTACCTAAATATCTTTTTAATCTATTATTAATGCTTACTTTTAATATTTAAATTCTTAGACAAAACTACTCTCTTTTGTGCTTTTTAATGACTAATAGTTTCTCTTCTAAATATGCTTTAATTTAATTGTTCTGAATAGTCTTTAGGCTGTTGATCTTTTACAAGCGAAGAAATTTATATTTTTGACAAAACGACGTAAGTCATATAAATAATTTAGAACGTTTTACATTCCGAGGCGTGAAATTGGGTTCGAAACTTTCTTGAGTAATTTGAGAGTAGATTTAAGATATTAAAGTGTTAATTGTACAAACATCAAAAGTAGTAGAATCCAAAACCCTAGACATTTATTTTCTGATTAATTAATTTGTATAGTTATTTTATCTTTTTATTTATTAATTTAAAATTCATCTGTAACATTTTCTTCATTTGTAGCACATAATTTGTCTATTAATTAGAGATAATATTATTAATCTTCGTTGGAACGAACCGTACTTCTCGCTTCTACTTTGTAGACGTTTTGAGACGACGGCCATAGGCTTTCAGGCCTATCAATTTTCGGCGCCGTTGTCGGGGATTGATAAATATTATTTTTGGTTATTTTGCAATATTTGTGATTATTAGATTAGTTTTTTAGGTTATTTTATTTTCTCTTTTAAGTTTTACTTGGCTATTTTTCTTGTTTTTTTTATGCATATAATATTCTTCATTTGATAGGGAATTTCCTACCAAAAAAGGTAAGTAATAAAACACAATTTTTTTAGATTTATTTTCATTAATTCTTAGATTTTTCGTTATTTTTTTTAGAAACAATTTTTATTTTTTTTAGATTTTATTTTATTTTTATATAAAAAAACATATGGACACACCAATTGCATCGTCAGATTACCGAGTTTAGGAAAACTCGTGGAAAAGTACGCTGAACCTGTGTCGTTGGCCTTATAGGAGTTACCAGCCAAAATTTCACAAGTCTTAGCCTCGTGCCTTTGACCAGTCTTTGATTGTAGGTATATTTTGCTAAGGTAACATGAGCTTACCTATTTTAGTCGAACCTGCATTTGCACGTGCACTAAAAAAATGTCGAACTGGTATTGTGAGGACCAATATAATGAATATCGACCCGAATTCCAAAATGGACATTACATGTACCATGACCATAGTGTGGATAGTACTTGAGATCATTACCAACCTTTTGAAGGTTATGGTTCATACCATATTATCCCAATTACTATTCGCACACTCACCAGGCGTACGAACGGGTAAATGAGCAATATTATCCTTAGCAAAATGTTTGTTCTCCATCGTTAGAAGATGCCCTCAGACGCTACATAAAAACTTCACAAATTCTTGCTTCTTCGTCTGCTTCTTTGAATAATAAAATCAACAAATTAAGTGAACATACATAGATATGACAGAAAGACTTGCAACTATAAGTACTGCCCTCGGTGAACTTAATACACGTTTAGATGAAATTAAAGAAGAAGAATTATCAGCTGTTAATATTGCTCAAATGAACTTGATTGCCAAAATTGTGTTTCTGATTTTACCCTTGATAATAATGTTTAATATTTACCTAATTTAGAGAGGGAGGTTAAAAGCACTACTTGTTTAGATAAGTTTCAACTATCTTCATATTGTTATGATGATGAGGATAATATTGATGAAGAGTTTGAAATCCGCAGTCATAATGATTAGGAAATCTTTACACCATTTGAGCCTCATGCTGATAATGTTGTTTCCAGTTCAAATCCTAATAATATTGATGATTATTTACCTATTCAAGAGGAAAATAATTTAACTAGAAATACAATTGTTATAGACGATGAAATATTTCATTCTTATTATGAAGACGATGATAGTTTAAAGGAACGAGTTTATCCCAAGACCAGTGTTTTAAAGCCCAACGATTCGAAGACCATAGTCTCTAACGAAGATGATATACTTGTATAGAATTTAAATGTGAGTGAAGGTACCCCACCTGATGATTATAATTTAGATGAAATAATTGACCATTTTCCTAAATATGATAATTTCGAAATTAAGGAAACTGTGCCTAGTTTGTCCAAGGACATTGACCATTCTAGGTTTGGGGGTGAATATCATTATCCCCGCGGTAATCCTTTGATTCTTAGAATAGTTCCTAACTTGGGACTTGATGTGTGTACCTCTACCATCTTACGTGATTATCTTCATACACGTTTTCCTGAACCTGATTTTGTCCAAAATGAAATTCGTGTGTTAGAAACCCATCATCATATTGATGTGGTTTACCTGGACCACAATATCATACTTGATTTTGTTGTCCCACAAAAACTTTATTTACCAAATGTGGGAACTTCTGAACTTCAAATGTGCTAGTTCTTAAATTTTGGAACTAAATCAGATTATTTTAGAAAATTTGAATCGACACATTTTCTTCAGAATGACCACCACTCCCATATACTTTATTGTGGTCAACTCTATGAGTCAAATCCAATTGACTTTAAGGATCTACAATTATTTCGATTATTGTTATATGGTTCATAATTGTGACTAATCTTTTCTTGGTCTGGATGAAGACTTTAAACTTAACGCTCTATGGGAGGAAACTCATATGCTTTTTGTACACGGTGCTGGTAATATTTTCCATATTTTTGTTACTTTGCTCGGTATTTCTCTTTATTCATGCTTTCATTCATTATCTTTAAAACATCAAGGACTATGTTCAATTTAAGTTTGGGGGTAAGGGAGAAAATTTTATAATTTTAGTTGTACCAAATTTTTCAAATTTTAGAGTCATATAGTAGCCTTTTAACTAAGTTTACACACTGATTCTCCCCCAAAAGATGGAAATTAGAATTGTTAGAAAAAACTATATCTGTGTTCTTAACCTATGAGAGAATAACCGTGACGGACCCAACCATCTATGATGGAGACAATTAGGCCAGAGGACTATGTTCAATTTAAGTTTGGGGGTAAGGGATAAAAGCTTTAAATTTTAGTTGTACCAAAATTTCTAACTTTTAGAGTCACGTAGTAGCCTTTTAGCTAAGTTTACGTACTGATTCTCTCTAAAAAAAATTGGAAATTAGAATTGTTAGGGGAAACTACATATGTGTTCTTAACCTATAAGAGAATAACTGTGACGAACCAACCACACATGATGGAGATAATTACGCCAGAGGGAAATACAGAAAGACAGAACTAACCAACCATTAGCGAGACTACCCTTTTGACTGAGGCACTAAACCTTCAATTGTCCTCTTAGAGTGTTTCATGTGCATAAAATTTGAGTAGAATGATGAGCTACTCAACCTCGCACCACTTCTAGCATTTTTTGATCTCTGGGTGCTAATTCTTATTACCATGAGGGTGACATCATAACTAGCCTCATCTTGTAGTCTCAGTCACAACAATTACAACTCTCTCTCAATAGAAACTTAGCATCATCAACAAGCGGAGCAACATCAATTCATGAAGAAGTTGAAGACGTCCAAGGTTTACAAGCAACAAAGGCAAAGAACATTATATATTCAAAGTGACAATCAAACTGACAAAGAAGAAAAAAAAACAAAATATATAATTTTTGAAGATTTATGTACCATCAGTTGTGAAGATTCAAGTGCAAAAATCCTTCTCCATTGGCAAGTTTTTTTTTTCTTTGTATCATTTATTTATTATTTTTATATCAATCTTATTATTTTAAAAAAATATCAAACAAAACAAAAAAAAATATTAAAAATTCAGTTTATTTATTAGTAAAATCCATGAAGAAGAAGAAATTCAAAAGAAAGTTTCAAACAACAAGTGATCGAAGATAAAGAGTAAAGTTATACAAGTTTCAAGGGTTTTCATCAAGGGTTGAAGCCGAAGACAGAGTTCTTTCTAACTTTCTAGTGAACAACATTAGAGAGCTGTGACACTAGAAGGTGAGAGTATGTTCCCATCCTAATTTATGGCCGATTTCCTAAGAATCATCTGATTTATTTTCCTTTGAGATCATCAGAAAAAGCGTTATTATCAAGAGTGTGTAAGTATTCACTCTTCAATCCTTCTTACACACCGGTGTGACCCTAAAAATCGTTTTCTGAGTGCAAATTCATAAAACCCTATGGTGAGGAAGAGTCGAGGCGAAATACTTATTTGGTTGCTCCATTAGTCTGCTGTCCATATGGCAAAAGACATCTTTGACACTAGTTCAACTTGTCACACTTTCTCTCTCATAAATTAATCATGTTATCTTGTATTTTTCTCTGGCACTTCTAATTACTTGGTATTTGGAGGAGAAAATTTATGTCCTTGTAGCTCTTTGGAGACTTGTGACATGAAAAGTTAGAATTAAAGGTTATGTGGGTATACCTCTTGTAAACCTTCACGATACAACTCGTTCGTAAGGTCACCTAGGAGTTTAACGGCTTGCTGCACGTACTAAGTGTAGTCGTGATTCCTACGAAAGTGAGTTGGATTTTTATTCGTTTTTTAGATTAGATTTGTTCGAGGACTAGCAAATAATATGTTTGGGGGTATTTGATGGACACATATTTGTGTCTCATTTAGTCCCGATAATGTATATTGTTAGTTCTTAATTGTTATATTAATACTATTATTTCATGTGTTCATAGGTCTTTTTGTGGAAATAACAATTGCGAGAATTTTATCTTGATAAGTGTTAAAGGCACCCAACTCTTTTATAAAGGCACTCACCTTCTCAAATTCAAATATGAATTTTGGCGGGAAAAATTTGTTCACACAAATCTATCGAATCTTTTACAAGTTTGGAAGACTACTTTGAAGATTTTTTTTTTAAAACAGAAAAGAAATTTTGATTGATTGAAATTAGATGATTACATAAAGAGAATCCTCCAACAATTGGTCTCGGATACTACTAAGTTCGAATACGAAGATGAACACTCATTATTACATTTCTCTACTCTAGCTAACTTAGATAAAATATCCGCTACTTTATTATTTTCTTTTGCAACATAGAAACGGTGCCAAGAACTAAACTCTCTAAATACTAATTTGATTTCTTTCACTAGATTGTGTAATCTCCAATAAATACTCAGCTTATTTTTGTTGACTGCATCCACCACTAGCTTCGAGTCAAGTTCGAAATGCACCTTCTCCAGCTCCAATGCTTTATCCCAAATCACTGCTTCCATTAGTCCTTTGCATTTTTCTTGTCCGTACTTTGTGTGTCAGCTAGATAGATGCACTTGGATCCCTTATGTGTGCCTGCAAAATTTCGAATAACTATCCCAATGCTACCAGTTTTAGAGCTATCATGATATGAGCCATCTATATTAATAGTAAGAACATCAGTAGGAGGGGGAGACCAATGCAGATTTATTATATTTTGTCTGTTGCCTATTCTGGATTTTTGCTATACATTTCTTGCTGACTAGCAATGTAACTCTGACAGCGGTGATAGATATTATCAAGTGAGACGTCGATGTTTTCACATCTCTTCGTCCAAATGGACCAAACTATAATTACTCTTCTAATAATTAATTCTTCAGATATGAGTTTGAGATGAAGACTCTCAAACTAGCTCATAATCTCTTCCTTCAGATTGGTGTTGCACTGTACTTGCCAACCAAGAGCTTTTAACCAGACCTATTTTGAGACAACACAAGACATAATAATATGCTCAGGCGATTCTGCAATTTGCTCGCAGAAGGGACAAGACTGGTCCATATGTTCTATAAATCTTGTTATCTTATGGTTAGCTTCCAAAGAGTTTTGAACACCTTCTTCATATTATGGTTGATAGAGCTTTGCGGATAATTCTCTTCATACATCCTTTTATAAGTGGATTTAACTGAGAAGTTTCCGTTTTTCTCTAAAGACCAAATAAGCATGTCTTCTTGATTTGGATGGATCGAGAGTCTGAGAATGAAACTCGTTGTTTCAGAATCAAAAGGCTACGAACAAGGTGTGAATTCCAATTTGAAGTATTTAGGATGAAAAGTTTATTCACATACACATATTGATCAGCATTCGTGGCTCCATGTATAGGTTTTAGTGGCCCATCCAGATCAGCAATCCACCTTGTCTTCCATATTAAAATCTTACTACCCTTTCCCAAACTACAACAGTTATGCTTCTGTATGAAACCTAGTTCTGAGCTAATACTTCTCCATAACCAGGTAGTTGAGGTCTTCTTCTTTATATTAAAGATATCTCCATCTAGAAAATACTTTGCCTGCAAAGACTTTGCGCATATAGAAAAATCATCAATGCATAACTTCCATGCATATTTCGCAAGTAAAGCTCTATTAAAAATATGTGCAGATCTCTAAATCCTAGGTTACCCAAATTTCTCCATGAAATAATATAACCTTCTTTATTTGAAGTTTTGTTTTTCTAGAAAATTTGTTGAGTAGAATTCATCTTGGAGATTGTGACATTCGGTAACTTGAAACTAGACATATGATGAATTAGGATTGCATTTAGTTACAGACTTAACCATAACAGACCTAAAAGCTTCTGACATATTCTTATCTCTCCACCTTGTGAGTTTAGAATCCATTTTCTCAATTAACACCGAGAAGGGAACCCTCTTGTTTCTGCCAACAAAAAATGGCAGACCTAGATATTGCTCTTTCCTAATGTTAAGTTGTATAAACTGGAGAATTCCACTAATATCTTGGCAGATTGAAGGCTCCATATTATTACTGAAGTATACAACAAAACTTATTAAAATTTATTAACTGACATGAGCAGGCACTGAATTCTTCAATCACATGAAGAAGTTTTGTAGTTTGCGAAATATTTGCCTTACAAAAAAGAAGACAGTCGTCCGCAAAAAGCAAGTGATTGATCTTGGGGGGTAACTTGCTAATTTTTACACCAGTAAGCTGCTTTGTTGTTTCACAATGAGCTAGAGATCTTGATAAAGACTTCATTGCTAGAATAAATAGATAAGGGGATAAAGGATCCCCTTATCTAATACCTCTCGAATGTTTAAAATCCTTAGTAGGTGATCCATTCAGCATGATTTCAATATGAGTTATACCTACACACTGGAAGATAAGATTATAGAATTTATCTCCAAACCCAAATTTCTTTAGAACCTCGATTAAGAAACTTCACTCCAATCTATCGAACGCCTTTGACATTCCATTTTTAAAGCTAGATGACCACTTTTTCCTTTTTTCCTCTTTATTGATTGAACTATTTCTTGAACCACAAACACATTTTCAGAGATTAACCTTCCGGGCACATAGGCATCTTGCATCGGAGAAATAATATTGCCTATATGCTTTTTGAGTCTGAGCGCAATAACCTTAGAATTTATCTTATAGACTGTATTGCAAAGAGCAATGGGCCTGTAGTCTTCTGGAATGTATGGAGATTGCATTTTAGGTATGAGTGTAATTCTTGTGTTGTTTAACTGCTTGAGAAGAAAACCCAAATTGAAAAAAGATTTAACCATATTATAAATATCTTCTTTAACAATATGCCACTGCGACTGATAGAAACCCGGCGCGAAGCCATCTGGACCTAGAGATGTCCAAGGATCCATTTCCATTAAATCAAAATAAGTTTCTTGTTCTGGGGGAATAATAATCAGTTCTTGATTATGATTTTCAGTTATGCAGGCAGGAATATGCTGCAAGAAGTAAAAACTGTCTATAGGATTTGACGTCGCACTTATTTTCTTGAAATGTGAAGTAAGCAACTGTTCAAGTGACATCTATCTTTGGACCAAGATCCATTTGGTGCTTAAAGGGAATCAATTATATTTCTAGCCTTCCTTCTATTAGCTCTAATATGAAAGTACTTGGAATTTTTATCCATCTCATTGTAAAAATGATCTTTCGATTTTTGACTATTAGAACTAGATTGAATCTCATAAAGATACTCCAACTCTTTCTTTAACTGAATCACCTTCTTAGTGTTGCTGCTGTTAGAATCAGTTGCTTGGAGATCAGAAAATTCTTGCTGAAGGTTTGTGATTCTATACTGAATATTCCCAAAGGTAGATTTACTCCATTTGGATAGTTGATGCCTTGTATTAGATAACTTGTTAGCAAGAGTAAAAGTTGTAGAGCCAGTAACATTAGAAGTCCAAACATTCTTGATTTCATCCATACAGGTTTCATTTTGAATCGAATGTTCAAAAAAATTCCAAGTCTTACCTTTAATAGTACTAGGGCAATTAAGGTTTAGTAAAGGTCCGAGCCATTTTGAGATAAATGGGAGAGAGTGGCATTAGGATAGATTATAGACCATTCACTGTTAACCAATGCTCTATCAAGCCTGGATTTCACCCTACCAGTCCCATGACTGTTACTAGTCCAAGTACAAGGATTTCCGCTAAATCCCATATCAGAAAGGTATGACTTTCTTACAAGACTTATGACTTCCGCTAAAGTATGAAGAGAAAAATATTGGGAGTTTCTATCATCCACATTTAAGGTAATTTTCAGGTCCCCTAATAGATACCAGGGAATAAATATATTTCGACTTAAATCTCCAATATACGACCATTAACTAGGTTATTCATCTCTATAAGGTGTGTCGTAAACACAAGAAAGAAACCACTCCCCTTTGGCAGGATGATTTGCAACAATAGCATGAATCATCTTTTCAGAAGCATGAACTATATCTAAGATAAAACCATATTTCTATAAGAGAATTAAGTCTCCAACTATTCCTACTGATGGGATATGAAGTTTGTTTGGCATATCAAGAAAATTGGAAAGCTTTAGAATTCCATCATGTTTAATTTTTGTTTTATAAAATAAAAGTAATGTCCGGAGAACGAAAAGAGTTTAAGTAATGCAAATGATCTCTAGATTCTTTTCCTAGGAAACTTTGGCAGTTCAATGACATAACTTTCATGTTTATGCAAGAAAATAAATTTAAGTGATCAACTAAACTTCTAAAATGATTTAAACATAAAACAAGGAAATTTTTTAAAAGAGAAGTAGAATGAAAAAAGGAAGCAGAATGAAAAAAGATATTTACCAGGGTAGCAGATCCTTCTTGAATAATATCGGAGTTCTCCATTATGGTAAGTACTCTCTCATCAATCATATTATGGTCCATACCATCAGTTCGGAAGTATTCCAAGCTTAGTGAAGTATTATTCTCAGATGAAAAATTGTGAGTATCTTGGATTATAGTGGAAGGGATTTGGGTGGATGTGTTACAAAGTTTTGCAACAACATCATTTCTCGATATTTTATTTTGCCTTATATTTTCCATGTGTGGGTTATCCTTGGACCTCATCTGACTAGCTGAGAATATTCCTGGATCATTTGGTCCAAATATTTTGTGACATCAACACCATAGGCACGATATAGCTCATTAAGATATTGAATTTATTCATCATTTGGCATAGCTCTAACCCTCAAATTATCAGCTGTAGCCGTACAAGTTTCTTCATTATGATCTATAGTGTAGCAATATTGACACAAGTTGTGAGACTGTTTCTCCCGATGATAACAAACCCAAACAACAGATCCTGCTGCAGTATTTCACCATTCTCCTCTGTGCATTGGTTGAGATCCACCTCAATACATATCGTAATTATATTTCCACTTCTTGGTTTGCAGTTCTTAGGATTAGTTGAGATTTTTCTTCCTAGTTCCCGAAGAGCATCATTTACAATTGTTTTAGAATGGTGCTCCATCAGAAGTCTTCAGTTGCAATTCTTGTGTCATATTTCTTTAGGTTCAGATGGCATCTCAAGATGTTCCATGAAGATTTCTTAATAATCTCATTCCTATCCTCTTTTGAGTTAAACTTGAAAATGAAAATATTTCTTCCAACTGCTCTCACTTCTTTATTCTTATATTTCTTCCAAAGGATGTTGATCTCCTTTTTGACTTCAAAAGTTTCAAAAGTATCCTTGGAAATAATCTTACCAATCAAGCTAGTGGACTATTCCTTAGAAGCTTCAACAATAGCTCTAGTCGATCTGACTGTTCTTCTCATTTGTCTAGCAATAATATCCCAGATATTTGTTTGCTTCATCTGGTTAGTAATTCCTAAGATTTGATTTTCAAAGGAGCCTGGCATTGTATTTTTGTAGGGATTAGGTAGGAAGAGAATGTAAAGCTGGGAATTATTGTTGACAAACAAATATATTGTTTGCTTGTTTAAGGGAATTATTATGTAACAAATTTTAGTTTCCTGGGATAAATAATCCTTCCTTAAATTTCGAACAAAATTTTTAAGAGAAAGAAAAGAAAAATATTTTGAGTTTAAGTTGGTATAGGTCAACCAAGAAATATACGGCTTAAATTGAGCATGCCTTAATTTCCGAAAGGAAAAGAAAGGGAATATATATTTTTTGAAAATTCAAAAAATAATGGGAAAAATGGTTTTGAATTATAGATGAATGGCTGGAATGATTAAAAAGGCGAGATTCACCACTATAATACACTCTGATAATCTGAGAATAATACTTTGACATACTTGATGAAATACCCATTGATTTGATAGGTTGCAAAACTGCATAGATTGGCAACACTGCCATGGATTGAGACAAAACTGTCAAATATGATTGTAAACAAATTGTCAAGAGCCGAAATTATACTTTTCACAAACATCCAAAACTGAATGACTCCCATAAATAATCAAGAGGATCTGCAAAAAAATTAAGTGAACATCAGAAAAAAGGGTATAGAAATAATCAAATAATCAAAAGATTTGATAAAAAATATTAAACAGATAACTCTAGCTCAAAAGTTTGAGAAATAATCCATTGTTTTACTGCAGAAGTAAAAAGCTTTTCAATTTTCACGTCGGGAATTTGATTACTTTGAAGATTAAAGACTCGAATATTCTCTTACCTTATCAAGTGGGGTTTTATAAGCTTGTGGGACTCAACTTGAGCGTTAGAAGTGGAAGAAAACTCGAAAATAATAACATGATAATATTCTCGGTCATACGAAAGTCTATGTAGTAAAAGAGATAATATCTCGTTAGGATTTTTATCAGCAAAATATATTAGCGAGTTGTTAAAGGAAACAAAATAAAGATATTTTGTCGAGATAAAATCAGGATCGAGAAGAAAAGAATGAGATTAAATCAGGTGTGAGAAGAAGAAAACTTCCAAAAATAATTTTCATTTAAAAAAGAAGATTTGAGAAGATTTGGTGAGTTGTTGAGGGTTGTAATATATATAGAGGAGATGAAGAGAGCATGGGGGAGTCTGGCTTCTGCCAGAAACTAGAGAAAAAAATCAGTTCGAAAAAATTCTACTACTGCTCGAGGAAGAAGAAGAAGGACAAACCCACGTATACAAATTGTTGTTGAAGCTGTTACCAATTGTTTTGTATTCAACGGCTAAGGCGATAGTTATCTAAATAGTATCAACGACAGTTCTGGCTGTACAACACATAAAGCTTGACGCAAATTCAATAGTTGATTTTAATCATTCTGCGTCGTTATGATTCTGTTCTTTTTTGTAAACTTTTCTAAATTAATGAAATTAATAGTTTCTTCTCTACTTTCTTGTACCTCAATTGCTACGACTAGCTAAATATCTTTTTTAGGGTATACGAGGAAGCTATTTTTGATGCTTACTTTTAATATTTAAATTCTTAGACAAAACTACTCTCTTTTGTGTTTTTTAATGACTAATAGTTTCTCTTCTAAATATGTTTTGATTTAATTGTTCTGAATAGTCTTTAGGTTGTCGATCTTTTATAAACGAAGAAAATTAAATCTTTGACAACACGATGTAAGTCGTATAAATGACTTAGAATGTTTTACATTCCGAGGCATGAGATTGGTTTGAAAATGTCTTGAGTAATTTGAGAGTAGATTTAAGATATTAAAGTGTTAATTGTACAAACATCAAAAGTAGTGGAATCCCAAATCCTAGACCTTTATCTTCCTGGTTAATTTTTTTATAATTATTTTATTTTTATTTATTTATTAAAAATTCATCCAAAATATTTTTTTTATTTGTAGTATATAATTTATCTATTAATTAAAAATAATAATATCAATCTTCGTGCGACCATACCATACTTGTTGCTTCTACTTTGTAGATGTCATGCGATTGCGGCCATATACTTTCAGTCCTACTAAACATTAATAACAGAAAAAATGTACCAATTACTTATTTATCGTGGAAGTGTATCTTTTTAAGAAGAAAAATTATCTAGCTGGTTGGAAATCACTCCGTACACCATTTTTTGATCTATCGTTTTTTTCCAAATGTATAAATTGGGAGCTTTGACGGTTCTCTGATCTCTCCTCTCGACTTGTTTGTTTGGCATTTTTTATTGTATTTGTGATACATGGTTTTTGTCGCTTTGTAATCTCTTTTTAATTATGGATGAATGAAATTTCTAAAGTTTTATAAAAAAATAAAATAAAAACTAATTATGATCATGGATATGCGTCATTAACCCATCCCTATGAATTTAAAAGGAGAATAATTTTTGCAAATGCATGGTGTTGACACTTGGGTAACCCCACATTCCACTTATGATAAAACAAAGACAAAAACTTATTTTCATAGAATCCTAACTTGGTGGCAGTGAAAAGGGAATTTAAATAATTTCTAAAGACTTCTCGTATCTATTATTAGTCGATATAAATTCTAAGAAAGTCTTTTCTCCCTTATTAGTGGATAAAGAATCTTTATAAATCTTTTTAATTCTCTAAAGTTTTATGTTGGACTGAGATTTTTTAGGAGTCACTCAAACACCCTTGTTATTGGATTTATATTTATAAGTAATGGATTTGTAGACTTTAGAAACTTAAGACGACTTTTATAAAAAAATAAACATGACAAAATCTTTCCTAAATAGGCGAGATTGTTGGAGACTTTGAAATTTAGGTTATTTTCTCATAAACATCAAATTCATACATAAATCTTCTTTTTATCTATTTTACAATGGTCTAGCACCCAGACTCCATCTGTTTTACATTTAATGTACACTCATTCTCTTTCATTTGTGTTGCAGATAATATTGTATCATGGCCAGGAGAAGAAAATATTGATAGAAGAAAAATAAGAAAATAAAATACAGATGATGTGATACATATACTAATTTTTTTTTGACAATCAACACGTAATTTACGATTTATTCATGGTACATTTGTTAACATTGTAGCTTGCATCATAGAAAAGTTGGTAGATATTTTGAATTTTTTAAAATATTATACATTTTTGTGTCTTTATAAATCACACAAACTCTCTAAAAAAACCCACTAAATTTATATCTATAAGTCACAAAGACTTTCTGTAATACTCCATAAACTCACTAGAAATTTTAAAATTTTCAAAAAATTTCCAGAAATTACTCAAATAAAAAAATCTGTGAAAATCTATATATTTTTTATTTAACTACCTTCTTGTAGTATATAGAATTGAACACCAAAAACAATAAAATATCGTCAAAATTATCCTTCTATCTACCACCTAATATTCTTAATAATGTAGAAAAGATAAGATAAAGATCAATAATATTCTTAATAATGTAGAAAAAATAAGATAAAGATCAATAATGTGAAAACCGAATAGTTGAATGAATTGATTCTAAGATCTTAGACTCTTAGTGACATAATTTATGAGATATTTGAACGAATATGATGTTCATATCAGTTTACTATGTCACTTTTTTTTGTTTCCTTTCAAATTTTTGTTTTTAAGCGTAACTCCTATAGACCCAATTCATTGTCATAGATTCGCAATTAGAAGGAAAGAAAAGTCAAATTTGACACATCACATTAACCGTGAATCCCAGTCTTTGTTCTAATCTATTGAAATTTCCTAATGCAAAGTTTTAGATGTGATTTCACATTCAAAATTTACAAATTCCCTGGTACCTTATATGTTCCAAAGTTGCAAGCACAAATAAGATCCAAATATTTTCAAATTTCCCGTTTCAAAAAATTTCTAACCATACTTTACAATTAACCAAATTAAAGCCCCAACTTAGACGTGGTTTAATTATAGGAAAAGTGCCGTGGTTAAGCTGTGGGTTATAATCCTAATGGCGTGTTTGGATAGTGGTAAGGGAATCACATTTCCAGGAATTTTATTCCATGATAGGGGAAAATCCTAAACCCACCACCCTCATGGTTTTAAAATTTCTTATTTTTTGAGAATCATATTCCTAATCATTTTCTATTTCTATTTACCAAACATAATAATGAAATTGTATTCCCATGAAAGTGATTCCATTCCCTCGATCGAAACACGTCGTAAAGGTGTCACTATCTATGTACAAAAAAATCCATCAAAACAAAACTAACACAAAAACTCCATTTAACACAATATGTCTAAATTAACCTTTTGATTTAAATCATCCCAACAAAAATAAAAAAACAAACTCATCTTCGTTCCCAATTTCAAGTCTCTTTCATCAGTCACCACCAACACTACCAACACCAACCACCACCAGCAGCCAGCAACACCACCACCAACCAACGCCACCAGCACCAGTACCACCGCCACCACCAATACCAACACCACCCCACCACCAAACCACCACTACCAATACCATCATCACCACAACCACCATCAGTGCCACTACCATCGCCATCGCCATCCACCACTTTACTACCACCAACTAGCATCACCATCAACATCAGCAACACAACCACCATTGCCACCACCAACAACCAGCACAGCTGCCACCACCAACACTAACACCAGCTCTATCCCACCACCACCGACCAACACTATCACCGACACCACCACCACAAACCAGCAACACCACTATCAAAAACTTACCACATCTCCAAAACATTGGTTTTCAACGATAAAAATTAGGAATAATGATGAAACCAAATTTGGTTTCAACTTAAAATTATCATTTCACCAACACAACTTCAACGAAGAAACCAAATGCACCAAACTGAATAAAGTAGGAAAAAAATAGTTGAAATTGAAAACAAATTTGGTTTCGACATAAATATATTGTTTCACCTCTAAAACTTTGGTTTCACGATAAAAAAATAGGCAAAAATCGGATGAAACCAAATTTGGTTTCAACAAAACTTACTGTTTTCACCAACAAAAACATTGGTTTCAACAATGTTTAGTTTTTGTAAAATTTGATGAAAGTAAATTTGGTTTCATCATTTTTATGACATTTCACCAATACAAACATAGGTTTCAATGTAATTTATGTTTTATAAAATTTGATAACATTTCACCAACACAAACATTAATTTCGACAATGATGATGTATCATTATTTTATGATGATGATTTTCAACGATGATGATCTGGAGGTGTTGGTGGTGTTTGTAGAGGATGGAAGGAGGAGGTGTTGTTGGTGGAAGATCTGGACATGTAGTGGTGGAGGAAAAAGATAAGGAGGAGGAGGCGATGGGGGGGGGGGTGTTTTTAATGTAAAATCATGACATAGAAAGAGAAGGAGGTGCTGGTGGTAGAGGAGACGAAAGTGCTGTAGATGCTGGTTTAGTGGTGGCGGAGGCAGTGCGTGTACAAATATGAACATAAAACTAAAAGAAAAATGAGGTGTTGGTGGAGGAGACAGAGGTGTTGTTACTGTCGGATTTATCTTTTCTCACTGGTTTGGTGGTGGCGGAGCTCTAGTTGATGGTGGTGGGGAAGAGGAGGCGGAAGAAAGAAAAAAGGAGAAAAAAAAAAGAAGAAACCGATGGTGAGGAGGGAATGGAAGGATTCGAAGGACTGGCATTTTAAAAAGTAATAAAAACTAAATTTAAATATTATAAATAGAAATTGGAATTTTGTCTTATTTTTATTTCAAATGGTTTTTATTTACAAATGATAATACGGGGAAAGTTTTTATACACCAAATCTGTTCACCTTGGTGTTTTACTACTTGTCTGCGGTGTTTTTATTCTCCTAATTTCTACTGTATGTTTTATTTATTTGTTTCTTTATATATAAGTTAATGCATCACACTCTGAATTGACTTTGACCTTTACATAAGTAAACCAACTTCATTGTGCATAGCTTAGACCGAAAATGGCATGTTTATGAAGGACAATGGACTCACTTACTTATAAGTGACTGCTTTGCAAACAAGTAAACTACTTTTTCATGGATGCTAAAACCAAGGCATATGGCACCCTTCTATCCCTTTTAAAATTAATGAGTGACTGGATAACTGACCGTGCTTTAGATCGTAGGGTAGTGAAGTTATCCCCTCTAGTGTAAAATCATCAATAGAAAGTGAAGTTCACCCGTCCAGATTATTTTATTTAAAAAAAAGCCAAACAGGTGAAGTTCCCTTGTCTAGATTTTAAATATATATTTTTTAATAAAAAAAATAGCCAGGCTGGTGAACATCAGTGTTTGGATGAAACTTTTAGCCCAAACGGGTAAATGATCATCCGTCTAGGTTTCTGGACGGAGAAAGATCATCTATTTGACTTGGTCGGCTGAGCATTACTCGTCTAGGCTAGACAACTATGCACTCCTTTAATTGAAAAAGTGTATGAAGGAGTTTGGGTGAAAGGGGGTCCTTCCCCTACCCATAGTGGCACCTAATTTGATCAATTTTGGTGTAGATCATTCACTTTCACTTTGAACGAATGTCTCTAGAATCTCTACCAAATCCACTGCTCTAATAAAGGAACCGATCTGCTCGGGATGTACCATCGAAAGGTAATGATATTTTATCTTATATGGAATTTGGATGTTTGTCCCTTGATAATCACATAGTGTTTTAATGGAAATATATGTGAGGACACATTTGGTCATTGTATAAAACTGCTGAAGTAAAGAATAATTAAGCTCATGTCAGAATTCTGAAAATTTGGCAATGTTGGTATTGTGATAAGTATGGGTTTCTTGGACATAATTTGTTGTATTTTGAAAGCTGCGAGTTATTTTATCTTTTTTTTTTATCATAAAATCAAATTTATTACTGAAAAAGAGAAAGAGCTTATGTTGAGTTATCCCTTTATAACCGAGAAATGATTAAATTAGGAGGACTAACTTCCTATAACTGCCTAACTAACTAGCTTTAGCATGCTTGGCTAGAGCATCTGCAACATCATTACAATTCCTAGAAACAAAAATACGCTTAAGACTCCTAATGGTTTTTAACAATCTACTGATATCTGGAAAAAAAAGTTTAAAGTCCTTCCATTTAGAAGAGACAAAATTTAAAGACATAATTTCAATAATATGCTTACAATCTCCTTCTACAGTCACATTTCTATAGTCTTTCTTCTTAATCCATTGCACAACTTCAAGCATTGTCATAGATACAACATGAGCAGTATCCCTTGCATGGTTAAAAGTCACTACTGCTTTCCAGAATTTTCCTGCATTATCTCTAATCATTATACTCAAACCAACAAATTTGGTATTCAAATCAAAAGTTGAATCAAAATTAAGCTTTATCCAGCTAGGAGGTGGAGGGTTCCACTTATCCATTTAAGAGTTTTTAGTTCTTCTCCTATAAGAATTGTTGACAAGTGCATATTGTATCCATAGTTTGAGTGTTCTTTCATGATAGTATTTGCTTAATCTCTTGTGAATTATTGTATATTACGTTTATTTTTGTTTATTTATCTTTTAGTAGGTGAAATCATCCAAAAGAAGTGAATCGACACTTAGTTGTGCAAGAAAAGAAGTGCGACAAAGGAAGAAGAGCCAAAGATCAAGTGGAACTTGTCCAAATTCAGGATTTTTTCTCTCATTATCACCAAGAGAATGAAGAAACAAAGATAACGATGAAATAATGAGGTCATTAAGTTGTCATATGAAGAAGTTATGAGAAAAACAAGTTCAGAATTGTCTCGGAGGGTCAAACCATCGAGGGAAAACTCAGAAGAAATAATTTTCTCGTATGGTCAAGTCATCGAGAAAGACAGAAATCTCAAAGGGTCAAGCCACTAAAAAAGGAATAAATCTCGGAGGGTCAAGTGGCCGAGGCAGATACGAGAGTTAGGTATTTTTGACGGGTTTTTATGCTATTTTTGAGTTTCCAAAACCTAGTATGACCGAGATTTGAACACGGGCACCTGTACAACTTGGGATACCTATTTAAGAGACTCTTCTAATTATTTTTGGGATTGACATTGATAAGTGTGTAAACACGTCATTTTTATATCTTTATTTATATTTATTTAGTTCTCTATTTTGTATATATTTGACGATTTTAATTAGTTTTACAGTACTTGATTAATAATATCCGGTGGACTAGAAAACATGATTTTACACGTAAAATAGATGGAAAGCGAAGCCAACCTCGACGTTTTACCTCGGAATAATGTAATAGGAGAAGTCAAAGATGGTCAAATACAAACAAGATGCGACCACAATTAGATAACACTAGCGCTAATGATTCAGTTGCGCACCATCTAGCCATGGACGTGGGAATTGGCTTATTGCCTTTGTCAAGAAGCCTGGGTTCTCATGCATGAATCAAAATGGAAAATAAAATGGGAAAATGTCAACATCATGTGAAACTAGCATATTTAACCAAGAATGGAAAGATCTCAATTTGCAAAATTGGAAAGAGAAATTAATTATTTGGAATGAAAATATTTCCTAATTTGTTGGAGGCTTGTGGCAGCACACGTTGTTATGCGTGGAAATCACAAAAGCTAGAGATATACTAAATTCAAACTGTTCGTGCTCGTGGTAAAATCATGGGTTATGATGTGGTGGTATGCCAATTGACAACTTGCTTACCATGTCAGTGAGATTGGGAAGTGAATGCACATTTTCTACATATGAAAACTAATAGAGGTAGCCGCATAGAAGGGAGGAAAGTGTACAAAGATTGGAGAAAAGAGAGAGTATTGGGAGAGCTTAGGAAGTAGCCAGAGAACCGAGCAAAAATTCCATGAAGAATACTTTTCTGCTGGTGAAAGAGAAGAGAAAGAACATAAGGCGTCAGAGAAGTGCCGCTGATAGTGTTGTTGAAGCAGTCTTACTTCAACAACACCTAAAGTCCGTTCTTTTCTGCCGTTTTCTTTTCCTTCTTCTGTAACACAGAGAACACTTCTCTGTAACGCTTATAAGTGTATCAAATCGCATGTGTTACTATTATTTCACCATCGTAAGCACCTTTTGAGCTATGAAATATATTTTTGAAGGTTTTTACAATACAATGAGGAGCTAAACCCCATCTCTGAGGCGACGAAGGAAGCTAATTTTCCAAAGATTATGTGGTAATATTTATTTAATTAATTTATGCAATTCATTTATGATTAATTGCCTTGGTTAAAAATTGATTTAACGATTTTTATTAAGTAATTGTGATTTCGTTAGATGGTACGTGCTTTGGCCTAGGTTTTAGATGGTCCATGCTTTTGTTATACAATTTTTCTTTTGAAAATCTACTTGTTGCTATATTTTAGAATCAAATTAAATGTAGAATTGTATAATTATAATTATTGAATTTAATCACTTTAAAAATTGGAAAATAGTGGAATCCTAGCCTCAGTTTTCTCTCAACTTTGTTATCATTTTTATTTGAGTTTTGCTATTTTTAGTCTTAGAAATTAGATTTAAAAACAAATCTTCACAAGTCTTAAACGAACCATTATTTACCACTATTTACAAAACCATAAATTTTTGGCGTCGTTGCTGGGGAACGGTTGTGGAATATTGTAATTAATATTTTTGATTTTCTAACCATAGTTTAAGTTTTTATTTTATTTATTTTTATTTTTCTTTTAGGATTTTTAGTTCTATTTGACTTGTTTTCTGTCTTAGTATCTCTTTTCAGGTACTTTTCCGAGGATGATTAATCTTTTGCAGGAGATGGATCTTAATCTAGAGACGTCATCTAAGATGACACTGAGGGAATATATAAATCGCTCACGGCATAATGAAGTTCTTGCTTCACCTGAGGTAAGTGAAGAATCACCTCTAATGATATATGAGAAGTATTATAAACACAGACCGCCTAGTTTGGAACAAAGATTGAGAGTTCTGGCATGCCAGAGATTATATGCGGATGATGATGATCAGTCTTGTAGTGACTCCCAGTTCCATACAGAATATATTGATAACCATGTGGATGGTTGTGTAGATGATTTGCCTAATTCCATAGATGAACTATCTCACAAGATCATTCACCTGACTTAGAGGTTGTTTCTAGACCCCTAGACTTCCAAAAATTACCTAATTTAGGGTTAGAATTGTGTGCTTCTCAAGTTTTGTTGGATCACTTTGCATCCAAATACCCAGAGGACTTGCCTGTTCCTGATATTATGCACGAACCAATTAATATTTCCCCAATCCTAATTTTATCCCCATATTATGTTCTTTACGCACTTCCAAGTGTAGTAAAAAATTGGTTTGGGGTAATCCCTTATTTTTGATAGTTTCAGTGTCGCCGTGTTGCCATAATATAAGTGTGAAACTGTCATTTGTATATATTATATTTTGGGTTGATCCCCAAATTTTCAGGTTATTAGTGTATGAGATTCTTTCTGTACATATCCAGTAGGTAGATTTTTATTTTATTTTTAGGATTTTTGTTTATTTTTATTTTTATTTTTGGTGTTCTTTGTTGTTACTATTGTTTGATATGTGTTACAGAGAATACTGCTTTTATTTCGTCAATCAGGTGAGACGTTCCAATCCCTTCTCTTTGATTTACATTTATTTCTCCTTTTATATTTATTTCATACCATTTTAGGTTGCACGGTTTGAAACATTGAGGACAATGTTAAATTTAGGGTAGAGTTTCTGAAAATTGATCCCAATAAGAAACTCAGAAATTTAGAAACTTGTGAATTATTCAGGATGACACTAACCATTCTAGGTAGATGGAAACATAGCTATCTATATGAATTGGTGTGCCCAGCTAAATGATCTATTCATATCTGAATGCACTCAGGTGTTAGAAATAACATGATAATCATTGAACAAGCATATCTCGGAATCATCATAATCATATCACTTTCTATTTTTATTTTTGTAATTATATGTTTCTCTAAGTGATTTGGTGGGGCCCTAGTATTTCCATGAGGTCATAGCTCGGATGCATTAGAATTTTAATTTTGTCAAAAAAAAATTAAAAAAAATTGACACTTTGATAGCAATATGTGTGTGTTTTCCCTGTCTCCGTCGCCTAAGCAAGCGTGGAATGCAGGATCCATGGGAACTATCATGTATCTGCTGAAAAGGAGCATGCGCTTAGATTCAAAAGATCTAATCATGTAGTTGTAAAAAAAAAAAGAAAAAAAAAGAAAAATCTATTCTTTTATCAAGCTTTTGGAGAGAAGAACACAGGAGAAAAAGCTAGTTTGGAACGTTTTCATCTCCATAACTATTTCTTTTTTAATTTATCATATGTATACCATGGAATATACTACGTTCATGAGTAGATAAACTTCTTATTGATTGAGGATGAATTCTAAGTTCTAATATATGATTCAATTTAGCATATAAATATATTTTTCTAATATTTCACGTGATTATGGTTTAGTTTTACTACAATTAATATTTATAATTTATTGAAACTAGTTAGCCACTTTAGCGCTAAAAGCGCTAAATTTCCTGGTGTTAACCCTGGCACCTGAGAAGCGCCAACTAACCTAACATGGTCTTAGCTAGCACATTTTGGCCTAATGAGGCCTTAGCTATCGCGTCACCACCTTGGCGCCTCAAACCTCGCACTAAAAGGGATAACCCTAACCCTAGCGCCAAAGGCGCCAACTCATCTCGGCCAAGTACCCTAGCCAGCGCGTCTTGGCTCTCCAGCGCCTCTTGGCTCTCCAGCGCGTCCATCCAAGGCCGATGCATCCCTAGCTAAGCCTAGTGCATCCCTGTCAAGGCCGATGTGTCCCTGCCAATCCTAGCGCGTCCCTACCAAGGACGATGCGTCCCTGCCAAGCCTAGCGCGTCCCTTCCAAGGACGATGCATCCCTGCCAAGCCTAGCATATTCCTCCAAGGCCGATACGTCCTTAGCTAATCCTAGCGCGTCCTTACCAAGGCCAATGCGTCTCTGCCAAGCCTAACGCGTTCCTCCAAGGACGATATATCCCTAGTAAAGCCTAGTGCGCCCCTGCCAAGGCCGATGTGTACCTGCCAAGCCCAGCGCGTCCCTCTAATGCCGATGCGTCCCTAGCTAATCCTAGCGTGTCACAAGGACGATGCGTCCCTGTCATGCCTAGCACATACCTAGTGCCTAGCGCGTCTCTAGCCTAGCCTGATGCGTCCCTGAGTAACGGCCATGGATAATGCGCCCTTGACTTAGCACGACCATGCTTAGCAACTTAGCCACAAACGCATTGACTTTAATGCTGACTATACTATCTAATTTATGTGCTAACTTTAAATCTCCTTTACACTAGCTTCCTAGCCATAGTACAATTAACATTTACTAAAAACCATGCATATTGACCTTGGTCCTGGAACGTTAACACATTAGCCTTTCATACTGAAAGAGCTAGCACATTATTATTTGCGCTAAGTAGCTAGTACTAGCTTTTCTAGCTACTTCCCTCAAAAATACGCCTTTCTTCTCAATGGGTCCAATATTAAATCTTATATGAATTCTAGTAGGTATCCTTGCTTAAGAAGCCTCCTACAACATTTGACCTCAAATGCCTCTCAGATTTATGCTAAGTCACTTCTGAGCTAATACTTAGCCATTAAATGTGCCATGTTACTTCTAAGCAAGTACATGGCCACTGAAATTCCCAGACTCAACACTAATCAGTATGATTATCAATCCAGTGAGTCGTGCAACTAGCCTCACTGACTTAGCAAGTCATTTGACTTGACTTGACTTGATCAAAACAATATTGGCTAATGACTTCACTATTTCCACAATATATCAACCACGCCCCGGGGGGGCGCGGCCCCGGGTTCTCATTGGGGTACTGGTCTGGCGGTCCAAGGAAATCGTGTATGGTGGCACTACCTCAGGAACAAGAAGGTAATAAGAAGTGGGCCGCTACCGAGCAGTTCAGAGGATGAGGAGTAGTGGTCTGACAGGTCTTCCTTATTTTCCGGACACCACCCCATTACAATCTCCACAATCATCACTTCTCCATCTTTGTCTAACTTCCACGGCTTACGAGAAATCAGTGTGTCTAACTATAAATAGATAGTTCTCATCCATTCAAGAACAAGACGATCAGTCAGGGGCAACTAAACATATAGAATTAGCGATTCCTTTCAAAGAATCCTTTCTTTTTCACACTACCTATCACAGTGATATTTCTCAACCTTCTTTACTTTCCTCCCCTAAGACCTAACTTAATTGTCACAGTCCGGAAAATTCCGCCTTCCACGCGTTGCGCTGGGCAGGCCGGAACTCCTCGATGTGCGATTTAGAAGAAAGTAACCGGAGCTTAAAGCTTAGCTTCTCGCTGGAAAGTGCAGGTAAAATTTTGCTTTCCAAGCATGCCTTGTAAGCATTATACTCGAAACGTAGTTCACACATTATTCAAGCTACGTTTATACTGTTCCAGGTAGATTTTCCTTTCCAAACATGCTTTGCAAGCATGGTACTCCGACCGTAGTCTCCATATCGTTCCAACTCACCCTTGACCTACATGGGTGCAAGGATATACAAGCTAATGGGGATGCCTTTGGCAAGCATCACATAATTACGATTATTGTCCAGGCCTAACTCATGCCCTTGGACCAACACCTAGGTTATTTCAAGCCTAAGCTTTCGCTTCATCAATTCTGCTTCGACCATGGGCTGGAGCCTGCACTTATCTTATTCTTGCCAAGGGTGCAACATCCAGGCACATGACATTCCTTGCCACAACGGTTGCTAGGAAGTATGAACAATCCATCGAATAGAATTGTAACTACCCCATCAAGTGTGGCAACAATCATCTCTTGCTTAGCATTGCCGAGCCAGATGATATGAGTTATCATACTGTGGCAATCATTTCCCAAATTAGATGATATGAGCGACAAGGTGCTTCACCTTAATGCATTGCATTGCGGCTTCCTACGTACCCAACCCGTACCTTGATGGGATCAAGCTTGAACGTAGTTCATCAAAGGGTCAATTCGAAAGGAACTAGCAACTTAAGCCTATTAAGGCAAAGCCAACTTCGATTCCAACTTTATCGCAAGGCCAAAGGCCAAGAAAAGCCTAGACCGTATAGGCCGAAGGACTTTCGCAAGGTATGCACTAGCTTGTGCATAACTATCGCTATTTATTATGCAAATATGCATTCTCAAATACGTAGCACGATTGAAGGATGCTTTCGTATAATTCAATCTTTATAGGCTAAACTATATGCATATTGATGCTTTAGCATCAAGCATGCTCCAACATATTGTGCATTACCGCTCATGCACATTCAAGCTTCATAGGTTAATCTACCAGCAACGTATTGGCCACTTCGCATATCTATATGTGCAGTACCCCTCATGCACATTCAAGCTTCATCGGTTAAGCTACAAGCATATTGATGCTTATGCATCAAGTATGCTCCAACGTATAGGCTACATCGCATTTATATGTGCATTACCGCTCATGCACATTCAAGCAAAGCTCCTTTCCTATATATGTTTTATTCGACTCACTACAAATAAATATATGAATGGTAAGTGTCATCCATCGACTGCAAGGCCGAAAATGAAGATTTGTTTCCAAAGCCAAGCGAAGCATTCTCGGGTAAGCTATAAATAAACACGCTGATGCATCACGGTGATGCATTCTTGGCTCGGTGATACATTTTTAACAATGCATCACGGCATAATAGTGCATTAGCACTATGATACTCTTAATTATGCAACATTGGCTCGGTGATGCATTGAATTATGCATCACGACATAATAGTGCCTTAGCACTATAATGCATTCATCGAATAACGACATTGGCTCGGTGATGCATTGAATCATACATCATGGTATATTAGTGCATTTGCACTATGATGCTCCCACTTATGCAACTTCGTCTTAGTGATGCATTGGATCATGCATCACGGCATAATAGTGCATTTGCACTATGATGCTCCCACTTATGCAACTTCGGCTTAGTGATGCATTGGATCATGCATCACGGCATAATAGTGCATTAGCACTAAAATGCATTCTTCGTACGCAACTTTGGCTTGGTATAATAGTGTCTTTGCACTATCATGCCTCCTCGAATACGCATCATGCGTAATAGGGCCTTAACACTATAATTCAAGGTCAAGGAATTCACACCCTAATATATATCTGGGTAAGCTTTATAAGCTTAGGATGAAGCTTGAACCCAGGCCATGACGCGTCCATGAGTAAGCGCCATGTGAAAATTGCGGGTGTTACATTCTTACCACCTTCAAAAAAAATTGTCCCCGAAATTTAACTCAAAAAATATTGTGGACAAACTTCATCGATTAAAGTTCCCTATGCATATGTCTCATTCCATGATGCACAAAAATCTTACAAGGGTCCAATATTTGTTAATGAGGACAAATTAGAACCTTCTGAATATGTGTCCCATTCCGCATATCTCAGAATCCTAATAGGGTCTACGATTTCCATAAATGCCGATTGAGACCTTCCGAACATACGTCCCATTCCGTATGCTCGAAGATCAGCAAAGGTTTTATAACTCTACTGAGACAAAATCAAATTGGATCCCTAAACATGCGTCCCATACCACATGCTCAAGAATGCAAAAGAATTTATTCAACACAAAATCTTAAGTAGACGTCCCATACCATACACTTAAGAGTCCCCAAAATTCACATAGGTTGGGAAGGGTCATCGTGAGTTTATAAATAGTTTCTAGCGTAGTAATGTGAGGACCAAATTCTAATGCAAGTGCAGTCGGATGCAATTTATCGTCCCGGACGATCTTCCAATCGTAAGTGGGTGCTAGCCAACCTGACAACGCATACCGTTCCAGCGACGGGTGGGGATGATCAGTCTCGTGCCAAGGGTAGTCGGATACCAGCCACCGTTCCAAACGGGTTTCCTGGAAAACTCACAGAACAAGATCAAACTCATCCAAATCTTAACGGAGTAACTAGTAAGTTACAATTTCTTTTGTATGGGCGCTTGGCCTTATTTATCCACTTTATTTTCGCACAACAGTTGGCCTACTCTTCCAACTTTTCTATTTCCTTTGAAGGAAAATTTGTGTACAAAATGCTCACTGACGAGTCCAAAACTCACAGTCCCTAGTGTTTTCTCGGAACTTGCTCTGATACCATTTGTCACTTTACGTAAAATTCCGACTTCCATGCATTGCGCTGGGCAGGCCGGAACTCCTCGATGCGCCATTTAGAAGAAAGTAACCAGACCTTAAAGCTTAGCTTTTTGCGGGAAAGTGCAGGTAAAATTTTGCTTTCCAAGCATGCCTTGTAAGCATTATACTCGAAACGTAGTTCCCGCATTATTCAAGCTACGTTTATACCGTTCCAGGTATATTTGCCTTTCCAAACATGTTTTGCAAGCATGGTACTCCGACCGTAGTCTCCATATCGTTCCAACTCACCCTTGACCTACAAAGGGTGCAAGTCTATACAATCTAATGGGGATGCCTTTGGCAAGCATCATATAATTACGATCATTGTCTAGGCCTAACTCATGCCCTTGGACCAACACCTAGGCTGTTTCGAGCCTAAGTTTTCGCTTAATCAATTATGCTTCGACCATGGGCTGGAGCCTGCACTTATCTTATTCTTGCCAAGGGTGCAACATCCAGGCACATGACATTCCATGCCGCAACGGTTGCTAGGAAGTATGAACAATCCATCAAATGGAATTGCAACTACCCAATCAAGTATGGAAACAATCATCTCTTGCTTAGCATTACCGAGCCAGATGATATGAGTTACCATACTGTCGCAATCACCTCCAAAATTAGATGATATGAGCGAAAAGGTGTTGCACCTCAATGCATTGCATTGTGGCTGCCTACGTACCCAACCAGTACCTTGATGGGATCAAGCATGACCGTAGTTCATCAAAGGGTCAATTCGAAAGGAACTAGCAACTTAAGCCTATTAAGGCAAAGCCAACTTCGATTCCAACCTTATCGCAAGGCCAAAGGCCAAGAAAAGCCTAGACCGTATAGTCCGAAGAACTTTCGCAAGGTATGCACTATCTTGTGCATAACTATCGCTATTTATTATGCAAATATGCATTCTCAAATACGTAACACGATTGAAGGATGCTTTCGTATAATTCAATCTTTATAGGCTAAGCTATATGCATATTGATGCTTTAGCATCAAGCATGCTCCAACATATAGCATGCTCCAACATATTGTGCATTACCGCATGCACATTCAAGTTTCATCGGTTAAGCTACCAGCAACGTTTTGGTCACTTCGCATATCTATATGTGCATTATCCCCCATGCACATTCAAGCTTCATCGGTTAAGCTACCAACAACGTATTGGTCACTTCGCATATCTATATGTGCATTATCCCTCATGCACATTCAAGCTTCATCGGTTAAGCTACAAGCATATTGATGCTTATGCATCAAGTATGCTCCAACGTATAGGCTACATCGCATTTATATGTGCAATACCGCTCATGCACATTCAAGCAAATCTCCCTCCCTATATATGTTTTATTCGCATTTCTACAAATAAATATTTCAATGGTAAGTGTCGTCCATCGACTGCAAGGCCGAAAATGAAGATTTCTTGCCAAAGCCAAGCGAGGCATTCTCAGGTAAGCTACAAATAAACACGCTGATGCATCACGGTGATGCATTCTTGGCTTGGTGATGCATTTTTAACAATGCATCACGGCATAATAGTGCATTAGCACTATGATACTCTTACTTATGCAACATTGGCTCGGTAATGCATTGAATTATGCATCACGGCATAATAGTGCCTTAGGACTATAATGCATTCATCGAATAGCAACATTGGCTCGATGACGCATTGAATTATGCATCACGGTATATTAATGCATTTGCACTATGATGCTCCCACTTATGCAACTTCGGCTTAGTGATGCATTGGATCATGCATCACGGCATAATAGTGCATTTGCACTATGATGCTCCCACTTATGCAACTTCGGCTTAGATGCATTGGATCATGCATCATGGCATAATAGTGCATTAGCACTAAAATGCATTCTTCGTACGCAACTTTGGCTTGGTATAATAGTTCCTTTGCACTATCATGCCTTCTCGAATACGCATCACGCGTAATAGGGCCTTAAAACTATAATTCGAGGTCAAGACATCCACACCCTAATGCACATCTGGGTAAGCTTTATAAGCTTAGGATAAAGCTTCAACCCAGGCCATGACGCGTCCATGAGTAAGCGCCATGCAAAAATTGCGGGTTACATTAATCCTTTCCATCTTTGTGATTGAAGCAGGACCTGAACGACCATTTTTTGGTTTAGGCTCGTCCTGCTCGATTTTGATCTCTCGAACCTACTTGAAAGTACGATTTTACCATACATTTTTTCACTCTAAAACAATTGACGACCACATCGGGAGGTCAACCTCTCAATTACAAAAACCAATTTTCAGTTATTCAAGATGGTGGATCTTAGGTATGAAGCAGTTACAACCCCTATAGTTGGTTCAGGTAGTACTAGTGGTGGTGATTCTGAAAACATCCATATTGATACTGAGCCTCCTCGTACTAATACTACTTCTCCGCCTCATATTGGTGATGAGACCACCGAGGACACCGAGAATACTCAAACTCCAATCGACATAGCTGATCCGATGAAGAGACAGGAAGTCCTTGCTAGAACTCAGGTGAACATGGCTACTACTTAGAAGAAGGTACTTTTTTGTCTCAAGACCCTAACAGAGCAACTCTCCTGGAAATAACGTTATCGCCTGACGGAGCAGACCAGGACCAACCCCACAACGGCTACTGATGCTAAGACATCCAGGGTTCGAAAGACAAAGAAGTTCCTATCATCATTCATCCTCGTCCCATCAACACCAACTCCTACCCGCCTGAAATTCAAAGGATCCCTCTGCCGGGAGGTTACTCGTCTCAAACTTTCTTATTGTACGACGGAACTGGAAATGCTCGTGAGCATGTTTCTCGATTTCTCGAATCCCTAGGGGACATGAATGTAAACATGTGATATGCTTCAAAGAATTTTCAAAGTCCCTTACTGGAAGAGCCAACATTGCTCCCAACAGCATCTCCGGTTGAGAAGACATGGTTAATGCCTTCTACAAGAAATACTTTTTCGTCTCCGAGAAAATCACCTATCAGACCTGGGAAGATTGTTCCAGAGAAATAATGAGCACCCAAAAAAATATGTGAAAAGATTTAGAATTCAAGCACTGGATTGTCACGATCCGAATGTGACATAACATCAACTAATGGAACTCTGTATTAATGGTATGATCCATGTTTATCATGCTTTTCTAGAACATCACGATTGTCCTCCACGACTTATCCTTCCCTACTGGAGAAAACCAGACCAACAAGGGAAGAAAACCGTGGAGACACACGTGGAAATCGATGACTGGTCAACAAACAGTACAACGTTCAACCATCAATTGGTGCTTTCAGTAACATGGAACCAAGAGAAAAACTTCATCTCAACCAGAGTCACAGACAAAGCATCCTCCCTCCCATCAGACCTTAACACTAGTACTAATTCGAAGATCGACTCCATCTCAGAACACAGCCAAAGCTTCGCAACAACAGTTACAGCCGCAACAAGGACAAGAACTTAAACCAAACATAATATTCTCGGACTTCCCAGTACCAATGGAAGAGGTATTCGAACTACTCGAAGCATGGATAGAAGACGGTACTCTCCAGTTACCTCTTGTGCGACGGCTTCTCACAGCACATTAGATGACGGATCCTAAAAATTGTCATTATCACCGATATGTCAATCACCCAACCAACGAGTGCAACAACCTGAAGCATATTTTTAAAGAAAAAGGTGGACTCAAGAGAGTTGCAATTAGAAGCTGGAGGATTCCATAAAAATCCCCTTCATGTCAGAAACTTCACTCTCTCCGAGAAGTCAACCAATCAGATAGTTCAATCCCTGATAGAACGCGTGTGCGAGCTTCTCTATCTCTCGAAAGGACAACGTGAAGACGTCTTTGCTTCCCTGAATCATGTCGTAGATGGAAAACGCCTATTCTTTGCAGAAGGAACCCGCTTCTAATTCAAGTCTCCCTTGAAGAACTTGGTCGACACGAATGATAAGGAATATGACTGGGGACTACCCACAAAGCTTGGAGATTTGACTCGAACTTTCAAACTCGACCAAGTAAGTCCCACTTCTCAAGATCCTTTGCAATCAATGATCCCATTTCCCGTCAGAATCCGTGGGAAAGACAATTATATCACGACTAGAATATGTGAATGGGAAGCCGATTCATTTCAATTTTTCATCAAATGGTTGAAAATTGCTTTTGTTAAGAACGGGAAAATTCATGACTCACTTGCGAGTCAAGTTGCTTCTGACAATGAGAAGAAACGCCAGCAACAATCCTTGGACATCCAAAGAGAAGACCTCTCAGACGAGATGATAAAGTCTGAAGTTTTTCGAATTGGAGACACGGTTCTGAAAATTACCAAGAGGGCACAACTTCTCCCAAAAGTTCCTCTAACTATCGAGGAAGACCCTTACACAATTACCGAGACTCTATTAGGTGGTCATTACAACCTTACAAACCGTGACAAGACAGAAGGAGTAGTGATTCATGGCAAATGGCTCAAAGCTTGCAAAGCCTAAGTGCTTCACTAGTTTACTTCGAATATTTCCTTATTTTCATGCAATATTTATATTTCCTCTAAAATGAGTGCAATATTTCTGCATTCATAGTTAGGTTTTCAAGTTTGTCAATCAATTTAAATATCTTTGTTCATTTCAAAAAAAAAAGTCTATCTCTATCCACAAATAACTTGTCAAAACCTACTTGCTCAAAATCCCAAAAGAAAACAATACATGTGCTTCATAAAATCATAAAACTAGAAAAAATCCTTGAAAGCTAGCTCGGTCCCGACAAAATAATCCTTCTCCATCCTCCCAATAGTCTACATCGCAAGATTCAATTTCTGGGAAAGCCTTTCGACCCCTTTTCTAGCCTTGATCACTGCCTCCATATTAGCAAGTTCTCCTACCTAAGCAAGTTGCTCTCGCATGGCTCCAAAACGATGACGAACCCACATGACATTCAAACCAGAGTTTTCGGCGTTACTTACAGCTTTCTCCCATTCCTCAAAAAACGCATCAGAAACTCCATCCTAGGAAGTGAGATCATCTCATGTATGATGGGCAACAAACTGGACACGTCTCGTTCTAAAAATCTGTAGTTTCTGGAAGTATCAACAAAAAAGTGGCTAAACTTCTTTCATATCCTTGTACATAACTCATCAAAGTAGATAGAACAACAAAATCCCAACACGCAAGTACCCGGGAATAGTCATGCTCGAGCAAATGTCAACATCAATACCTGCATCAGGATACTCAATGGAAGCACTACTCTCAAAAAGCATGCAAGAAGAAGTATTCTCATGATTTCTAGTAGGGGAGAGGATATTATCTACATCGGGATCAACGGTAATTCTTGTTCGTTCACTAGCAAGCTCAACTCTCTGATTCTGATCATTCTCCCCCTAAAAGTATAGAAGATTTGAACAAATTGAGTCAGAACATCTCCAACACAAAATTCTTGATCATGAACCATAAAAATATCCTTAAATACTCATATACATTGTATACATTAATTATAAAGTGTTATTCAATGGGTTATATGACTTGGAACAATCACAAGACGTTTTATAAAAAACGCCTCAGAAGCGATTTTCACTACCTCTAGGAAACTATGAAGCTGACAACAACTGGTGATGAATCTGCACATGATTATTACATAAAAAGTTTTATACTGAAGTCTAATACAACTTTCTAAAAGGGCGCATCAATCATACAAGTGATCTAAGAGTTATGGTAAAAACGGCTAGTGGAGTCAAGTTTGAAAACTGTCAGGATTTTCCTGGATACTTTCTGAGTTCTAATGTTCAGTCATTTTGACGCCACAAACAAGCTCAAAACCTGGATTTCTTCCAATTAGTATGTAGGAACTTGTTTTCTAATAAATATAAAGGTGCCAATCATCCAAAATAGAGGTCGTATGAAGATTCTACAGCGTTTTTCTCAGGCACTACACTTCTGAAATTTTATGATGACGGAAATTTATGAATACTTTAGAAATTTCAAGCATAGTTATACTTATATGAGAAATTCAAGGGGTATACATGGTTTATTACTATTACAAGGAGGGTAAAACTTACTTGAGGAGGATCCAATTTGGCGGAAGAGTCTAGCACCATTTCACCTTCAGTGCTTATTTCATCACCAATAGTATCGGATTCAGGTTATTCATGGATTTCTTCTGTACGAGATGTTTCTTCAAGCTCCTCCTTCCCAGACTCATGTCCTTCTTCCATGCTTATGGTGTCTCCCAAAGCCTCATGAGCATTACTAGAGTCTATGCAAACACTTATGCTCACATGCAACACCAAGACAAGAAAATATATATATATATATATATTATAATTTTAAAAAAAATACACAAGAATTGAGGATGACAAATAGAACGCTGACATTCTTGCGAGGGATGGTCTTACTCCCAGGAAGAATCATCCTTGATCCTTTTCTTACAGACTGGGGACTATTGGTAACAACAGAAGCAACATCTATCATAGGACGAACGACATGAATCTAGCAGAAAGAATGAAAGATAAGAATCATAATAGTCGTATTTCCATAGTTAAGAAGTCGGAAAAAAGACCATTACCTCTTGAGCCGCGTCAATAATTAACTTCTGCTTGGACTTAGACGAGCCATGCAAATTGAGACCGTGAGCCTTGTCTTCCTTAGAGGGGGCGCCTGTCATCACCGAAGATCTCGAGAGGAATTCTTTGAAGCGTCTCCTCTTATCAAGCGTGCATACATAGCTGATATCCGAGGGTTCCTACCTCGAATGAAGAAAGGAATGTTTATTCCCTCAATAATAAAGACATCCAAATTCTTCTTCAATTATATAATAGATGGAGCTACACTGTGACTACGAGGTACTTCTTGGTCAAAACTCATTTGACAAGTCGCACGATCGATGTTGTATGCATGCACTGAATAACCTTTTGAGCAAAGATATAACCTGGAGTGGAACTGTTCATGAATGCATTTTGTCTAGAAGAAAAGACATTAGCTTGCCTCTTTGGACCTGACCAGAGGACCCCCTTGACCTCTCCATCAAAAGTAGTTGATAAAAGTATATGACTGTGCTCAGAATCCCAAGGCCTGAAGTTCACCTCACTTTGGACATCTATCAAATCAGTTAAATCTACAAAGGTAATATTTCTTCTATACCAACAGTGGATCCTTGCATATTCAACGGCTCCCTACAAGTTCAGAGGCTTCAACAAAAGAACATATTTTGGGAAGTTCTCCCATAACCATGTTTGGAGAAACGTGGTATGAATGCAAGAATCAATCTTCATGAACCTGTTAGAAGTTTTTATGTCACAAACCAATGAATCTAAGTGAGAATACAAAGAACCGAGGAAAAATTTACCAAGAGGGAGTCATTCACCACCATCAAGTGCTACCACCAGAGGAACAACTGGGAGCTTCAAGTTTCCAACGGGGAAGTCTTCAAATATATCTCTAGACAACCAGAGTGTCAGAAACGATGTAATGGTCAAAGGGTCAGTAAGAGTGGGATCATCTGCATCTGCTTTACCACTCTACCAACAATCGTCCCACTTCACATAATATGCACCATTAGGCCCCCTACCCTGTTGGATTTCTTCTATCTTCCTCTCCAGAGCCGTGATCATTTGCTTCTCTTTAGCAATATTTTCGACATGGAGAGTCTCAAAAACTGGAAGCTTCAACAAACTAACTACGTCCTCCAGAGTGATTGTTAGTTCATCTCAGGCGCATATAGCAGTATGATTTGGTTCACACCAACGTGAAGAAAAGGTTAAAAGACCTTCAATATCCTTGAAGATTTGAAGATGATTAAACATTCTTACAACATGAAATATTCCAGCCTCTTTCAAAACCTTGACCACTGAATGGTCACTCAACATCACTTTGCACCAATTCACCCACTTTTTCATGGGTACTTGGTGTGTCTTCAATTTGACAGAAGAAGATACATAATATCCTCTCTGCAAACAAAGTTTTGGGACAACCTCAGGAACAACACTCCGAGGGACATCATACTACTCAGATTTGAGGTACGCTCTCAAAAAATATAGTATCATAAATTATTCTCTATTCTGGGCAGAAGATGTGCCAACATCATTATTATGCTCATTATTCATCTGCAATACATTCAAGTTCTTCCTATATCAAAAGAGGATTTAAACTCTAGTTTGCTAAAAGTTGATGGCTTTCAAAAAAAATATACAATCCTAGTTGGAACAAAAGCAAAAAAACTAGGTTTGAAAAAAAATGGGGGTGGGGAGGGGAGGCATAATAGTGTTAAAAAAATAAGGAAGGAGAAGAAACTTACCTTTTTGGTGTGGTCGGCCATGGTGCTTACTCAAGATCAAATTCTTACACTTTTTAATGCCACAACTTTGAAGGACAAGATCAATTCTTTTCACGCCTGCTACTAGCAAAAAAAAAAAGGAAAAGAATAAGTGGTGTAAAGAAAAAAGGGGAAGAGGCATATATAGGTGCCAACTTGAAGAGTCCCTGTCCAACTGGGAAACCTAAAAAAAGAGACAAAAGTGGCGCTAAGTTGTTTTCTTTTAGCCGTGGCAATTTTTGGCCCTTCCCGCCCGTGGTAATTGATATTCCTATCAGGGACAAAGGCGCCTATTATCCCCAACCAATTTTCACGCTACGGGGTGCATATCTCGATATTCTAGAAGCCAAGTATATCTCCTTCTACTTTTAAAATTTAAATTTATGCACATATAACTATTGAAAGCATATTGTCACCATCTAGTGCTTACTGCATATCATTATTGTTCCTCGCTAAGCAGGGGACTTAATGTTGATGGTGAGTGTTTGACAATGGCTAAAATTATAAAATTACCCTCTGCTAAGCAACAAGAATATATGTACACATTTATGCGCATATGCTCAGTTTTATATCAAAATATGGAATATTGTATCTCTGATTATATTCCGCAGGCGAATTAAGAGTACAAATTCTCTTTAAATATTCTAAACTGGCCTTGCTGCCTTCTCAATACTCATATTATTCATGCCATATCGAACTGGTCTCAATTCGCATAAATTCCACAGCTGAATTCCTTGAACCTGTCTCGACTGCACATTGATGTTCCAGCAACATCTATCAAATTCGGGAATATCTAATGCTTAAACCCTGAAATACATTCTATCTTAACGCTTCATTCACAATGAATGCTCCTCATATTGCTCTTCTGAGCTCAAATATGCTATTTTAGCGCTTTGCTTAAATATAAGCCACAAAAAATACGTCACTCCTCTTGGATATGCCACAATCAAGCAGCAATGACATAAAAGACGCATTAAACCTCTGAGCTAGGCTAACTCTAGCATTTTCTCCTATCATCACCAAGTTAGCACTAGTTATTTGGCTTAGTACGACATTGATACTAGATAGCCACTTTAGCGCTAACTTTCCTGGCGCTAACTCTGACATCTGAGAAGCGCCAACTAACCTAACATGGTCTTAGCTAGAACATCTTGGCCTAATGAGGCCTTAGCTAGCGCGTCACCACCTTGGTACCTCAACCCTAGCACTAAAAGTGCTAACCCTAACCCTAGCGCCAAAGGCGCCAACTCATCTCGGCAAAGTACCCTAGCCAGCGTGTCTTGTCTCTCCAGCACGCCCTTGACTCTCTAGCATGTCTTGGCTCTCCAGCGCGTTCTTTTAAGGCCGATGCGTCCCTATATAAGCCTAGTGCGTCCCTGCCAAGGCCGATGCATCCCTGCCAATCCTAGCCCATTCCTCCAAGACCGATGCGTCCCTAGATAATCCTAGCGCGTTACTAAGGATGATGGGTCCCTGCCAAGCCTAGCGCGTTCCTCCAAGGCCAATGCATCCCTAACTAAGCCTAGTGCGTCCCTTCCAAGCCCAGCGCATCCTTCCAAGGCTGATATGTCCATAGCTAAGCCTATCGTGTTACAAGGACGATGCATCTCTGTCATGCCTAGCACGTACCGAGTGCCTAGCATGACTCTATCCTAGCCTGATGCGTCCCTGAGTAACGACCATGTCTAATGCGCCCTTTGCTTAGCACGACCATACTTAGGGACTTAACCACAAGCCCATTGACTCTAATGCTGACTATACTATCTAATTGAAGTGCTAACTTCAAACCTCTTTGATATTAGCTTCCTAACCCTATTACAATTAATATTTACTAAAAACCATGCATATTGTCCTTGCTCCTAGGACGTTAACACATTATCCTTTCATACTGAAAGAGCTAGCACATTATTATTTGCGCTAAGTAGCTAGTACTAGCTTCGCTAGATACTTCCCTTAGAAATACGCCTTTCTTTTTAATAAGGGTCCAACATTAAATCTTATATGAATTCTAATAGGTCTCCTTGCTTAAGAAGAATTTTACTGTATTTGGCCTCAAATGCCTCTGAGATTTATGTTAAGTCACTTCTGAGATAATACTTAGCCACTAAATGTGTCATGTTACCTCTAAGCAAGTACATGGCCACTGAACTACCATCACTCGACACTAATCAGTATGATTATCAATCCAGTGAGTCGTGCAACTAGCCTCACTGACTTAGCAAGTCATTTGACTTGGTCAAAACAATAGTGGCTAACGAATCCACTATTTCCACGAGATATCAAATACAACATATGGGGGGATTCCCATTGGGTATTGGTCTGGCGGTCTACGGAAATCGTGCGGGGTGGCACCACCTCCACAAACAAGAAGGTAATAAGAAGTGGGAGGCTACCGAGAAGTTGAGAGGATGAAGAGTAGTGGTTGATGTTTTTATAGAAGTGGTAAATAAGATATTGTTCACTCGGACTCACTGAGATTGATTTTAGACCTAATTTAGATTCTAATTTTAATCTAGCAAAAATGTATAAAAGTTGGTATCAAACTTAAGAGGACTGGGACTCAGAATTCCACCAATTTTCATAATCGAGTGATGCAAATATCGATTCTTAACATTAAAGCTCTTTTATGGACTCTATTTCTTTTCCAAAGGTAAATTTCTAAAACATTACCTGTAAATCATAAGCATGGCGCATCAAAAACTCTTAAGGCCAAGCATACACCATCAAACAAAATCACAATAATTAATGAAAATCATAAATCAATTAAAATAAGTGCAAAAGGTCATAAAGAATCGAATATAATTACCAAACAATTATGAAAAATAGCTTCCTTCATTGTTCCAGTGATGGGGTTTAGCTCATCATGCTCAAAACACTCTCAAAATATTAATTCATGGCTCAAAAATGTTTACAAAGGTGAAAATAAGAAAAAATAATAAAAGCAGCGAGTTTGCAACAGTGTATTGGCGTTACAGACTCGCTGTTACAAAGTATGTGTTGGAAACTGAAGATAAATATTGTAAAGATTGAAAGCTTTAGCAACATAATCTTCAACTTTTTGGCCATAAAAAAGTATAGAAACGGTTTCTTCATCTTCTCCATCATGAGCAGATTTTTTTTCTGATTTTGATTTTTTTCACTTTTGGCCGAAGCCAACCCCCTTTTCTTTGGCTCGAACAACTTCTATTTGTAATAAGACCTCCACCTTACTCTCAAATCTCGAAAATCTCTTTCATTCAATATTCCAAATCTTGGCAGATGAACTTGGCAAGAAAATCTTTCTCGCTGATTTGTTTCTCCATCTTCTGATTTTCTTTCTCTCGCTGTAGGATTCTCGATTATTTTCTGTGATGTTGTTACCTTTTCAAAGAAGTTTTTTTCTCACAAAATACTTTTTTATTTCAAAGCAGAATCCCGAGAAATATCTCCTTTTTATTTTTAACGCCACAACTACCATCACGAGATCTGTTGACGTGTTTTTTTTTACTTCCCAAACAAATACGATACTCCTCTTAGTAAGGAAAGAATGTATACTTGCCTTAATACCTAAAAATACTCCTTTAAATCTTGCTCGAAAACTTCACAGATGAGGAATAAGAAATTCCCGCCAAGTTCTATTTGAATTACAACGAAAATGGTTCCCTTATCCAAGGTCTAGGCGCCTTTATCAATTCTTCTGGGGTCCCCTTATCCAAAAGAAGGGTGCCTTTAACACTTTTCTCTGGTACAAATATCACTTTTCGAGCCATGTTTTCCATAATTGTTTATTCACAAAAATACCTAAAGACACAATAAATAACAATATTAGTACAAAAATCGAGAGATAACAATATTCAAATTGGGAACAAACAGACACATAAATGTGTCTATCAAATACCTCAAACTTATTATTTTCTAGTCCTCGAGCAAATCTAATCTAGAAAAAAAAAATCCTAACTCACTTTCGCAGGTATCGCGATTGCACTTAGCATGTGCAACAAACCTTTAAGCCCATAGGTGTCCTATTAGATGAGTTTTACTCTCATGAGGGTTTACAAGAGGTATACCCACAAAACCTTTTACTCCAAAGCCTAGCTACTTGTGAACGATTGAGGGTAGACACTAAACAAGATATTTAGTTGGATACAAAATTATTTGGCTATGGGAGGAATTACCATGATTTTGATTCCAAATGTTGTACCCGAGTTTTGCACTCAAGCATATTTAAATTCATATATAAGAAAAAAAACACTACTCAGAAAGTCTTACAATGGACCACAATACTCAGAGTCTATCAAAGTTCAATCACATGAATAGATTTAGAAGATGGATACGGAGATGATGAAGTTTGCACATGTTGACTAAGGTGAACAATGTTTCCCATATTTGTCTGAAGGTCGCTGCCAGGATAGATTCTAATGGATTGAGATATTCTCCCACTGGTCTTTATCCTTATACTAATGTCGACTCAGCTTGTACATACAAGGGCCCTAACGGTCGATTTATTGAAAATAAAATAATTATTCACTTATTTTATTTTATTTTTTTGAGTAAAATACAATAATGGGGTTTGATCTCAATCACTCTACTTCATCCCAACGACGATAAAAATTCGATGCTAGTGCCCTACCAAATCACTTAGAGAAACACAAAATTGCAAAAATAAAAACAGAAGGTGATATGGTCGAGGTAGACTCCGAGATATGGTGATGACTATCATGTTATTTCTAACACCTGAGCTCTGTCCTTTTATTAATAGACCATTTAGCTGGTACCTCAACTCCTATAGCCAAGAGGTTTGTTTCCATCTACTTAGAATGATCAGTGTCATCCTGAATTATTCACAAATTTCTAAATTTTCGAAGTTTTTGGTACAACTAAATTTTTTAAAATTTTCTCTGTTACCCCCAAACTTAAATTGAACATAGTCCTTGATGTTCTAAATATAATGAATAAAAATACCTAAAAACACAATAAATAGCAAAATTAGTACAAAAATCGAGAGTTAATAATATTCAAATTGGGAACAAATCAGACACATAATTGTGTCTATCAGTGGTCTGACAGGTCTTCCTTATTTTTCAGACACCACCCCACTATAATTTCCACAATTATCACTTCTCCACCTCTCCCTAACTTCCACGACTTACGAGAAATCAATGTGTCTCCTTCAAACTATAAATAAATAGTTCTCATCCATTCAAGAACAAGGCGATGAGTCAGGAGAAACTAAACATACAGAATTAACGATTCCTCTCAGAGAATCATTTCTTCTTCACACTACCTATCACAGTGATATTTATCAACCTTCTTTGCTTCCTTCCCCTAAGATCTATCCTAATCCTTTCCATCTTTGTGGTCGAAGCAGGACGTGTACGACCATTTCTTGGTTTAGGTTCGTCATGTTCAATTTTGATCTCTCGAACCTACTTGAAAGTATGATTTTACCGTATTTTTTTTTTCACCATAAAACACCCATATTTACTATCCATTTTCTTCATGTAATCTACTAACTCATGAGCGATTACAGTGTTGTCACTGACATTCCTATGATGGATGTAAGCTGCTTGAAATGGGAATATAATTTTATGAAGGATTAGTTTGATTCTATTAGATGGTAGCTTAGAAATTATTTTGCAGTTGATGTTACATAAGCTAATGGGTCTGAAATCTATTGGGGTTTGAGGGCATTCTTTGTTTGGAACCAGAGTTTGAAAAGGGTGGTTCATTTCTTTTAGAATAAGGCATTTCTGAAAGAAAAAAAAAATTGAACTATGAAGATCACATCTTTATTTAAAGTGTTCCAGAATGAATGGTAGAAGCCATCTTAGAATCCATCTGGCTATGGAACTTTCCATGAGTTGATGCTAAAGACCATATGCTTTATCTCTTCTTTGTTGTGAATCTCAAAGAGCATAAAATTATCTTGTTCAATTAAACATGGAGTAATTAGGTCAATTGTTTCCTTGTTTCATTGAGGATTACAAGTAGTTATGATTGAGCTGAAATGTTTGTTCAGTGTTAACTTTTTCAGAGTGCGAGATACCCAACTCATCTTTAATATCATCAATATGGTTTATTATTCTTCTGTTGTTGAAACTATTTATTTTTTGATGGGATCTTCTCTAGAGTTTTAGAATTTCACATAAAGTCCACCATGTAGCAATGTCTCCATTTATTATGAAGAACTTGAAGAGTGTTATCTTTTTTTCTGACATTTACTTGCTTTCACTTTTCTGATTTACAATTAAGTGTCCTTTATATATTGATTTACATTCTCAAACAATCACTAATTCTAGACTTTGATAGCATGTTTAACACCTTTTTTAGTCTTGTAACTAATTGGAAAGTTGTAGAACCTTGTTGTTTTTTTTGCTTTTATCAATGATGTCTCTACATTTGTTATCTCGAAGCCAAGTTTCATAAACTCTGAATGGTCTGAACCGGATACAATGAGAATGATACTATTATTGAAGATTTGAAACCAAATGTTGTTTGCCAAAGCCCTATCAAGTATGGATTGAATATGTTTTCTGTTATTTCTCTGGTTACTCCAGGTATAGAGATGGCTAAAAAAGTTATATCTTTCAGATCAGTCTGACTAGGGATATTTTGAACAAATTTGTTGGAATTGGAAATATTTACTGAGAAAGAATCTTTATCTTTGGGAAACAGAGTTATATTGACATTATCAATTAAGAACCAAAAAGCAGAAATATACTCACTAGTAGTTGCACTAGATTTTCACATTTCTTTCTTAGTATTATAGTTAGTGCTACGATAGATATAATTAGATTCCAAACAACATTTTGAGGACCAACAACAATTTTTATATCCGACATACTATTTTATTTATTTATAAATTTTAACCCCATGCCATCTTTCTATAGTAAGACAATCCCACCAGATAGATCCACATAAAATTGTGACCGAAAATCAGGATATCCATAGTTTCTAATGTCAGAGTTTGACTTTTAGAAATTTGTTTTAGTTTCAGATAAAAAAATTATGTCAAGGTCATTTTTCCTGATACATTGTTTAAGATGATCTCTAGTGTCTTTTTTGTAAATACCTTGGTAGTTCCAAGATAAGGCTTCCATAATAAAGTGAAATCAAATTGGACTATTTAACGTTTGGTACCCAATAAATGAATATTGGTTTAGTACCCAACATTTCAAAAATTAAGGGATAGTATCTTGACTTGTTATTAACTGTCAAGTCAAACCGTTGACCTAACACACCGTTTACCTATATAATTAAAGTTATAGATAAATTTTAATTATTTAACGACGTTAACCAATTGTTAGCACACGAGCTGAAAAAAAAAATTTGACCCATTACAACTAATTCCTCCGTTTATAAGTTAATTGATCGAATGGCTAAAAAGATTACATCATCAAATCATATCACTTGTTCATCATCAATCTTTTACCATTAATTTGATTAAGAACATCACCATCACTTTTCATTCATCAAAATCATTTGCACAACTAACAGTGGAATTATAATACAATTTCTATGATTATCAAGATAAAACTTTGAATATCTCTGAACCTCTTTCTTCTATCTAACACCTTTGGTATCAACAACCTAATCACCATCTCCAGACCAATTAACACAACCATTATCTATCACCAGCTAGCACCACCATTGCCTAACCATAAAATCCATTTTCATTGTCATTTTTCAAATTTGTGGTAATCTTACCAGGAGATTATTGGATTTTTTCTCTCCAAAAGAACACTCATTAGCAATACATAACAACTTAAAATCCGTCGTCTTCCTAACTTTATAATTAATTAGGAGCATTTTATATTTCAATTATGTATAAACTTCCTAACATTTGCATTACCTCCTTCCTGTGTCTACTACTGACAAAAACCAAATGATGATATATCCCCATTTGTGCAAAAATGAGTATAACCATTTTAAGAGCATCCACAATCATCGATCAAATTAAAGATCAAAGGATTTAATTTGATCGATGATCGTTGAAAATCAACCGCAGCGGTGCGATTAAATATGATTTATAATCGTTGAAAATCACTGTTCAGGATTAAAAGAAGTCGCTGATCGACGATCAAAAGTTATAGTCGAGCGAAACTCTACTCCCTCGCTTGTGAACAGACGACGGACCAGCATCTCGCTTAAAAACACGGGCGAATGGTTGACATTTCGCCAGCTCAAGCGATACGCTAAACTTTCGCTCCACCAGACGAGTAACTAGAAGCTCGCCTACTCATAAGCGAAAATCAGAGATTTCGCCTAAAATTCCAATACACGGGCGAGATTCAGTGACTTCGCTTGGACCTGGGCGGCACTCCAAGGGTCCGCTTGGAGTTTGGGCGAGGTCCCAAGTCTCCGCTTGGGTTGGGCGGTAAACTGGGATATCGCATGGGAGAGACAGGCGAGACCCCAAGGGACCGCTTGTGTCTGGGCGAGGGGCCAAGGCTCCGCTAGGAGCTGGGCGCGATCCCAACGGTCCGCTTGTATTTGACCGTTAATTTTTGACCGTTAATTTTTGACCGTTGATATGTTACCGTTGATATGTTACCGTTGATATGTTACCGTTTAACGGCTATATATTTACCCTATATATATGTGATACTAAACCAATGGCATTTTACTAAACTCATACATTGTGTAGAGTTGAAAATTCAAAAGTTAGTTCTTATTTCATAAGTTTTGAATTAGATTAGTAAAATGGCGCCATCAAAACCCCGAGGTCCAAATTTTTCGTCTTTCGAAGATGTTACCATGTGTACGATTCATTTGTCTATTTCTCAAGATTGTAGCATTGGTACTGATCAATGTGAAGAAAAATTATGGTCACGTATACTATGTCGGATGAAAGAAGCTATACCTTCTATGCCAGAACGAAGTTGGACCTCCCTTCAGAAACGATTTCAAATTATAAGTAAGGATGTCGCGCTTATGTCTGCAAAGGAGGGTGAAGTTGAAAGGGAACATCATACTGGATGGGGCCCCGAAAATAAGGTAACAACTCGTTTATTTATGCTTATTACATGAATCTATTTGATTGTATATCCTTTAACAACATTGTATTGAAACACCAGTTTGCAGAAGTACGTAGGCTTTTCAAGGAAGCAACTGGTCGAAGTTTTAAACATGAAGATTGCTACACAGTTATGTTAGATAATATTAAATATTCTAGAAGGTCAACATCTGTTTTTGATTCATCACAAGGAGATTCTGATTACGACAACGAATCTCAGGACGTACAGGACACAGCAGACTTAAGCCTTGATGGTCCCAGCGCCTTTGAAGACCTTGGAGATATCCCCAACACAATAATCCGTCCAATGGGGAAAAAAGAGTCGAAACGACAGAAGACAAAAGGGAAAGCAAGATTTGGTGAACAACAACAAATGATGGAAAATATTTATAGAGAGCAACAAAGCTTCAACGCCAAATGTACCGAACAAAGAGATATGAAGATTGCACAAAGAGAAGCTGAGTTTGCAGCAAAATTAGCTAATGATAAAGCAAAGTTTGAAGCTAAATTAGCTGATTCAAATGCAAAGTTTACGGCAATACAAGCTAGGCAAGAAGCAGAAGAGGAATTTCGTATAATGACGATGGATATCTCCCAAATGGATGCTGTATCGAGACAGTACATCGAACTGAGGAAGGGAGAAATTTTGAGGAAAAGATTAAACCAATCATAACGTCCGGATTATTATTTACCATTGTCATATTGAGTTTTAATTTTGATCAATTTATTAAGAATTTTTAGTATATTTTTTAACCAATGGATTTTTATGTTTTTAACGAATCCTAATTTAAAATAAAAATTTAATTTAGAATTAATTTTTAAAATTACTTCTAAAACTAGGTGGAGTCGAAGAACAATTAAAATATAACGCGACTAAAATAAGTAAAGATAAGATATCTTCCGCTTTAACCACGGGTCCACTAACAACACATTTACCCCCAAAGCCCATATAAAAGTTCACTCTTCCCCAACAGATGACCATATATGTTCGATCAGGTCATTTCTCAAACGAACCCCAGTTTGTTTATCAAATACTGCACGTCTGCGTTGGTCCTTCATCATTCTAGAAAGTTGAGCAGTGTTGTCCCTTGAAATAACAACCGGAGCACCGTGACTGCGTTGCTCATAGTCATGCGGCCAATCACCGGGAATACGTTCATCCTCCACTATCATATTATGTAGAATAATGACTGTTTTCATTATATACGCTAACACGTCCGGATTCCACATACGTGCGGGTTGTTTGATGATTGCAAATTGATTTTGTAGTACCCCGAAACCCCGTTCTACATCTTTTCGACAACCTTCCTGCATCGCAGAAAATTTCTGTTTCTTTTGGGAGTCTGGATGTTTAATGGTAGTTACAATAGTTGATGTGTCTGGGTATATTCCATCCCCAAGATAATACCCCATATTATATTGATTTCCATTGACTGAAAAGTTTACTGCCAGTGCTTTACCGTTGATAAGCTTTTTGAAGATATAAGAACGGTTCATCACATTGATATCATTGTTTGAACCCGGCATACCAAAAAATACGTGCCAAAACCAAAGATCATACGATACAACTGCCTCAAGGATAATACTTTCGCTACCCTTGTAGGCGGTATAAGCACCGGATTCCGCCGATGGGCATTTGTCCCATTTCCAATGCATGCAATCAACACTACCAATCATCCCTGGAAATCCCCTTTTTTGGTTTTCATCAAGAAGAAGTTGAACATCACGCTTAGTTGGTGTCCGCAAATATTCTTCCTCGTACAATTGGACTATCACCCTGCAAAATCTACGAGTTGCTTCCAAAACTGTAGTTTCCCCAATACGTAAATACTCATCGATTGCATCGGCCGCACATCCGTAAGCTAACATACGAATAGCTGCAGTAATTTTTTGGTGCGGGGTTAATCCTGGAACACCACAAGCATCTATTTTTTGCACAAAATAACTATTTGCAGCCACAACATCACCCAAAATACGGTTGAATAATTGTCGATGCATTCTGAATCTTCTTCGGAATAAATTGGGGGGAAATGTCGGGTTGCTGCAGAAATAGTCTCTCCATAGACCTTTAGCACCTACATCACGTTGTCTTGGTATTTTTATACGTGTATGTGGAGGGTTCATAGTTGACAACATTAAACCAGCAGTAACTGCTAGGTTATTACTGTTCGCTTCAAGTGAACTTTCATCGGATGAGTAGTAACTTGTGTTATCATCATCGTTTAATGAACCAGAAGAAGAAGAAGTATAAGAAACATAGTGAGGATAACTAGAAGAGGAACCATACTTGTCTATATGATTTACATAGTTTGCCATTTTGTTATGTCCTGGATTTTTTAAGGAGCAAGAGATGATTATAAAACTCGGTTTGTATTGATTGACAACCTAGTGTGGTTATTTATAATAAAAAAGGGAGAATTTTAAACACAATTTATTTTTATGTCAAAGATATTTTATGTAACTTGACAAGGCAATGACATGAATTGACAATACACCGACCACATTTTTCATTGCAAAGAATCTTTTTTCTGATTTGTCAGAGATATTTTATAAAACTTGACAAGGCAATGACATGAATTGACAATACACCGACCACATTTTTCATTGCAAAGAATCTTTTTTCTGATTTGTCAGAGATATTTTATAAAACTTGACAAGCCAATGACATGAATTGACAATACAACGACCACATTTCAATGAAACGACTAAAATTTCCGATTTGTCAGAGATATTTTATATAACTTGACAAGCCAATGACATGAATTGACAATACAACGACCACATTTCAATTAAAGGATTATTTTTCAAAGGTGTCAGGGATATTTTATATAACTTGACAAGCCAATGACATGAATTGACAATACACCGACCACATTTCAATTAAAGGATTATTTTTCAGATTTTTCAGACACATTTAATATAACTTGATAAGCCAATGTAATTAAAAATATTATTTTTCTGTATTTAATCCCAACACCTTCTTTGTTAACTTCATAACTTACGTACACCCATGTCAACATTTCATTCAGACGAAGACTTGGCTATAACAAAATCCTGGTATTACGAAACCTTACGTGAAGATGTTATAGTAGGAATTGTTCATCCAGAAACTGTATGGGGGAGGATCTACAGACATTTTGGTGAGGAATATGGAAATTCAAACCAAAGATCTATTGTACATATTTATGATAGATACCAAGTATTCGAAAGGGAATAGATGATTATGTATCTATACAACAACGCATCCTTAACGACACCCATTTAGGATTATCGATCCAACAATTTGTAAGTATCCATACCATTACAAAAATTGTGTACTCTTTCATTAACAACAATTACAAATAACAAATTATATAACTGTTTCTTCCCTTGTGTAGGAGGAAATTGCTAAAATGCACTACTTTCAGGAAAAGGGGGAAGAATTCATATTTGTAGCAAGCTATGAGTTCATGAAATCCAAAATGTAATCGCAAGTAACTTCTAAAATTATCAATTGAAGTTAAAGTTCAACGGTTATTTATTGTTAGAGTTTCAATTTTTAAAATGCTAATGACCTCATAATATCCCCTGAATCGTCGTTAAATGAACAATAACTTAAGGTAATACAATACTTTTATTAAATCAGAAAAAAAATACATGAAAGGGAAAGAAAAATAAACTCCCGATACAGAGGAATATTTTAACAAATAAACCTTTTAGTGAAAGGTAAAGGATTGGCTTGTCGGACGACGTTGACGAAGTGCTGCCCTACTAGGTACAAAGATCAACACAAAAGGGTTGAATTCTTCCATTACCCTTAATATCTCAAAATGAGGTTTGTACCGGAAATCACATCGTTTCCATCTTGTCCATTCCTGTAGTGATCGAGCAACAACTTCATCATCAGTTTCATTCCTAAGACGAAATTCATTGACCCTAGCAGTTAAAGAAGAAAATTCTAATACTTCCTTAGTAATTTCCACATATCGACAAAAAAGGCCTGCTCTGTTCCGGTTGTTGGGATTACCGGTTTCATCGCAAAAGTTAGCATGTGTGTGTTCCAACCATTCCATGGTCATACAACCATTGATATCACGTTGTTGACCCCTTGCTGGATAATGTAACACTATGTTTCGACATATGGATAAATCTTCATCTAAAGTAAAATTGGTTGCATTAAGGGTAAAATTTTCGTAACCAGACATTGAAAAATAAAATGTGGGAATAATGAAATGAGTTGTGTAGCTATTGAATGTTATTTATAGTAGTATAAACCCAAAAAAATAGCCGTTATGCAAGGACAAAAAAACAGTAATAAAAAGGTAACATAACGGTAACATAAGGGTAGCATAACGGTAATAAAACAGGCATTTAAATTTCGTAATGAGCTGTCAAATTATCATACTACATAAACGGAATACTAAAAAGTAACATTTAATATAACCGTAAATCAACAATAAAAATAACCGAACACGTACAATACATCGTAATTCAAAATTTTAATTTATTGTTTAACCGGAGTTTAATCTGGGTGGAATAAATGGCGGGAAAGATGGTCTGACGTTCTGCGTTGGTCGAACTGTTGATGAAGGTCCCGGAGGTGTGGTCATAGCATATGAGGCGAATCCAAGAGGTTGTTCTGCACTTTGAAACTGGTTAAGCTGTCTGGTCAGCAACGTATTTTGATCTTGTAGGAGGCTCATTTGAGCGGCTGATTGATTCCGAAAATGGTGGAACTCCGCTTCTTTGCGAATCATGTAGTCCATCCGATCTTTGGTTTCAGATAATGTAAAATCCCGCAACTCTTGCGTAAAATCTGCAAACTGTTGCACCAAATCATAAGCCGCCACCTGCGATAATAATAATTTAGAATAACCATAGAAGCTTAAATGTGTAATCTGTATTCAATTTTTCAAAACTTTGTTAATAACTTACATATGGTAGTTGTTGGGGGGGAGGAATGGGCACATGATCACGAGGCCGTGGGATGTTGTGTTTGATACGGTCACCTGCATAGCCATACGTTTCAACCTCCCAATCAACTTGCGCAACATATTTGTAGAGGTTGGTAACATGTCTCCAATATTCATAATAAACATCGTACTCCACGACACGTACGTATTCACTTGCATTGACGCAAGAAATGGATGTCATGTCCTCAATCTCGTCGTCTACAAAGTTGGAGATGCAAGCAGGGGGGTTTGCAGGAATATCCCAAGTTGGGTTGTTCTGCCTCTAACAGCGATCTCCGAGATACATATTGTGCTTTATCCAATAAAATGAAAATAAATGAATACCTACCCATTCAGAAGAGTACGAGTTTGAAAAAAATTGAGTATAAGAAAAGGACTAGGAAACATACAGTGCAAAGCCAGGTGAACGTTATTCGTTGTCCAGAAAGTTCTATTGCTTTGCGGGCAATATCTTCTGGTATGTAGTTAATTGCAGTAACCCATGGTTGCCACGTCACGGCGTCTACGGATAACTGGTTCAGTTTAGTCCTTGTCTTCACTATGTCAACACCCTTCTTCCGGGAGGCAACCCACCTACGACATCTAGGCCATTCATGTTCACTTTCAGCCGAAGGGATATTTGGACGACATATCCCCAGATATTCGTAGCCCCAAAACTACAATAAATTTTTTTTAAAAATTATTTAACAACATAACAATTAAATATTTCGACTATAAAATTTTGAATAAGGTTAATTAAATTACCTCCAAAATTTGGAACGGCCCGGATACTGATTTTTGTCCCCTTGAAGCCGTGGCAAGACCCGAATACAATTTTGATAATGCAGGACCACCCCAGTCGTATTGATCAACTTCATTTTGATTATCAAAGGCAGCCAACCATCCTGCATCAATGTAGGTTTTTGCATTTGGGAAAAAGAAATTCCCCAGAACATACATATAGAACGCCCTCGCTACTCTATCAGCAAGAACACTATCATCGTTCGCCGCGTGCAATGTATCTTTATCAAAATAGGTGGTCAAAAACTTGAGAGTGATGGCATCCGAAACCCACTGTTGGGGAACACCTTCTCTTTTGCATACCGCATTATCTTTCAGTTCAGGAAAGATATTGTCACGAACATACTCAAATTTGTACTTAGCTGAGTCATAAGGAACAGATCTCCCGACACCGATACTAAGCCCGGTCAACATAACCCAATCGAGGGGAGTGAACCCAAGCTCTCCAAAACAAAAGTGAAATGTGTTTGTTGTATCCCAAAACCGCTCGACAATATAATCAATAAGAGCGTGGGATGAATCTACTAAAGGTAGGGATAGTAATCTGCCCCAACCTCCCCTTTCTATTATATATTGGACCCTATTACACTCTTTAGTGATTTTCTTGTACATCTGTATAACTGATTTGAGAGAGCCACGATGGTCAAACCTGAAGTTGGCGTCGGAGGAATATGTAATATTTGTCGAAACGTGTTCCTCCGTATCTTCAACAACGTTATAGTGTTCCAACCCCAGGACATCTACCGACTCGGGGACCATGGATTCAGGTTCAGAGTCAGTTGCGATTTTAGCTTTTTTTCTTTTCTTCTTTCTACCTACCCATCTCGAAACAACATTGCTAGACATCTGTCCAAATAAATAATAGAACATTTTCAATATTGATTATAATTCACCACAATGCTTAAACAATTATAATTAATTTAACACCAACTAAATTTGAATGTAATTGTCTATTTCCATACACATTTGTACCAACAATTATACATCAGACATTCGAAAAATACATATACCATTATCAAAATACAACAATGTCACCAATTATAACCAATCTCATTCAAACTACCCAATTCACCAACAATGTCTATTTCCTTTCATTTGTACACAACATACTACATTCAACCATAAATTAAACATAAACCCACCCACTAAAATTAAACATGAGATGTCTAGCAATTTATAACATTAGATGAAATAAAAATAGACTAACTAAATAATATTAATAATATTTAACTTGGTCAGAGATATTTTGCTTTCCCTTGACAAGGCATTGCGATGAAATGATAATAGAATGACTACATAATAATTCAAAATAAATTAAGATGAATTGATAAATAACTTGACAACGCAATGAGATGAATTGATAAATAACTTGCCAACTACATTTGGTATCCTTACAAGTTTAACCACAGAAGTAAATTAAAAGAACTAAAAAGGTTTAACACCATAAAGTTCAACACTTTGAAAGATAAAGGGACACACCATAAAGTTCAAAACCATAACTAGCAAATTTAGTTTGTTCTAGCAATCTTAATTTTCACCAGAACAAAGGGTTGTTATCTCTTGTAGCACTATTCGAACTCTTTGTTGTTCTTCTATGCTCATCACCTCCCTAGACTCAATCGAACGAGTCAGTCTCCTAACCAACAAATCGGTTCTATCCTTTATCGCTAAAATTCGATTGTCAACCACTGATGGTTGAACTACCCTTTCCCCCGTTTCAACCCCCCTTGTTGGATCAACTACTCCACCATCTTCAGGTTCTATCCTGATGAGCTGACTCAACCCATGTGGATGTCCTGGCACTCTAACTATTCGATACATATCATCGAAATTCATCTTCAGAATCTACATAAAATAGCAATTCGATACATATCGACAATTTAACCACAACCAATTAAATTTAAACAACCAATTAATAAATTATATACATGCAACAACAAATAATCATCAATAATAGTATACCCAATTTATAATATTTATCATCAACCCTATGACAAAATACACAATTTCAAATATATCCATACACATTATTTTAAAATTAAATCAAAATTAATTCCTTTAATTTCTACACAACATACTACATTCAACCTAAAATTAAACATAAACCCACTAAAATTAAACAACAAGAATTTCTATTATATGTTCAATTTAACAAATATAAACAAATTTTTAAACCTAATTGATAACATGCACAAAAACCCTAATTAAAATCCAAATTTTATTATTAGAACATAAATTTATAATTCAATAATGGGTTTATAATATGGTAATTAAACAACATGTACAACTAATTTAACCACAACATCATCTAAATTGCATATCAAATCAAAACAAGTAAATATGCAATTTAAAACAAGTAAATTCAATTTTAGTTTGTAGAAGATATACCTTGATATCGCTTGGAATATGTTTGACCGAAGTAATAAAATGAGAAACGAAGCTTTGGGTTCTCGTCAAAGGATGGAAGTGTTGGAAAAATGGTGGTGTGGGAGGCGAGCGGCTAGGGTTTGGAATGGGGGAAATGGACAGGAGGAGGTGAAGATGGAAAAAGGAAATAGCATTTACGGTTATAAATGGGGAAGGGGACAGGCGAGATCTTGGAGTCTCGCCTAAATCCAAGCGGGACTCCAGTAGCTCGCCCGGCCTTTTCCCCCAGACGGCGCAACTCCAGCATCTCGCTTGAGTTCAAGCGTTACTACAGCATCTCGCCCAGTTTTTTTTTTCGCACGCTTATTTCGCACAATTCACAGGCGCTATTCTGGCACTTTGCTTATACAAGCGGGATACTAAAATTTCGCTTGGGGAGTGAGCGGGGTGTTGAGATTTCGCCTATATGTTTGTTTCTCAGGCGGAAAGCCACTATCCCGCTTGTACCAGGCGAAGTATTAGTATTTCGTCCGTCTTTACAAGCGATATCGTGCTCTTTCGCTTACCTACAAACGGTACTCTACGGCCTCGCTTGATCATTCACCGCTGTTTTTGACCCAGACCAAAGATCAAAAAATTTAATCTTTGATCTTTGGGTATAATCGCGTGACTGTGGATGCTCTAACAAGATAGATAAGAAACCCAAACCCTAATTAATTACGGCAATGCCCACACATTCCAAATCACAAAACTCCCAATCTCTTATGATCTTCTTCATATATCCAGATCCCATTCACCTGAATAAAAAAATTAAAAATCGAAAAATCAAAGACTTAAACAGAGAAAATGGTAATGATGTAGGAGGGGAAGACAGAGAATATACAATTATAATATACGGATCTTCGCTTACATTATAGTAAAACATTGAAGATAGAAGTACAATCTGCTTCAAATTTTGCTTCTCAGTTGGCCTTGAAATTGTCTTGATTTTGTATTTGAATCCCCAAAATAATGATACCCAACTTAAACACTAATATATCTAGTGAAACCCTAAGATTAAAGTAGAGAAATCTGACAGAAATCACTTAAATCCTCTACTCATTTCTACAAACCCTAACACACTCTCCTCTGTCTAATCTCCCGGCTAGAACAACTGATTTAGACTAGATATAAGATAAATGATTTTTAATGGTTAGATTAGAATAATCGTAGCTGTTTATTTGTGTGACACGTAGATACGAAGACATAATTCCTAACTGGACGTTAGGATAATCTTAGTAATTGTTACCGTTCTTAAGGCTATTAAGGTAGTAATCGAATTTAGTTACAGAAATTACTTTTTTTTGGTTAACGTTTTAACATGACGGTTAATGACGGATCTAGGTACCATTTTTAAAATATTAGGTACCAAACCAATTGATTGACCATTTATTGGGTACCAGTCGTTACATAGCCTAAACAAATTTTATATACATGCAAGTTTAAATTGACAAATGATGAAAAACTCTATATCAACAGATATATAATAAATAAATTTATTGGCAAGAATGTAAACATATTAAAAACAATAATATTTTACAAAGCTGAAAAGGTTATTTAGAGTTAAAAGATGATACGTAGGGATTACCTGATCCTGCTTCCCAGCAAGGTGCATGTTGTCAGTAGTAATTTCTTCAAAGATATGATCACATCCCCCGTATTGCTGAGAATTGTAGGTTACTCCTTCTTGTTCAGGTTGATGAACACTAATGTCCATCTATTTTTTATTGTCATTAGTATCCTCACATAAATGAAGTTCTCTGTTACTTCTCTCCCTTGTTCTCTTTAATCTTTTAATGCCTGAGCTGGTGCCAGGAGTGAAATGACTATCAACCTCCTCAGTGAAGCTTGAAACATGGTGTCCATCACTTGGTCTCTCAAAAGTGGTCTTATTTTTTTGGCAACTGTTTTCTTGAAAAATTTCTTAGCAATTGGAATTGGAGAACCATTCCCATAGGTAGAAGTCATTTCCAGGACATCTTGTAATGATATATTTGAGTCGTCAAACTTGAACAAAAAGCTTTGTTATATAGTTCTCTTACAAATTTAGCTTTTCTTTTACACTCTTCTTTTACATGATCAATAACAAAACAAGCATGACAGAGATTTCTTGGTTGTTTTTGGTATTCAAAAATAACCCATTGAGTATATCCAGGAGTGCTCTCAGTTGATAAACCTCTGAGAATTGGTTTCTTGACATTGATTTTGACATTTGCACTCACAACATTTGTGTTTCCAGAACTACCATCTTTAGGTTCCAATTTTTGCGCTTCACCCATAATGGAAGCAAACTTGTATAAAGTACTAGCATCTAAGGTAGGTATTTGATGTCAATCCAAAATTCTTAAGCATTGAAATCCATTTTAGGTCTTGAACAAAAGAGTTGTAAGGCTTCACCATAAATAAATTGCCATTCACAGACCATGGGGCATTCTCAGAACCCAATTAACATGGCCGCATTCAGTGAATCTCACAATAACATGATTTGGAAGATAAGCTATGACTTGAAGTTTCTTCACTTTCTTAAGCCAGATGGCTTTAATATGCTATTCATCCATTTCAATTCTCATAGGTTTTGAAGAAAATAACTTATCGATAATACTGGTTTCCATTTTGAGATTCAGGACTAGAAGCATCTAAGGAGGTAAACATCATTTGCTCTTTAAGGCACTTCATATCTCCATTAGAAGGAACCGAACTCATGATTATACAATGATCAATGATTGAAGGAAGTAGTTAAGAGATCACCGGATTTTATTTTGGTATTCAAACTTTTCACGGTAAGCATGAGAATTAGGCTCTTAGATAACTGGACTAGCACAAATTATTCCTCTCAACCAAGGTCTGAAAAGAAAATTGACGGCCTACTAGAGATCATGAGCGTATGTATAATGCATCTCTATTTAAAGATGTTAATGTTATCATACCCGTTTTGTGTATTTTTTATTATTATTATTTTACGTGGTTAAATACAAATTTACGGTTGATTTAATGTTTTATTTTTTAATAAAAAAAAAGAAAAGGGGTAAAGCTTTATTAAAGAAAAGGAATAATACAATTTGAAGCCCATCACCTCAGACCCAAATAAGCCATTAACTGTTTCCCGTTTTGAGATTAGATCAATAAAACTTATTAATTTAAACAAGTTACAAATCGATCCCCATTGATATAGTAGTCTCTTGACCACAATTATGATCATGTCAATTTATTTATCCCTTTTTTTTATCATTACTTTCTAATCCTTTCTAACCAGATTGCCCAAGCAACTGTAAAAGGTTCAAGGAGCCAAATCTTCTTTGCAATTTTCTTACCCTGGTTAGCTTTCCAATCTTCAAATTGTTCATTTACAATATCTCTATGCACCCATTTTACATTCATTATGGAGCTAAAGTATGACCAAATCACCTTGGAGAAAACACAGTTGATCAGCAAATGATCCACTGATTCGTTTTCACCATTTCAAAGACTACACAATGTGTTGTTTATTTAACAACCTCTTTTGATTAGATTGTTAAATATACAATTGCATTGTGTATGGTCATCCATATGCAAACTTGGGCTTTAGGAGGTACATGTTTCCTCCAAACATGTTTGTAAAAAGAGATATTACTTGTGTATTGTTGTTGCGTTTGTCATTTGTAATCTTGTTTAGAAGAGTAATCAGAGTCTGTTAAGATAATAGTAAAGTTTTCTTTTTCCAAAAAAGTTGGAGGGTTCCCAAGCATCCTCAACAAGTCATTCAGATCCATTAGTACTTTGGTATTATGACTGACTCTTAGTTAAGTTCTCCAACCTCTTTGAATCACCAGATCAGTAACTTTGGCTTGTTTTTGAGAAGTAGCTTTATAAGCTTTTTGGTGAGTTTCACAAAAAGGCACAACCCTTTTCCAAGCATCTTGCCAAAACTTGATATCCTTCCCATTGCCTATAGAGAAATGTTCATTCCATTGCATTGTTCCATTTTCATTTTGTATTCGTTTCCGAAAAGCCCCTACCATGGGATATTTGCATTTGTTGGGCCAAAGATTTCCTTTGTTTGTTTTTGTTTTATGTTGATCATTTGTCTCCATAGGTTGTGCTTCTCTTGAGTATACCTCCATCTCCACTTAGCTAGCCATTATTTATTTATTAATAGTTTTTTTAAAAATTTTAATTCCCAAACCATCCATCTCCCTAGGCTTACAACATTTTTCCCAAACCACCCAACAGATTTTATTCTTTTCTCTTGTAGAGTCCCAAAGGAAGTCTCTCATGATCTTATTCAATTTTTTCTCCACTATTACAAACATTTATAGCAATGACATGAAATATATAAGAAGGTTGGCTAATGCACTGTTTATGAGGATGGTTTCCTAGCTTTGGATAGAAATTTCATATTCCAAACATCAAGTTTCTTCTGAAATTTATCAATAGTGCAATCTTATATGCTTGTTTGTTTTAATGTAGCTCCCAGGGAATTCCTAGATATTTGGCAGGCAGAGGTTCAACTACATAATTAAGAATTTTATCAACGTCGACAATCTTGTGATTTTCTCTAATGCTTATCGCAGTGTTCTTCTCTAAATTGACTCCCAACCCTGTAATTGCCTCATATACTTGTAGCATCAAGACTAAGTTTTCAACCATATCTTCTTTTGCATCTAAGAAGATTGATGTGTCATCTGCAAATTGCAGATGAGTCACATTTATCTTTGAATTGATGCTAAACCCTAAGTTCATATTTAAAGCTTCCGCCTTCTCCAATAATTTAGTGAGCATTTCAGCTACAAGAATAAACATGAGGGGGGGATAACGCGTCCCCCTGTCTTAACCCCTTTTGTGGCTTGAACTTATCAGTTGCATTTCCGTTCACAATGTATGTTTAGAGTCTCTCTAATGGAATGCGTGTGAGGATAAATATTTAAATTCACATAGGATACATGTTTATTATCTGTAAAATTCTCCTCAAACCAAGGACAAGGTCTGGACTTATATGTTATAGAGGCGAACAAATTTTGTTCCAATATTCATAATTTTTTTATATTAATATGGAAATTCACATGGTATACAAGCTTACCACTTTCGTGATAGTACCATAAATCCTATTCTGAATACATCAATCTCGGCGAAAGAATTTTGTACATTGATGCCAAAACAACAACATGGTATGCCAAAATAACTTGAAGAATTTGTGATTTATCCCTAACGGTAATGGTTGCGGCACATGAATTCCCAAACCACTGTTTTCTAGTCCATTATCATTTCTTTTCCTTATTTTTCCTTAGAGAGAGTTTGTCGGGTAAAAAAAAAGAATAAAAAAGATTTAAGTGATCAACTTATATTTTGAACCCATTAAATTTTATCATCATTATTTGCACCCACAAAACATTAAAATTGTATAAAACCCAAACTTTTTGTTATTGAAATTCAAAATTTAGTGGGTGCAAGTGGCCTTCCCTCCATCCTTGTCTCTAACCATAAATTTTCAAATCAATATGTAGATGATATGGCCTAGTTTTAGTAGACATCCTCTTAGAGAATGTCTAGTTTTAGACATTCACATAAATGATGTTTTCCCATCCTAGTTATTTTTATGTTAGTGAAAAAAATTAGAAAATGAAAATAAAAAGATTGTTAGCCAATTATTAGATGACATACCAAGGAACGTGCGGAGTTTGACACGAGGAATTGCACTGGATGCACTGATTAATGCAAACAGAATGAAGCAGTTTGTTAGGTTCTCAGAATTAGATGGAAAGACGGTTTTCCAGAATGTCATTTGACTCGCAAGCGAGTGTGGAATATTGCTCGTTCATTAGCCCTTCTACAATACAAGTCGTGGACTAAAATTCCACTCCTCGAGAGAGATGACCTGATTGAAAGGGTGATGAATTTTCTTTAAGAATTATTACGGTAGATTAATGTGTGAATACTGATATAGTTTTCATTTCCAAAACAAATTTATCGTAGTTACTTCTTTGTCGATGGTGAAGGGGATCTTAGAGAAATTTGATATATACATATTTGTGTCTTTATTAGTCGCGAAAATATATATTGTCAGTATTCTATTTTGTAGTAATTTGGCTAATTGTTGTGTTTTTAGGTATTTTTGGAAGAATAAACTATTGTGGGAAAATTGGATGAAAAAGTGATAAAGGCACCCACCATGTTGATAAAGGCACCTACCTCCTTCTTCAAATTCAAAGGGAGAAATTGGCGGGAAAAACTTATGCTCGATCTGTGATAATTGGACAGTGTATTTGGGGAGATTTTGAAGGTGTTAAGAAAAGTATATTCTTTCCTTACTAAGAGTATAACCTGTACAAGAAACCAAAACAAGATTTGTATCTCAATCTCGTGAGATATTTTCTCTCGTAAAAAATAATGGGGAGAATATATTTTCTGGTCTAAAAAGGGTGAAGATATTTACTCTCGAGTTAGAATGAAGCAACATCATCTTGGATAAGGAAACAATATCGCAGAAAAGGATCGAGACGTAAATGAGAGAAATCACCGAGAAGAAGAAAAAGTTCACAGAGAAAAAAAGAGTTTTGTTGTTGGTGAAGAAGAAAAACATCGTCGCCAAAACTTAGTTTGAAGAACTTTGTCGCAAAAACTAAGAAAAATGTCGTAAAAGTATTTGTGACCTTTTCTGTTTCATTTAGCGACATTAAAAATACCATCTGTAACGTTTATAGACGTCTCAATTCTATGTGTCAATTATTTTTCTTCTTGTAAACAACTTTTGAGCCATGAATACATATTTTGAGCGTGTTTCCAACATGAGGACCTAAAACCATCACAGGGACAATTGACGAAGCCATTTTCCACAATTGTTTGGTAACTATATTCGATTTTTATGACTTTTTACACTCATTTTAATTGATTTATGATTTTCATTAATTATTTGTGATTTTATTTGATGGTGTATGCTTAGCCTAGGGTTTTTGATGCAACATGCTTATGATTTACAATTAATGTTTTAGAAATCTACCTTTGGCAAAGAAATAGAGTCCATAAAAGAGCTATAATTATTAAGAATTGATATTTTCATCACTCATAAGTGATTTTGGTGGAATCCTGAGTCCCAGTCCTCTTAAGTTTGATACCATTTTTTGTATATTTGCTAGTTTTAGTACTAGAAATTGAAAACATGTCTAAAATCCAATCTCAACGAGTCCGAGTAGCGAACACTTTATTTAACACTACTACAATCATATCAATTTTTAGCGTCGCCGACGCGGACTTGTTTTTATATTTTTTTTAGGTTTTAGTTTTAGTTGTTAGTAGTTTTATTTTAGATTTTTATTCTTTTGTTCTTTTTTACGTTTTTTTTTAGGTATTTGTCTTTTTGTTGCAGATTTTGGATAAAAAAAGAAATTAGAGCTTAAAGCTAAAGACAAAGAAAAAAAAAGAACGGAGAAAGACGAAGAATTTTATTTTTAGACTTTATATATTTTTGTTAGTTTTTATTTTCTTTTTTTTTGGCTTTTATTACTTGTTGGTTGTTTGTTTATTTTTTTGTATTTTATTTGTTAAACAAAAAAAAACACAAGTGCACACACCATTTTGAACCTTCATCAGGCACCGCCAAAAATGAACAAGCCCATGCTCTTTATAACAACTCTAGGTTTGAAAACCTCCAAAAATTTGACCAATATTCAGAAACCTATAACCCTGGTTGGAGAAACCATCCTGATTTTTCCTAGTATCAAGGTCAGAATAAAGGTCAGTCTAGTAATTATCAGGATCCCTCTGGTTTTGGTTATACTAAGAATCCTTCAGGTACATCTCAGTTTCAGAACTAGACAAATAAGAAAATCTTGAGCTTAGAAGAATTTTTTTTCCATGTTAGATCTGAGCACTACAAAGATTCATCAAACTATTGAGGGGATGGTTCAGTCTAACTCTCAGGCTATTTTCAATTTACAAAATCAGGTTAGTCAGTTGAATGAGTCTTTGAGAGAAAAAAAATAAGTTTCTTAATCAGACGCAACCCAATCCTAGAGGAGTTCATGAAGTATCTTCTAGAGAGAAATTGTTCAATCATGTGAACTATGTTACAACACTTAGGAGTGGATAGGTAGTTGACAAATAAGGTATCCATGCCTGATAGCGGACATATTGTAGTTCCACCTTCTACTTCCCAAGAGGATCCAATAGATGAAGAGACTGGAACAATTTCTAATGATTCCCAAACAGTTCCTGATAGGACTACCTTTGTGCCTAGATCCCTATACCCACAGTTGTTAGTTCCAACAAAGAAGGAATCGAATTTCAATGAGATAATGGAAATATTTAAGCAAGTGAACATCAAAATTCCGTTATTAGAAGCAATTAGGTAAATGCCTGCTTATGCCAAGTTCCTTAAAGATCTTTGTACACGAAAGCGTAAGCTTAATGTACATAAGAAATTCTTTTTAGCTGGTCAAGTAAGTCCAATCCTTCTGAACCAAGCACCCGCTAAGCATAAAGGCCCTGGATGCCCCACCATATCTTGTGTGATTGGTAATCACGTAGTTGATAACCCATTGCTTGACTTAGGAGCTAGTGTTAACTTACTTTTGTATCATGTGTACACCCAGCTAGGTCTTGGTAAGTTGAAACCGACCAAAATGACATTGTAGTTAACTGATAGGTCTGTCAAAGTCCCTCGTGGTGTCATTGAAGATACTCTTATTGAGGTTGATAGGTTCATTTAACCATTGGATTTTGTTGTTCTAGATACCCAGTCTGTTCAGGACCAAAGTGCTCAAATACTGGTGATTTTAGGTCGCCCATTTTTAGCCACATCAAATTTTGTCATCAATTGTAGAACATGACTTATGAACATATCTTTTGGTAATATGACCACTGAGCTAAATGTCTTGAATGTTATTAGACAGTCTTCTGAGATGGATGATTTAGAAGAGGTAAACATGATTAGCACTTTAGTTCGTGATCCTTTAGGCTGCACTATGTTTGACAATCAATTATTAGATGAAACTTTCAGTGGATCGGAGGAAAACGATGAGGATTTCTTTGATAATCTATTATGTGATTTTGATGATGATGTTCCTTTAGATGGCCAGTCTACAGAAGAAAAAAGGTATTGTGCTGACCTTACAGATCCTAGAATCCAACCAATAGTTTTTGGTCCATTCCAGAGTAATGTTTACCCTAAGTTTGGTAGTAGTGATGATTCTTGTGATCGTCAAGTATCCCTATTTGAAGTCCCAAACTTGGGACTCGAGGTTTGCGCGTTTAAGGTATTACTTGAGTTTGTTCAGACTCCACAACCCGATCCTACTGATACTGTCCATGAGGAGATCCAGCTACTAAAGACCCATCGTTTGGCTAAACCTGTTTATCTAAATACTCATATGGAACCTAAATGGGCACCCAGGATAAACCATGTTGTCTTGAAAGAAATCTTAGATAAGGTTGTGCTCAGTTTGTTTATTTGTCTGATCCAGTACAAGTGTCTTATATTTTTGTCAGCTTAATTTGGTATTATTGACCCATAGATGTTTCGGCTATTGATTTATGATTTTGAAAGGTGATTAGCCATTTTGTAGTATTTTGTTGTCTGGCTGAAGACTTTAAACTTAGCACTTCTTGGGAGGTAACCCATGCTCATGCGACACGGTAATATCCTTTTTTATCCTTTTTCTTCAATTGGTAACAGTTTCTATTTGTTTATGCTTTTAATTGCATCTTTATAACATTGAGGACAATGTTAGATTCAAGTTTGGGGGTAAGGGAGAAACTTTTAGTTGCAGTATAAAGCTCCAAAATTTAGAAACTTGTGAACAATTCAGGATGACACTGACCATTCTAAGCAGATGGAAATAAACTTCTTGGCTTTAGGAGTTGAGGGACCCAGCTAAAAGTTATATTCATAAAAGGACAGAGCTCAGGTGTTAGAAATAACATGATAGTCGTCACCACATCTCGGAGTCGTCACCATATCACGTTCTGTTATTATTTTTGCATCTTTTGTGTTTCTCTAAGTGATTTGTGGGGCACTAGTATCGTCTTGTTGTCGCCATGATGGAGTAGAATGATTGAGATCAAACCCCATTTTTTAATTGAACTTGACAAAAAAAAATACACCTGGATAGCAATACGTATGTGTTCTCCTTGTCTCCGTCGCCTAAGCAAGCGTGGAACGCAGGATCCATGGGAACTATCATGTATTCTGCTGACAAGGAGCATGCGCTTAGATTCAAAAGATTCAAAAAAAAATTATATATTCAATAAATCGACCGACGGGGCCCTTGTATATACCAGCTGAGTTGATACCAGAATTAGGATTCAGACCAGTAGGTGAGTATCTCAATCCATTATAGTTCATCTTGGCATGATGTTCATAAAGATATTTTGGGAAACACCGTTCACCTTAGTCAACATATGCAAATTTTTATTTCTATATCCATCTTCTTAATCCATTCATGTGATTGTGGTTTGTTAGATTCCGAGTATCGTGTTCCATTGTACGACTTTCTGAGTAGTGCTTTGTTTTCTTATATATGAATTTTAGTACGTTTGAGGAAAAAACTCGTGTACAACAATTGGATTCAAAACAGGGTAATTCCTCCCATAGCCAAAGAATTTTGTAGTCAACTAAATAGCATGTTTAGTGTCTACCCTCAATCGTTTACATGTAGCTAAAATTTGGAGTAAAAGGTTTTGTGAGTATATGTCTTGTAAACCCTCACGAGATAAAACTCGTCCGATAGAGACACCTATGGGTTCAAAGGCTTGTTGCACACGATAAGTGCAATCGCGATGCCTGCGAAAGTGAGTTAGGATTTTATTTTCTAGATTAAATTTGCTCGAGGACTAGCAAATAATAAGTTTGAGGGTATTTGATAGACACATATTTATGTCTTTATTAGTCCCAAAAATATATATTGTTAGTATTCTATTTTGTACTAATTTGGCTAATTGTTGTGTTTTTAGGTATTTTTGGAAGAATAAACAATTGTGAAAAAATTTGATGACAAAGTGATAAAGACACCCTCAATAAATGATAAAGGCACCCACCATGTTGATAAAGGCACCCACCTCCTTCTTCAAATTCAAAGGGAAAAATTGGCGGGAAAAACTTATGCTCGATCTGTGATAATTGGACAGCGTATTTGGGGAGATTTTGAAGGTGTTAAGATAAGTATATTCTTTCCTTACTAAGAGTATAACTTGTACAAGAAATCAAAACAAGATTTGTATCTCAATCTCGTGAGATATTTTCTCTTGTAAAAAAATAAGAAATAAAATGGGGAGAACATATTTTCTGGTCTAAAAAGGGTGAAGATATTTACTCTCGAGTTAGAATGAAGCAACATCATCTTGGATAAGAAACAATATCGCGGAAAAGAATCGAGACGTAAATGAGAGAAATCACCGAGAAGAAAAAAAAATTCAAGAGAATTATTTTCATATGATTCGAAGATTTGAAGGAGTTATTAGGATGTTTTTTTCTCTATTATAAATTGCGAAGCTTTGGGAACATTTGGGGGGTGGGGGGTTGGCAGAGGCCAACAAGTTAAGAGAAGGAGAAGAAAAAAGTTCACAGAGAAAAAAAGAGTTTTGCTGGTGGTGAAGAAGAAGAAGAACATCGTCGCGAAAACTTAGTTTGAAGAACTTCGCCGCAAAAACTAAGAAAAATATCGTAAAAATATCCGTGAACTTTTCTGTTTCATTTACCGACAGTAAAAACACTATCTTTAACGTTTATAAACGTCTCCATTCTCTGTGTCAAGTATTTTTTTTCTTGTAAATACCTTTTTGAGCCATGAATACATATTTTGAGCGTGTTTCTAACATGAGGACCTAAAACCCATTGTTGAGGCGACTGAGGAAGCTATTTTTCCAACAAATATGTGGTAGTATCTATTTAATTAATTTTTGTAATTATTTTTATGATTATTTGCATTGAATCAAAATTGGAATAATGATTTTTACTAAATAGTTTTGTTTTCTCTTGATGGAGTATGCTTGGTCTAGGGATTTTTGGATGCTTCATGCTTGCGATTTACATCTATTTTTTTAGAAATCTACTACAGGCAATACTTAGAATCACTTTGTCTCAGCTCTTTCATATAATCTTGATATCATCTTTTGTTTATTTTCTATTTAGTGTTAGAACTTTAGTCTAAAATTCAATCTCAACAAGTCTGAGTGAACGATACTTTTCTTACCACTGTTTACAATCACATCAAAATATATGGCTATAAAGTATATTAGTCGTAGGAATAAAATGTCAAGCCTTTTTACCAAGTCTCTAACTGTTGGAACTTTTGAAGACGCAAAAAAAAGAAACCATACAAGAACGTGTCCCACGAAGATTGGGGATGGTTGTGCGACAACCTGTTCTCCACTGACGGTTTCAATGTATTATCGTTATTATATTCTTCTTTTTTAAAGCACAACATGTTTAAGTACGTAGTATTTACTTCTTCTTTATTTAAAACTTGCAGAAGCGCTATGGAGCAGGCACAAAAGTTAGAGAAGTACCTAGCTCTGCAATATGTTTAGTAAAGTTTCCCTGTCTGGTATAAAACTTCACTTAGACGGAGAAATATTACCCGTCTAGGTAATAAATTTAATTATTTTAGTTATAAAAACCTAGGTAGGACCCATGTTTTAGGAATTTTATATTGAAAAAAATAGCTAGACGGAAACGTTCCCCCGTTTGGCTTGGACGGTTGAAGTTTATCCGTCTAGCTAGACTGGCTCCACTCTTTCATATGAAGAGTGTTTGAAATACTTCGGGTGAAAAAGGGGCCCTTCCCCTACCTATAGTGGCACCTAATTTGCTCAAAATTATTCAAACTCGTTCACTTTAAAAGAGGATTTTCTACCCATAGCTCTTGCTCTTAAAAAAATACATTTTTTTCTCCTTCGTCTCTTCTAAAAAAAATAAAAAATTCTTAGAGTTTTCTCATTCTTCATGCTCATTTAAGGAATGATTTTTTTTAAATAAATATCAGTAGTTTAATTTATATTTTTAGGCTTTATTTTTGTTGTTCTTGGTGTTGATTGACACATTTCTTTGATATTTGCGATTTTTTCTTCGTCTTTACGATGATTTTCTCTTCGTTCTAGTAGTGATTCCTTCAAATCTTCATAGTGTTTTTTTTGGCTTGTTATTCTCAATTCATCAAGAACATCAACGATTATGTTCAGCTTCGTCTTAGATTCATCTTCAACAAGAGGGATTTAGGGCATCCAGATTCATTTGGATCTACAAGATTTTGGCAAAATAATCCATTTTCCTTGGAGCATCTCTTATCGAAAAAGACAATTAGTTTAAATGGTCGAAGTTGATTCCGGTTGACACCTTCATTCATCACTACTATTTATACAAAAATTAAATATTTTTACGGTTTATGACTCTTTCTTTTTACGGTGAACTAGCAATTGATATTGTCATTTGTATATGGAATTTAATTATCTTATATTTTGATATCTTTAATAATCTTATGAACAATTATATATTCACTATTTTGGTTTATATAAATGAAATGTGATTTCCAACAGAGGAAAAAGAAAATAGATAATCCAATAGTAATATATGACTACGGCACTACTTAATTGGTGCAGAAAGCAGCTTGGTTTGATGAAGAACTTTTACCAATTTCTATCTTAACCATTTAAAAATTAGATTGAACTCTTCTTAAAACTGGTTGGACCAATCAGCACCCGTGGCCTAATGGATAAAGCGTCTGACTTCTAATCAGACGATTGTGGGTTTGAGTCCCACGGGTGTGCACCTTTTTTTTTTTTTGGCGTTCCCCAAACCTATCCACGAAGCAACTAAGATATTTTTAATCTATAATGCGTACCATTTACTTGTGAAATGCATGTTTAGTGAGTCACAAATCACAATTGACTAGTCGAGTCCATCTGGAGGTTACTGATAGTTACGTACTAATTATTAATCAGTTAAACCTAAAAAATGGTTATATTGTTGAGGGGTCATGGCATGAGCTTCGTTATTTATAGTAGGACCTTATGTATATAATCTGACCTCACTCCCTTCAGGTTTGTTGTCAACGATTGTATCTAATTTTATAGGGTTTAATTAGTAAAGTACCTTGTTAGTAGTAATTTGATTATAACGACAGTCTATTTTGCATATATATAATGACTCCTTGTCACTTTTTTTCCTCGCAAGACAGAATATAAAGAAAAATATCACATATGCATAGCCAGCCGGGAAGGAAAAGCTTTGACAAGATAAAAGAAGTAGGATTACATCTTTTTGCAAACCTTTTGACTGTCTTCAACGAGGGTCCGCTCCGCTGGTATTTGAGACTCCCTAAACATAATCACCTGGAAAACGTTGGCTTAACAACGATCTATGTATGATAATGATCATATCTGCTATTTACTGCTCCAACGATTTTAAAACATGAAAGAAAAAAAATCCTCAGAAGAAATAATTTTTATCAAATTATGCAGACATCTCCGACAAGTTTCCTCTAATTATGCAGAGGTTGATGGATGCTTACAAACGAATGAGTGGGTTAACATGATAAACTGTGTTGCAACTCTTAGCCAATCAAATCAAAATAGAGGACTCGCCGATAATAAATATATCGTTGAACCCACACTGTGGTTGGATCCATACGTCTGTACTAAGAAAGCGATATTCGACAATGCAGCGGTGATGAAGGAGTATAGCGTACATCAGTGGCAACTGGTCGGTGGTCCGGTCCAGTCCATTATTTCGTAGGACACATATATTACTGCATAACGATGTAGATACCTGTCTTTCTTTCTTATCAGGGTTCATTAAAATTCTCTATTAGAAGCAAAATTAAATACTGTACCTTTTTTCACTTTCTTCTGGAGATTTGTTAGTTGGGTGCTCAGATCCAAGAACAGTATGGGACTGTTAGTTTTGGTAGACCCTTTTTCATGTGTCACATGGAAATATTAAATCAACCATGATTCAAGAATGAAAGAATGAAAATATGCTGACCCCAGCGTACGTTTTAACTTTTTTTGAATTTTAAAATGCTGGGAAGGTGCAGAGTGGGACTGGGAACCAGCAGTGGAATCCATCAATATCAATCAACATTATTGAATCAAAATAAATATCATTCGCCACTTTGAGGCAGTTAATCTAATGATTTTCTTGCTCTTGTACTATTTGCTTGGCGTATAGCATTGGGTGAATTGAGAAGAATTTTAGATCTTGCATGTATTCCAAGTCAGGTTTTTTAAACTAGTCGCCAAAGTTGATTTCTTGGTTACCACAGCCACTTTCAAGTTTCAACTCTAAACTAAATCAGAATCTTAATATTTAGAAACAAGATTGACCGAATATGTAACTTGATTATGCAAACAAAGGGGTATTAAGTTCAAATCTAATGCTTCAAAAAATAAATAAATGCAAATTTAGGCTGTGTGTGTGCGGTGGGCAGAGTCCTCCACAGACCGCAGTCACTCCTAAACAAGGGTAATGATTTCACCTTGATATGCCCAGTTCCCAATGGATCATAAAAGTTTAAAAAATTACTTATTGCAGTATCTTTTTTTTTTGGTACTTCTTCTTATTTACTGTGTCTGATCAGTCAATCAATAAAGTTGGTGGCATATACCCGCAGATGCTGGTAATAAGTTTCTCAATTGGAGTGTAAGATAACCGGTTATTATGGGTTTATTCCCGCCAGTATTTTTAACGGTAGCAGAAGAAAGAAAGATCCTAGTTTCCCTCTCTTGGGCACTGTAGTGTTTACCCCTTTCTCTAGGAACTCTCTCTGTAAACCATCAATTTCTAATATCCATCTCCTCATTTTACTCCCTTATTATCCTACTTTTTCATATTTTTTTTATTGTTTTTTTTTTATATTTTTTTTTTTGGATCGAACCCATTTTGATCAACTGTTGAAATGTCATACAAAAATTTCAACTTTTTAGTTTTAAATACATTTATTAATTGTTTGTTAGTTTTAGTTTTTTTAGCAAGGAGGAGTAGGTAAAGAAGGTTTTGATGATCGTTGGCGGCAATTCCTTTTCAAAAAGAAAGATGGAGAGAAGAAAAAAAAGACAAAATTCATAGGTTTGATCTTCTGCTTCATTGTCTGCAGAATAATTTAATTTTAAAATTTACGTCTTTAAAGAGTTTCTTTTGCTTAGAACTTTAAGAATGTTAGTTTAGTTGGTTGAAACGTTTTTTATGTGTTATATGTTGTAACTAATTTATTTGTCTTGATCATGGTGGGGGTGCAGCAGAATATGACATGATCAGAGATTCAGAGAAGCACTACTTAAAATGGATAGATTTGCAGGATTATATATTCTGCAAACGCCCAGAAAGAATTCAGCACCCTAAGTTTCAAAGAGATAAAAACTAAGAAAAAAAAATTGAGCTTGTAAATATCTTTTTAGATCAGAGAAAAGGGAAGGAAAATATGACTGTTGAAGAGAGAATTGTAAAGAAAGAAAATGAACAGAAGAAGATGAAAGAAAAGAAAACTGTATTGGTAGGGATTCGTATTGATAAACTTGGTAGAGAATTGCTAAATTGGGCTCTTGTTAAAGTTGCTGAACCTGGAGATCAAGTAGTTGCCTTACATGTTTCTAGAAATTTTGGTAACCAATCCAATTCAGATCATTCTTGTTTTATCTATTAGCACCCAAATTTATCTTGAGATACTAATCGATTGGTTTGTCTATGCAGATGTGTGTGCAGCGGATAATCTCTTATTGGAAGATTATCTAGAAGTTTATAAGGGGTTATGTAATGAAAAAAAGGTTTGTAAACTTCCTTCTTTTCACTCAATTATGATGATTTTGTAGTCTTTTGTAGATGGGTTTGATTGAGAAACTCAATGATGTTATTTATCATGGGGGATTTTCAGATTGTTCTTAGAGGAGAAGTTTGTAATGGATGTTCAGTTCGAGATGTATTAGTTAGAGAAGCAAAGGTTTTTGATGCAGGAACTGTTGTTTTAGGAGTTAGCCGAAGGCGACATGCTTTAAGGTAAATTGCAATATGGTATGCAATTTTTGATTTTTATGTTTGCAAAAAAAATTTGGTTATTCTGAAATAAAATCTCTTTCCAGCTCTTCGCTGTATGTGGCAAAGTATTGCTATAAGAATTTACCATCAAATACTTCAGTATTGGCAGTGCATAACGGAAAAGTCGTATACGAAAGGGGTCTCACTACCCGTCCACCAGGTCTGATTCATTGCATTGTTTGCAAAATTATAACTTTCAATTCTGAGATCTTTTTCTTTTTTGTTTTGCAGATTTCCTTTCTTATAACTCGGCAATTTTCTGCTTAATTTGTAGGAATGAAATGGGATAGAAGACCAAGTATATACCCTTTTCAGCTTCTTAGTCTTAATGAAGTTGAAACTCAAAGTCCCAAACTATCTGAGATATCTGAAGATGGATCAGGAGAAAGTGAAAATACGAAGAGTGACAATTTCAGGTTTTCTTATGAAGATAGAGAAGAGGTTTGTTCAACCTCGATGTCTGGTAGCGACAGTATGAAACATGATAGTGTTCACCTCGATCAGCTATTCAGGGAGGAACCTCTTAGTCCTGTAACTGTTAAGGAAACACCACAATCAAAACCGGGTTGGCCTCTTCTTCGATGTGCAGTTTCTTTGAATCAGAAGGAATCAGAAGGAGCTAGAAAAATGTCAGTGGTTCAATGGGTAATGAGCCTACCCAATAGAACTCCGTCGCTTCCTGAAACCCCGACTAGTTTGGATTCTGATAAAAGTGACAGTCAATTTGTACAAGAGTACGAGAATGCAATCAATATGAAGAATTTGTCAGCATGGGGAGAGCTTCCCAAGGAAATGGAGCTTCTAGTTAGGACAACTTCCTCTAACTGTAAGTGGTTTAGTCATAAGGAGCTCAGCAACGCAACTTCTCAATTCTCTACAGGTTCTACTCTCCCCTTTCTTTCTCTCGTACCTTTCCGCAACATTTCAGCTTGTTTGCCAGTCTCGTTCTTACTCTTAATTCAAATTTTAATGAGCAGAAAATCTAATTGGGAAAGGAGGGTGCAGTCGTGTATACAAGGGTATTCTTTCAGATAGAAAATTGATAGCGGTGAAGGTTCTAAAAGTGTCCAAGGAATCATGGAAGGATTTCGTCTTGGAGATCGATATCATCTCCTCGCTAAAGCACAAAAACATTACACCTCTCATTGGGGTGTGCATCAACAATAATGATCTCATCTTAGTTTATGATTTCTTCTCCAAAGGAAGCCTAGAGGAAAATCTTCATGGTAAGCAGTCGCCCATGCCAGTACTGGTTCTTTTCTTCTAGAATTTTTTGAGTAAACTTGCTCAAAATTTATTCTTTACTTGCAAAGCAGAGAAGAGAGGGAAAAATGGTATGCCATGGGATCTACGACTTAAGGTGGCAATCAGAATTGCTGAAGCTATTAATTACCTGCACAATGAATGTGCAAGGCCAGTTATACACAGAGATATCAAGTCATCAAATGTTCTTCTATCCAAAATCTTTGAACCACAGGTAACAGATAGTTGGTAGGATTCAAAACTTTATTTAGTAGTCAACAGATTTTATACTGACAGCTTTGCTTTTTCTTCTATGTGGCAGCTCTCTGATTTTGGTCTAGCTCTTTGGACACCAAGAACTTCAGCAGAGGCGCATTTCGATGTCGTTGGAACATTTGGGTATCTAGCTCCAGAATATTTCATGTACGGGAAGGTTACCGAAAAGATAGATGTTTATTCGTTTGGGGTTCTTCTCCTTGAATTGTTATCAGGAAGAAAGCCGATAAGCGACAAGACACCTAAAGGACAAGAGAGCTTAGTTATGTGGGTAAGGCCTTCTATATGTGGAGCTTTTACATTCTAAATTAATGAGCCACAATTATGAAAACCATATTTTATTTTACGTGTTCAGGCAAAACCAATGTTAGAGAGTGGGAACATAGTAGGAGTAATGGATCCTGATTTAATTGGAAATTTTGATGAGGCGCAAATGCAAAGAATGGTTTTAGCTGTGACCCTTTGTATCACAAAAGCAGCTCGATTACGACCAGAGATGAGTCAGGTAATTCTAGTTTCATACGAGTTAGTTCCCTTACGGCAAGAGATCGTACGTGTGATTTCTCTAGGTCGATGGACAGGATATGGTTAAGAATATTGTTCACTAATGTTTGCTCAGTTTTGGTCGTTGAATGAATGACATGTTGTAGTAGGTCTAACTATTATCTGAACTACAGGTAGTGAAACTTCTAAAAGGGGAAATTGATGTGGAGGAGTGGTCGAATTCTCACGGGAATGAACTAAAAGACCTTGAGTACCAAGAAGAAGAAGGAGATGAAGCTTATCCAGATTCTAGTGCTGAATCACATTTAAGTGTTGCTTTGTTCGGTATGGATGATGGTGATACAACGACATCACCTAGCAGTGTAGAGCAAAACGATCGTCGCTCTTTGGATTCTTATCTCAAAGGAAGATGGAGTCGCTCTTCAAGCTTCAACTAATGGCCTCCCTCTATCATGCACATTTTCATTTCTTCACAGCCGTATGCTTTATGGGAGGCCGTCTTCCCTATGACACTGCAAAAGAATTTTAGGTTTCTTTTCTTTTTTCTTTCTTTCTTTTTTCTTTTCCGATAGTGTACAGTTGAGAAAGAAAATAACAGTTTCAGTTTGCACCCAATATACGCTGGTGGTGTGTTAGATTTAGGCAATTTGGTAGGGGGAAGTTGTCAGAATAAAAGGATCTGTTCTTCCAGCGATTCAAAGGTTCTGTGATTCTCAAGGTGTCCCAACCAAAAAAGATGCATTTCCTGTATGCATCAATTAAATTTATATCTTTTGGAGAATGTAAATATTTGATAATTGAATGGATGTCTTCCTAAGTGTTTCAGTTTTGAATTACTACTACGGAGTGACAAATATGCTTTAACTTCCTTGCGTTGTTGATTGCCAAGTTAATTTTTCGTTGTTGACTGCCAAGTTAATTTTTCTAGCATCTTCTCACATAGGCCATCTCTTGATCTTAAGATACCCAGGTTAACAACCAGGGAATCCTAATTCAACTCTGGTAAACTATTATGCAGCACGCCTAACAAAATCGATCTGTGGCCTGTCATGTTGATTGGATGGGGTGAAAATAAAGATTGGAGACGACTATGAACATAAATTTCCTTTTCTATTTCTTTAAATGTTTGAATACGTCTAGAGCACATCTAGATGTCTACTGTAACATATACATGAAAGCTCAGCTCTTAGGACCTCATTTTACATGAAAACTCCACAGCCAGTGTGTATAGAGTCCATAGAAAGGATCATAAAAAACATTTGGCGGCACAGAAGGCACATAAGTCGGCTAGCTCTGCTTCAGAAGGGTACTGTGTATGGTAGGGCATACATATCAGCAGCAGGCAGGTAACAGGCTCGTGGCCACCCTGAGCTTCCAGGACACGAGTCAATGTCATTGTTACTAGGTTTCAATCTTTTAGCTTCATGCCTTCGTTGTGGATTCATCTCAAACAGCCACTCCTGATCATCGAAATCAGTTCGATAAAGTTGCAGTGTAGGTGGAACCCAGTTCTCAATTAGATCTCTGAACTGCAAATCTATACCCTGTGGAGCACTTTCAGAGCCACGAGAAGTAGAAACATGAAAATCATCTTGCGCGTGAAGCTCACTTCTCCCTGATGTAGAGCAAGACTGCTCGCATGCTCTTAGAGAGGGTAAATCATCTTTTGCCATTGGGATAATCTCAGTTCTTCCTGATACAGAGCAGACTTGCTCATTGCTTGTTGGCAGTTCTATATCCTTGTGTTTTTGGAGAGGCAGTTTGATTAATACCGAGTTCCCTGATGAAATTGAGAAAAATGTCAGTACCAAAATTTTTGAGTGGATTAACCAAATAAAAAGAAATGGGGAGAAAAAGAAACAAATAACTCACCACTGCTACAGCTGACATCAGAAGGTGAACTGTGTCTCTTTCTCGTGTTGCTATTCAGTGTGCTGTCAGATGAATCATACAGATTCTGGGTGTTGACAGGTTGCCCTTGGTCTTCAGTAAGGCAGCTTTTCTCTAATTGCTCGGATTCACGCTCTTTTCTCTTCAGACTGTCTCCTGCCTTACCATCTGATTTGTGCCTCTTCTTGTGACTTCGTTCTTTCTTTTGGGCTTCCCCACTTTCCTTCCTTTTTTCCTTCTTAAGTTTCTTATCTCTCTTCTTCTCTTTCTTTCTTTCCTTCTTGATTTTCTCACTTTCTCGCTGAAGTTATGAAAACCAGGACAGCCATCAAGTACAGTTGAAGAATGGCGATCAAATAACATTGGTAGCAAATACAATTTAGAGCACAACCTATACAATTCTTTAAGACAGACTACAGTCAAGTACATTTTTTTCCTTGACCCATTATTTTACACAAAAGTTCTCCCTACATGCATCAATCAGTCGTACACAATTCGCAAAGCAATTGTTTAGTCCAAAGGACAAGTAAAGAGATGCAAGAACTTCAGTACCCCACATGGATACAAGATCAAGAAACTAGAGACCTCATTCAAAAATAACTCCAACATATAGAACACATAATGCAGATGATCTATGACAAAAGACTCAAATCCAAATAATGGCCCATCTATCTACACACAGAGGAGAACTCAGTACTTACTCACTAGAAAGAAACCATCCAGCTTCCCATGGGAAAGCTGGAATCGACCAGAAGGTTGAAGACAGCTAACCCTATAAAGGAACCTAAACAACGAGATGCAGTCATGCAGACAGACACATAGTTTAAACAAAAAGTACTTCCAACACAGCTTTCTTATCTAGGCAATGTATCAAGCAGCAGTTGGAGCTCAACTTCTCCGACTAGGGTAGTATCTAATTTAGGAACAGCAACAACACTTATATAATCCATAAACCTAGAGAATGAAATTTCTAAGCGAAAATACGATAAACTAAAACTATAGAGACTTGTAGATATCTGCTGCAATTTTCAAGTTACAGTTTCCAACTTCCCTAAGGCACCTTAGGTCTGGTCAATATTCACATCTCATTCCTCATCGTCCTTACAAAAATCCTGATCTTTTGATATTGCTACTAACTTGCAAACAACCAACACATACTAACACTAAAGCTATCCTACCTATTGACAACAGCTGCATGAGCCCATGATACTGTTGAAAGGTGATCAATGATTCACAGAACATAACCTTCCTTGAAAATAACTAGAAATCCTAAGACAACATAACCACATGGATAACCATGGCACTGCATTCTAACTCACAACAGGTATATTTAAGCTCTAATTATTACTATGTTTAAACTAACAAGTTCTTTTAATTAACCTCAATGAACAACTCTGTTCCAAACTAACAAAACTTCCAAGGTATCGTCTAAAGGCGGCTACACATGATTGCTAAATCACGAAACCCTAATATGGATTCAGAAAAACTAAAACCCATCTTCTAAATATTGGTCTCAATCGTTCTTTTGTGGGTTCATACATCTGTACAGAGAAACACCCAAAGAACATATCAAAGTCCAAGAATTCATCTTTTCAATCACACAAATTTTTTCGAATCGAAAAAGAGAAGTCGAGCATAAACGCAATAATTCGATATAGCATTGAATGCCCAACGAACCTTAATCGATTCAAGAAGATCCAGGTCAAGAACGCCATTCTTCACCTCATACCCTGGTGGAGGGTAAGGAAAGCAACGAGACATATTTTTCTTCGATATCACAAAAAAAAAAAAATCCAACAACAATCAAATCTCTTCAAAATTCTTTATATCCCAAAGCAGTTAACCAGATGAATCAAATCCAATTACTCAGAGGTTCTTTGATAATTTTACCCAAATCTAATCACCGAGATTTATAACGACCGCAGAGCAACCTAGGGTTAGGGTTTTCTTTTTTCTCGCAGAGCTGCTGAGATCGAAAACCAATTTGTGTAATGAGAAAACTAACGCCTCCAGAGTAGTATTTATAGGCAGAGAGGCGGCTGAATTTCCTTTTTCCAACCTCATTCCAAATTTAGACCTTAAGTCTATTTCCACCCAAAGTAAGATTACTGTACGCGGATGGACAAAATTTACACATGTGATAAAATTCTGTGCACATATTTTTTCTTTTATTTTGGTGAATTAGAATCATATATTAACAAAAGATAGAGAAAACCGACAAAACAGGCAAAGGAAAGAAACAACAAGCGAAGCAGAGCAACAAACAGAGAGCAGCTAAAACAAAAGGATAACAAAAATTGTTAAGATAATAATAACAAAGAACACTGAAAATAAAAATAAAGAAAATAAAAACAATAAAATAAAAATCTACCTACTGGATATGTACAGAGAGAATCCCCATACACTAACAACCTGAAAATTTGGGGATCAACCCAAAATACAGTATATACAAATGACAGCTTTGCACTTATCTTATGGTAATTCGGAGACACTGAAGCTATCAAAAATAAAGGATTACCCCAAACCTAGTTTTTACTACACTCGGAAGTGCGTAAAGAACAAAATACGGGGATAATACTGGGATTGGGGAAATATCAATTGGTTCATGCACAATCTCAGGAACAGACAAGTCCTCTGAATATTTTGATGCAAAATAATCCAACAAAACTCGAGAAGTACACAATTCTAACCCTAAATTAGGTAACTTTCTGAAGTCTAGTGGACTAGAAACAACCTCTAAGTCGGGTAAATGATCGTGTGAAATGGATTCATCTATGGAATTAGGAAAATCATCTACACAATCATCCACAGGTTCATCTATACATTCTGTTTGGGACAGAGAGTCACTACAAGACTGATCATCATCAGCATATAATCTCTGGCATTCCAGAACTCTCAATCTTTGCTCCAAACTAGATGGTATGTGTTTATAAAACTTCTCATATAACATTAGAGGTGATTCTTCACTTACCAGAGGTGAAGCAAAAATTTCCTTATGTCGTGACTGATCCATATATTCCCGAAGTGTCATCTTAGATGACGTCTCCTGAGAAGGAGTCATCATCCTCGAAAAAGTACCTGAAAAGAGATACTAAAACACAAAACGAGTCAAATAGAACTAAAAATCATAAAATAAATATAAAAATAAATATAAATATATACAAAATAAAATAAAAACCTAAAGTACGATTAGAAAATCAAAAATACTAACTACAATATTCCACAACGCTCCCCGGCAGCGGCGCCAAAAATTGATAGGATTTTAGATTACCCTAAATAAATAAACCGCAATCGCACGGTGTCTACAAGGCAGATAACGGCAAGTACGGGTCGAACCCACAGGGAGATGGGACAGTACCGCAATTAATATCTCAATTAACTAATCAGAAATAAATTTTTCAATTAATAATAAAACAAACTAAACTAATAAAATAAATCAAATGGGAGAAACAATAAATAGGGTTTTCAGTATCTACCACTATTTCTTGTTTAATTACTGAAGTGAAACATAACTCATGAATATTCGTTTATTATTCGTTCTATCGAGATCACCTATTATATGTATTAGAGTCGCAAATATCACTGGGACGCCCTAAGCATGGCGCATCAAAAGCCCTAGTCTCAAGCATACACCATCTAATTGCGTTAGCGATAAAATAATACGAAGCTAATTATAGGTTCAGAAATAATATCTGGCTCTTCTAAGCATACCCCATCTAAGGATTTAACCCAAGCATGAAATATAAAATAAGTAGACAAATATATTTGCTATCTTATTGATTCTGCGCATAGGATATTGTATTATACAGAACCGGTGAAGCAACAACTAATTTAGATTTATATCAATAATCAAAATCATGGAATTAATCTATTCAAATCATAAAAGTCTATTACCAAATAATTCAATTTAGTTGGTCTAGTACTAAAAGTGGTTTCAACATAAAACCCTAATTACAAATGAATTAGAACATGGAGTTGGGTTTCTCAAAACCCATAAAATTAATTAAGAAAAGTAGGAAAAATATTGAACCGATAATCGATACGCGTCATGGTAGTCGAATCCGTCTTCTTTGCCTCACTCTGTTTAATTCTATATCGTACAGAGACTTTCATCCATTCTCCTTCTCCGAAAGAAAACTCATGTACACCTCCCAAAAACTGTACAGACAACTGCAAAACCTAAACCTAGAAGAAAAACTGCGTTCTCTCTCTTCCGTCCTTTGTTTTATAGTCTCTTTCAATCCTATTCGGTCTCACCTTTCTTCAACGCACACACGTGAGAGATAGCCAACTAACCCATATGAACTATTACCGTACCAGCCAACATCAAACAACACCCAACATAGTCCACCTTATCTCTCTCTCCCACGTGACATGATGTGCTCTCTCTCACTTTAACCCGCCTAAGTCTAGCTCCACCTGACACCTTTGTTTTTTTTTTGTTTTTTTTACTTCACCCAAGACCACAACAGAAAATTCTGACTCCACCTTTACGCCCCACTTTCTTCCTATACCAACCCAACACCAACTTCCACTTTCTGTCCTCCCAACTCCAAACATCAAGACCATGACCTCCACACTAACCTTCTCTAATTTTTCACTCCTCTCTCACGTGCATCTAGTCATATATTGTCTCCCTTTTTCTATTCCAACTCCAAGAGAGTACGCCATGTCTCTTCTTTATTCAGCCACCCGATCTGTAGCCAAGCCTCCCACTTCTGTACGCCCAAAACCAGCCACTAAAAGAAATCCATTTGTAATTCAGCTTTAACCGTAATTATTTGTATCTTCGGGTTTTAACATACATCCTATAAATAAATAAAATTAGTAAAATTAATATAATTATGAGTACTAACAAATATAAATTAGACGGTAAAAATGTATAAGTTAAATGCTTATGAGTAATGCCATTGATTGAATTACTATTGACCTAACTGATTAGTTATCATTTATGCTTTAGGTTGCTTAGTTATTTTTTTTTGACCACTGCAGTTGCTTAGGAGTACATGTTTAAAGGTTGTGAACAACATATGCAGTTGTTAAGTATTTTCTTTATTACCTACTTATGACAGTATGCCAGTATCTTAGTTGTCATCTTTATCGTCTTCATTAAAACTTACTAGGTTCATACATATTCCAACACTTGCTTACAAATTTATTGAAACTTAACCTTCTTACATGTTTGACATAAGTAGTACATGTTTCCAATAGATTCTGGTTTTGTGGAAGTGAGCAGCTTCATCTTACTATCACAACATGGATTTGTGCATGGTAAGAGGTTGGTTTTGCAGTTATAATCCATGTGATCAGCTTCCCCGCATGAGTAGAAGTAAAATTGCTTCTTTTTTAACCACTTTTCATCATCTGGCAAAGTTGGTGGAATAGGTGGTGGAATACCTTGGTGTGAAGCTAAGCTACATAAACATCTAACCAGATGAAAACTCCACAGTAGTTGCACTTCTCATAAGGTTGAAATCCATTTTTTTCTTTTGCTGCTTTTCTAAGAAATAGGTACCCCTTGCAATTGGTGAGTGTGCATTTTGTACCTTCCCAAGGACAATCTCTGGCAACATGACTAGCAGAAATACATAGAGAACACTTGGTATTTGGTGATGAGCTTGAACCCTCCATTATGTATGCTTTTGTGTGAAATTTTTTCAAGAATTGAGTTGTTGAAGAAGAAGATGAAAATTTGCAGGTGATGGTGGTGAGAGTATGATATGTACATGTGCTTTATTCCAACCAGCCAACGATCATTTTTTTTGAAATTCTAAAAATCCGACCGTTGGATTTGAAGAATCATAGTCGTATGATGTATAAGAAGGCCTGTGATTTTTAAAACACTCACGTGTTAACGGTGCTGTTAACGGCGTTAAGTATTAAATTGTATTTTAAAAAAAAAAATCTAAACGGAAGTCATTACTTTAACATTGTCAACTCGGGTCAACCTTCAGTCAGGTACCAAACACTAACGTTAGATAAATGTTAGACCAAACACTAAATCTGGTCAAAACATAGGTACCAAAGTCTAATTAACCCTTTTGTTAATGGATTGATATGAAAGGGTTTGCGGTATAATCAAAGGGACACCAGTACCTTTGTTATAAAGACTAACACTTGTTTTATAAAATAATGATCTACCTCTTTCAATCATTAATCGCATAATATATACAGAGAACATAAGTTACAAAACTGCATTTAGCTTTAAAGTAGTTGGTTAGCAGTGAGTCTAAAGCAAATAAGTAAAGTTGCATGCAAATGACATACCCCATGAAGTAATATCCAGGTTAGTTATGCAGCTATTATGTGTAACCTTTTGATGGTAGCTTCTGCGAGACCATTTTGAATATGCACATGTGGTACAAGACGTTCTACGTTTATTTTACTAAACATACAATAATTATCAAATCTTTTTGATGTGAATTCTCCAGCATTGTCACAAATGATAGACTGATAGGGTAATCGGGGTGGTGAGTCCTCAAACGTATAACTTGTGTCAGGAGCTTTGCAAACGCAACATTTCTTGCACACAATAATGCAACGTGCGACCATACCTAAGTGGTCCTCACTCTGGATGTATAGGTCCACAATTATCACCTTGTATCCTACGTAAAAATGGAATGTTTTGTTTTGTATATTAATCACATGATGGTCTTTTCAGTTTTCATCCTGGGTTGAATTACTTTAAGAAAATCAGTGAGAAATTAACTCAGATATTCACAATTATAACATAACCTAACATATATTACAAATAAATAAATGCATATAAACATTGAATATACTTGAAAAAAAGATAAATTAAAACTAAAAGTAAACAATATCACTCAAAATTATAAATCTTCACAGTGAAATATATTTATTTGTTTATTATCTTAATTTTTTTTTTATGATAAAAAAAACAAACAAGACAAGAGACTAAATATCCACAGTGGTAATTATATCACTAAGAATAAAAGAGATTGAGAAGTTATCCACCACGTATGGACATTATGTTGAATAACATATTTGGCGAGATTGTCATCTATAAAGTTATCTCCCCGCAGAACAAACTTGAACTCCACATATGAAAGAGTGGAATGTAAGCTCTAGATGGTGGTTAGGGTTTCCTGTACAAGGTGAGTAAGATCTGGTCCAAGTGGAGCTCAGTTCGGGTTGGTGGATTGGTTGTCGGTTTTGGTGGAAGTGGAAGGGTCCAACTAGAGCTCGGGTTGATGCGGTTTGGATCAGGTTTGGTTCTGAGTTTTTTTTATATATTGTTTTTTTTGTGTGTGTTTACATATTTTGCCCCATTATTGTATTATTTAGACCATTATGAGATTTTTTTTTTTTTTGAGTATTGATACTTTGATAGCAATATGTATATGTTCTCCCTATCTCCGTCACCTAAGCAAGCATTGAACGCGGGATCATGAGAACTATCATGTAAGATGATGATAAGGAGCATGCGCTTGGATTCATTTGATCCAATCATGTTGTCAGTACATTTAAAATAAATAATTATTTTATTTTCAATAAATCGACCGCTGAACCCTTGTATATACCAGCTGAGTCGATATTAGTATAAGGAGTAAGACTAGTGGGAGGGTATCTCAATCCATTAGGATTCATCCTGGCACTGACTTTCAGACAGATATGGGAAACACCGTTCACCTTAGTCAACATGGGCAAACTTCATGTTGTCCACATCCATCTTCTAAGTCTTTTCATGTGATTGAACTTTGATAGATTCTGAGTATCGTGGTTGAACGACTATCTAAGTAGAGTTTTGAATTCTTGTATGAATTTTAGTACGCTGAGTAAAAACTCGTGTACAGTAATTGGACTCATATAGTGTAATGATTCACATAGCCGAAAAATTTAGTATGTGATGCAGATTGGAAGCGTGTAAAGATGATAATAATCGCAACGGAATAGAATTGTTGAAAAGTAACCGGTAAAATGGATAGAAATGGATAGAAATTAGTTGATCTTCAAAGAGATATCCTAAAATCTACGGGGTTATCTAGACTTCGTTAATTCACTAGAATAACGACTATAGATATGAGATTAGTATTCAGACTTCGGGTAAACCCAACTATGAATAAAAATAAAAATCAATAAACTCAACAAGTTCAATGAAAATAAAATAATTTTAATTAATCAAAAACTCCGCTAATTTTCGTTTTTGGAGCTCCTTATATAGATAAATCCTACTAAACAAACCGTAAACTTATCAAAAACCTATAAACTTGTTTCCCAATGTATCTACTACCTTTAGGCAACTTTCCTAACTTATTAAAACTCTTAAAATAAACTTCTAGACTCTTCTAAAATTACTCTAAATAATAAATCTGAAAATTGATTATTTTTCTACTAAAAATAACATTAGTAAAATATAAATAATAATAATAAAACAATATATTTATTTTCCATAAATCTCCCTCCATCAGTATGCCAACTAAATAGCTTGTTTAGTGTTTACCTTCAATTGTTCACATGTAGCTAGGGTTTGGAGTAAAGGTTTTGTGGGTATACCTCTTTGTAAGCCCTCACGAGACAAAACTCGTTCACTAGGGACACCTAGGGGTTTAAAGGCTTATTGCACACGCTAAGTGCAATCGCGATGCCTTCGAAAGTGAGTTAGGATTTTCATTTTTTAGATTAGGTTTGCTCGAGGACTAGCAAATAATAAGTTTGAGGGTATTTGATAGACACATTTTTGTGTCTTATTTGTCTTAATTCTTTATATTTATAGTTCTCAACTTATTTACTAATATTATCATTTTATTGTGTTTGTATGTATTCTTGGAAGAATAAATAATCATGAAAAAATTTGATAAAAAGTGTTAAAGGCACCCCAAGAAACTACTAAAGGAACCCCAAGAGATGATAAAGGCACCTGCAACTTGGATTAGGGTAGCCACCTTCTTTGAATTTGAAAATAGAAAGTGGCGCCAAAATTTGTTCTTGATTTGTGACCGAGATATTTTTGGAGAATTGCAAGAGTTTAAGGCCGCATTATCTTCTTGCCTTAATTAACAAGATTCTTACACATTTCAAACACTAGGAAATCAAATCATGCAACAAATATTCTCGAGAGACAAAATCAGGGAGGAGGAAAGAAATCCCGTGATATATTATTTCATATGATTATGTTTCCAACTGTTCGAGATTGTGTAAGTTAATCAAGGCAATAACGTGTAAGATGAAGCTATAAAAGAATGAAGATCTTTGCCAACGAGAAGAGTAAAAATCAAAGCTCGAGATAGCAACAAAATTTCTTATTTTCATCTGCCGAGATTTGGAGCATTGAAGAATGAGGATTTTGAAAGATTTGGAGATGATGAAGTGTTCTAGTATAAATAGAAGTGTAAAGGAGAGAGTAGGGAGGGGGGGGGGGGGCTGGCAGAGTCCAGAAGCACGAGAAAAAGATCCAGAAAAAACTGTTGTTGCTGCTGCTGAAGAACACGAAGAACAGAGGCTACGACAACGGTTTCTTCAACCTCTCATCCACGGTTTCTTCATCCATTTGCAACAAATATCTTCGTCTTTACAACATTTATCTTCGGCTGCAACGGTTTCTTCAACACATCTGCAGCGGATATCTTAGCATCTGCAACGTTTATCATCAAGCTCTATTACAACAGTTAATTTGTAACGTCCATAAAACGTTGCAGATTTCTTGTTACATTACTTTTAGCTTTTTTCCATCTTTCAAGCACTTTTTGAGCTATGTACCAATCTTTAGAGGGTGTTTTGAGCAAGATGAGCGAAACCCAATCACTGAGGCAAGGAGGAAGCCATTTTTCCATGATTAATTGGTAACTTTTAATAATTCTTTTATGACTTTTGCATTTATTTTTAATTGAATTTACGATTTTTCTTAATTGATTTTGATTTTATTTGATGGTTTATGCTGGGACCTAGAGCTTTTGATGAGCCACGCTTGTACAATTGATATTTTAAAAATCTACCTTTGGCAAAAAAATTAGAGTCACCTATTTGAGCTAGAATTGTGTAGAATTATTATTTTTGGAACCAATTAAAAGTGGTTTATGGTGAAATCCATAACCTCAGTATTTGTGAATATTATTTTCATATTTTGTGTATATTTTTAGTTTGAAAGTAGTTTATTAAATCTAAAATCAATCTTCAGAAGTTCGAGAGTTTCCATTCTTACTACAATTATAAAATACATCAGAAATCTATACTAGGAGTTGTTTATTTGTTGGGTGGATCCGTAATGATATATCGATAACTACTTGTAATTGCTCTGTTTGGAGCCTTCCATTAATACATCGAATTTATCTTAAAAAAATAAAAATAACTTTATTTCAATAGTACTTAGAATTTATGTGATTGTTGTAATCTTCCCATTTAGGTTGTTAATAACTCCCTGACAATCATCTTCCACAATAACTCTGTAATATCCTTCTTTTTCTGCCAACTGAAATGCAAATAGAAACCTATATACTTTGACAACATGAGGATAGTTCTATTTAAAAAGATGACAACCTCCGCTTAGAAAGTTCCATCATTCAATCAATTTGACATTTCACGTCAATTAGATCTAACCAAAAAAAATGACAAGGAATTAAGTTTTTATTTATATGTGGATTTGGTTGGATTGGATTGGAAGTGTACCCCTAGGTTTTTCCATGGGAAACTAAGCTCTAAGAACATCCACAATGGTGCGATTGAATGATGGACCAAACCCAAATTTAGTTTTTGGTCCGTCAAAATTCAATCATAGTGGGCCGATCAAATTTGAGTTTTGATCCGGATTTTTTACTGTTTGGGATCAAAACTGGACCAAACCTCATTATAGTCGAACATTAGCCTAGCCGTGCGTCTCTTGCCAGGCGTGACGCTGGTTCTCCGTCTGATGCCAGACGTTTAACTAGATGTGTGTTTTATTTATCAGGCGTGAACCAGAACTCTGCCCCATCAGGCGTTCATCCAAAAGTATGTCTAACGGGACATAACGCCAGAAATACGCCTATTAATCAAACGTTCCGCTACATTAACGCGGACGTCTGGCTAATACAACGCCTGTTGTGAGCGTACGCCTAAGAGAGCGCCTCCTCTTCAAACAGTCAATTCTCCTTACCTGCACATAACACACTCAACATAAGCAATTCATGGATTAAATACCCCAACAGCGTCAAATTCTCGACATCAAACACAATCGTGGCTTACGGCAAGAAATAACAATTCTTCCCTGAGTTCATAAAACTCATCTTTCCAACAGCGTTTCTTCTACCAAACCCAATTGCAGACTCGAACCCATTCTCCAATTTCAGTCATACCATTCTCGAATCTCGCTGCAACTCATCAAACCCACAAATCCATCAGTTCAACCAAACACATACCACAGCGTCACCATCAATTCTTCACCATGTTCTTCTTCAGCTCAAGATTGAGCTCTCAACTGACTTCTACATTCCAGTCTCTGTTTCTAACCCATGAACTCATCTTCTCTGCCAGTTCAAAGTCGAACCCATGTCCACCATAAATTTCACACTTCTCACAGATTCAAACCAAGACCCAGAAATCCATCTCCACAGATTAACTCCTTCCCTGCCATTTCTATCACAACCCATTCATTCAATCAAAATTCCATTCGATAATTTCCGGCCAAATACCCCATCTCACCTTCTCAGGCTCACGTCAACATCACACTTCTCTTCGCTGTAATGAAACCCATCAGATAGCGCCATCTTTTCCATTCATAATCGAGAAGCAATTCCTCCCTGGTTTGCCTAAAGCATGAAATCTCATTACAATTCATCACCAGAATTATTGTTCTCACTAAACCCATGGTAGAACTTTAATTCCTCCTTAGCTTACAACGAACACCACCTGAAATCAATTTATTTCACAGCTTCGGATCTCAACCTTTCTCATTCTTCCATATTCTACGGTGTCTCGACCACATCCATTACCTTCTGTTCCATCTCTTTCTCTCCTCAATTAACGACACTGTGGGACTCTTGTTGTGCTGTCGAACAAGAGAAAAGAATAGAAATAGCTTGACCTAGTTTTTAGGTTTAGAAATAGGAAAGTGATTGACCGGGCGTTTGACAAGAATAACGTCTTATCAAGCGTTCGGTTAAACACACACGCCTGTCAGTGGGACGTGTCACTAAACGTGCATCTATCATCAAACGTTTTTTTGGGTAGCGTTTCATTCAGCGTCCGCCCCAACTAAGCGTTTTCACAGGTGTATGCCCGTAAAACAAAATTTCAACAGACGAATATTTGTACGTACGCCCAACATCAGGTGCTAGTTTAGACAACCGCCCGATCAAATTTTAATCCCTCTATGTTACATTTCAGACGAAGTAATGATCAATTTTTTTACTCTTTACTCTTTTGGTCTAGTCGTCCCACTGTGGATGCTTTAAGAGCGTCCACAGTGGGACGAGGATAACACGGACCAAAGAGTGAATTCACTCTTTAGTCTGGAAAACGCAAGCACAGTGGGACGAGGGAGTTCAGTCTTTGGTCCAGAAAATGTACTGTTCAGGACTAAGTTTAGTCTTTTTCCCAGACTAAACCATTATAGTCGAGCGGTCTCGTAGGCAACCGTCTGATTTCTAAGCGGGCGTGTAGTATAACGTTTGATGGCAAGCGATCTCTTAGCGTACCTCTTGAAACTACGGGCGGTAATCAAATCTCCGTCTGATGAAGCGTTATCCTAAAATAACGCCTGATAAAGCATGCGTCTAGGATCACGCCCACCACCAGGCGGTAACCAAATCTGCGCCCCATCCAAACGGTATGCTAAAGCTACACCCACCAACAGGTGGTACCCTAGATGTCCGCTTACAATTTAATCTTATGAGGCGTGTCGCTAGACGCCCGCCCCACTGTGGGCGTTACTCTAGAGTAACGCCTGAGATGTTACCGTTGAGTTTACCGTTGCAACGACAACCGCTATACTATGACACTATATATGGAATACTAGTCCATTTTAATTTTACTAAACTCACTCATTGCAATCTAGTTAGTATTCGAAAATAATTAAGTTCTTTTTCATATAATTACCTTCCGAGTCGATTAGAATTATGCCACCCCCAAGACCACGAGGTCTAAATTTTATTACATCTGAAGATGTAACGATGTGTAAAATTCATTTGTCAATATCTCAAGATTGTAGTATTGGTGCCGATCAATCAGAAGAAATATTATGGTCTCGCATATTATATCAGATGAAAGAAGCCATACCTTCGATGCCACAACGCAATTGGACCTCCCTTCAGAAACGATTTCAGGGAATAAGTAAAGATGTGGCACTTTTATCTGCAAAGGAGGCGGAAGTGGCACGTGAACACCATACTGGATGGGGCCCCGAAGATAAGGTAACTACTCATTTAATTTTGACGATTACATTATTGTTCTGAATTATATATCCTCCACTAAATTGAATTAAAAAAAACAGATTGCAGAAGTAAGGAGGCTTTTCAAGGAAGCTAATGGTGGCAAAAGTTTTAAGCATGATGAGTGCTACACAATTATGTTAGATAATATAAAATATTCACGACGATCGACAACTGTTTTTGATTCATCACAAGCTGAGTCAGATTCCGAAAGCGGTGAGGAAAACCGGGAAATACAGGAAATAAGCCTAGACAATTCTAGTGGCTATGAAGATATAGGAGATATACCTAACACATATATCTGTCAAATGGGAAAAAAAGAGGCCAAACGACATAATAAAACAGGGAAAGCAATATCGAGTGGCCAACAAGAAATGATGGAAACTATTATTAAAGAACAACAAAACTTCAATACCAAATATACATAACAAACAAAAATGAAGATAGCGCAGAGAGAAGCCGAGTTTGCAGCAAAACTAGCTGAGTCTTCGGTAAAGTTTACGGCAAAACAAGCTAGGAAAGAAAAACTTGACGCAAAGAAAGAAGCAGACGACGAGTTTCGTATAATGATGATGGATGTCTCCGGGATGGATCCGGTAACAAGACAGTACATTAAACTTAGGAAGGCAGACATTTTGAAGAAAAGGTTAAACCAACCTTAAAGGATTCTTGGAATACCTTAAACCTATGTGAAGTGCATTCTTATTAGCATTCTCATTTTAAGTTTCAACTTTTATGAACTAATTAAGTTATTTTCAGTTTATTTTTAACCGATATATTGTTATCTTAAATGTATCATAATTTTATTTTAAATTTCAATTTTTTTTGTTTTTTAAAAACTCACATGCCTTTAACAATATCTAAGCTTAATTCAGATCCAACGGTCTGATTTTTACATTTTTTTAAAAAAAAGACCGTTAGTACTCCTGTTATAATATGACCGTTGTCATATCCTACTTTCACCACCATCACCTGCAAATTCTCATATTCTTCTTCAACAACACAATTCTTGAAAAAATTTCACACAAAACATACATAATGGAGGGTTCAAGCTCATCACAAATTACCAAGTGTTTTCTTTGTATTTCTGCTAGTCATGTTGCTAGAGATTGTCCCTGGGAAGGTAGAAAATGCACACTAACCAACTGCAAGGGGTACTTGTTTCTTAGAAAAGCAAAAAAAGGAAATACTGGATTTCAACCTTATGTGAAGTGCAACTACTGTGGAGTTTTCATCTGGTTAGATGCTTATGTAGCTTCACACCAAGGTATTCAACCACCTATTCCACCAACTTTACCAGATGATGAAAAGTGGTTAAAAGAGAAGCAATTTTATTGCTACTCATGTGGGGAAGATGATCACATGGCTTATAACTGCAGAACCAACCTCTTACCATGCACAGATCCATGTTGTGATAGTAAGATGAAGCTGCTCACTTCTACAAAACCAGAGCCTATTTGAAACATATACTACTTATGTCAGACATGTAAGAAGGTTAAGTTTCAATAAATATGTAAGCAACTGTTGGAATATGTAGGAACCTAGTAAGATATTGTCATACTATTATAAGTAGGTAATAAAGAAAATAACTTAGCAATTGCATATGTTGTTCACAAACTACAAGCAACTCTTTGACGGTAAATTAACAGATATATATTCGTAATAAAAGTACTAATAAGGTTCAACACCATAAACAACAACGCTTTAAAAGATAAAAACAACTAAGTAGATAATTCATTTAGTTGGGGCGATTTTCATTCTCTTCAGAAGAAAGGGTTGCTATCTCCTTAAGCACTTGTAGAACTCCCCGTTGTTTTGCAAGACTCATCAACTCCCCATATTCAAGCGAACGGGTCACTGTCCTGACCAACACATCTGTTCGATCCCTTATAACAGACATTCGGTTATCAACCACTGGTGGTTGAACTTCCTCATCCACCAAATCAACAACTACATCACCTTCAGATTCAATATGTATTTGATTCCAACCATTCAAACCTCTAACAGCATAAAGACCAGTAAAGTTCATAGTTTGTGGACCAATTCGTCCCGATCTTGTAACATTGTTTCTGTTCATTTTCAGAATCTGCGTAAATTTTACGGCTAAATAAAATTCAACATAATAGAGTTCCCATATTTCATAAACAATAATGTTATTCAATTAATCAAATAATTATCCACAAACCAACTAAAATTAACTAAATACTTTTTCAAATTTTACTTAAATTCAACAAATTCTTCTAACCCTAGAATGAAATCCTAAAATTCTCATTATCAATTACTACTTGAATTCAATTAAAATATAAAAAAAAATTATACCCAATTTTAAAACACGATAACTTCAATACCCCCAAATTCAATTCAATTAAAACACTATAACTTCAATTCTCATAATCAAAATCAAAATACAATGATATACAAAATTTATTAAACATTAAATTAAAAATTAAGGTTATCACTTCTAAAAATAAAGATTAAGGTTATTACCTTCGAAATTGACGAGGTTTTTTTTCACAAAATCAGGATGGGTGCTGCTGTGGTGCTGGTGGTGTTGGTGTGGTGGCGGAGTTACTCAAGTTGGAGGCTTCAAAAGTAGAAATGAGAAAAAATAGGTGTTGCGCTGAAGAAGAAGAGAGGGTTGATGGGGCGGGCCGTTAGCAATCCGCTTGGAATTGTAGGCGAGGCGCTAGGACACCGCCCGTCCCTTTCATCTCACACGCTTCTCTCGCACAAGGATGCCTCGATCAGGCGTAATACTGACGCACCGCTCCATCAGGCGTTTGTCTAGTGGTGTGCCCGTCTCTTGAGCATGCGTCTAGGAGACCGTCTAGAGTCAGGCGTAATGTTTTGTTTCCGCCCCACATCCAGCGTTCAGCTAGACGTCCGCCTCACTCAAGCGTTACGCTAGACAACCGTCCGTCTCAACAAGCGTTACGCTAGAAAACCGTCCAACAACACGCGTTATCCTGGAGCACCACCCGATCATTTTAGTCCCTGGGCCGGACCAAAGACTAAAAATTTTACTCTTTAGTCTTTGGTTCCCTTGTCCCACTGTATGCCCTAAAGGACTAAAACAACTGATTTAGTGGTGCCCTTATAAGCAAATGAATAGGCACCATAATTTTCCCTCATCAATCAATCGGGCGTAGTTATATTTTCTTATAGAACAACGAACCAAGTTAAAAAGTTCCTTTGCAAGTTGCTTCCTGATGGTGTTTTACCACTCCAACATCTTTCGTGATTGACATCGTTTGAAGAAGATTTGAAGAGACTTGGAAACAGTTTCAACGGAGAGCGCAAATGGAGAGCAGCAATAACTTCAAAGAGTAAAGTACAGAGCCGTCAGCAACAGGAGAGCGCAATAAATTCCTCATTAGTCGTTTGTTACATGAAATAAATGCTCATGGGGAAAATTAAGATCAATGCAGTTAATTAAGCCACAAGATCATTTCTCTAGATTAGTCCCAACCCCTAAATCCAACTTAGATCCTGTCCGCAAATCAAAAAATTAAACCTCCCTCACTAAACCAATATTTCCCCAATTTCAACTCAAAATGCCCTAAATCCCAATCCCTGGCCGAACTGATTTTCAATACCAAATTTCCACCCATTCCCAATTTCCAGATGCACAAAATTCCTCAACTCAGATCTTTGAATGTCTTAAACCAACTTTCTCCTCAAAGTTTTTATTTTCCCATTCTCCCCCCAAAATCCTAGGCCAAAATGTATTAAACCAGTCCACCTTCATAAAGCCTCAACTGAACTATCATTTCTGTTACCCTCCTCTGCCTTCTCTGATTTTAAAGATTCAGACCAAAATGTCTTTTTCTTTATCAATCCAAAATTCACAAAGTTTCTATTGATCTGTCCATTCTGTTAACTCCTCATTGCCTTCTCTGTTTTTTATATAAAAAAAATCAGAATTTCTTTCAATGGCTAACTAATCAGTTTATCTGTTTTGTGTGTATGCAGTATGAATCCTAAAGGTAGCTACGTCTCCATGCCCTTGTCAACGAGTATGATGTTCCCTTCGTTTGAAGCTTTTACCCACCAGATATTCCAGGTACCCCTTCACACCATTTCAATCAATTTCACCATCAGTACTTTCCAAAGCCATCTCTTCAGTAATGCATTGCTCAGGCTCCAGGGATTTCAGTTTGTGAAATCACTTCACCAGCCACCACCCTATGCAGTCCCATACATCAATGTAACCTATAATATATTGAAAGACAACACTTTATCACATCCCACACCCTACCCAACCCATACCTCACAAGCCCCAACACCCCATCACCTCAAATTTTCCTGTCCAAACAAGGAAAAATTGCCCCTCCACATACTCAGAATTCATCCAACCCCTGGCTCAACTACAAAGCAAAAATCCCTCCAGATTTTTTCCCTCTCTTAAAGACAAAAAATAGAAAACAAAATAGATCCACATTCTCAAAGATCATAAGAATGGATAACAGTGGTAGTAACAATACGGGAATACAGTTTAAAGAAATCTTACCTGGAGAAGGTTCTTCTATGGGTCACAACCAAGCAACCGGGAATAATAAAACTGCAGCTGGTAACAATGAAAAGAGCAAAGCCACTGCAACACTTTCTGAAGATGAAAATGAGGATGAGAAGGTCTTCATGAGCCATGAAATACCAAGTGATGAGAATGAAGGGGATGAAGAAGACATCAACTATTGCTACTCACTAGTGGGGAAAATTCTGGCAAAAGCTACCTCAGGGATGAGAATGAAGGGGACGACTGACCAACCTGAGAAGGTGAACATCATACTGACAACCAAGGGAGAAGCTACCTCAAAGATCCATTCTAGCAGCATCCCGGAACAGGTAACCATCCATACTCACCAAGAAAATCTCAATTTCCTCTTGATCAAATTTTATTATCTCATATCTGTTAGCAAATGCGAAAGTAGTCTCTTCACCAAGATACCACCCCTTTATCGCAGAACCCGGAACTGGGTTAGGAAACCCTGTCCCTGGGATGTAGCCCAAAGCCTTCTTGACATTCTCCCTATCCTAGTTGTCACCTGCATTGAAAAAATTGGCTATGAATGGAACAAGGAAAACAAGTTCATCTACACCCACATAAGCTCTAGGAACAGAGCTTGCTGTAGCAAAATCCTCAGCAATAAGCTTCCTGACAGGATTAGTGAGAGACCTAATTGTCCCATTCACAAAAGCTTCAGTTTTCACATCCTAAGCTACAGAACATTCAACCAAAAATCTCCTGTCAAGTTTCTGGTCAGTCACACCCGAAGATACACCCCCAAAATATCTTATAAGCAATTCAGTTTTTGGGTCTGATACAGAAGTGCCACAATTTGCGGCAGTATACCAGGTCTTAATGGAAACAATTTGATTTTCGGCAAAAGTCTTCCCAAAGTTAGTGTTAACTTTCATAAATTGGAAATCATCGAAGCTTTAAAATCGGGATCCTCCCAGATTTTTAGCACCAGCTCCCACAATTCCTTTATCCTCTGATTTATCTCAAGTTTGGTAGGCAGAGTCATCGGGGACCAGGCAATAAATCCCTAGACTCTCGTAAGCCAAAATTCCCCAACAACAACCCCCATGGCCTAGAGCCAGCCCATCAATACAAAGGAATCACCAATCATTTTCATACGGAAAGGCCCATTGTTCACAAGCCCATAATCCAATCCAACCATAAGTTCCTTATCATCCATACCATTCACTTAAACCCAGAAATTCTAAGCCTGAAATATTACTCCAAGGCTTCCCTCAAGGAACTCCTAATTTGGCAGATCTACCTATCCCAGCTTCACTTCCGACCCATCCACTTTTGGCTCTACATCATAAGAGAAAAAAGCCAGCCCAAATCCATGACTGTTTTTGAGCACATCAGTAGCCAATTTCCCCTTCTCCGTCAGAGCTTTTGGGCTGTAAAAAGGCAACTGGAAAAATTTCAAGAAAAACTGCATGCATTTGTCCGTTTTTATCATCATGTTTCAAGGCCCACTCCTAAAAAAAGGAAAAAAATAATATTAATAAGAATAGTAATAACATTCTTAACAACCAAGGAGGGCCCATAAGCTCATGGGCCTCAAAAACTCTCCAAAAAAATAATCAAATTAGGCCTAAAAACCCAAATTGCATTATTCAATCCCTAGAAAACCAAAGGTCTCTAAAAAATCCCGGGATACCCTCCCGCTTCTGCCTAGCTTTAGCCAAATGAAAATCCTCTCCTGGAACTGCCGAGGTCTAGGAGGCATTAAAACGAAGCAACATCTAAAAAACACCATTAGACAAGACAAATGAAGAAAAAACGTTAAATCATCTAAGACCTTATAGTTATCCTAATATGTGGGATCAATCTTCAAGGGGCCTCTCAGGTGGATTGGCTCTAATATGGAAAGATAATTTCGATATCATGATAACTTATAATGTCAGAAACTTGGTAAATCTTAAAATAAAAATGAGCCCTAATGAAGATGAAATCTACGTCACTTGTCTGTATGGTGAAATTAGCTATGCTCCAAAAAAAACTCAGTGGGAGCAAATTCTGGAAATGAGCAGAGACATCGAGTATCCCTGGATCATCCTGGGGGACCTCAATTTAACCCTCTCCGCTGATGATACGAGCAATCGCTCTGATCACTTTGATATCCCGTATGATCCGTTCCCGGCCTTAATCCATGCTTCTGGGCTCATAGAATTAAAACACTCTGTCCCAAAATACACCTGGTCTAACAAAAGGGAGAATGAGGATTTGATCCTCAAAAGACTCGATAGAGGTTTGGTCAACCAGGAATGGGAATCTCATTTCCCTACCTCCAACATCCAAAGTCTGCCTTGCCTCGGATCAGATCATAACCCTATCCTCCTTGAAACCGAGGTAGCTCAAAAGAAATTAAAATCCTATTTTAAATTCTATGAGTGCTGGCAAAAAGAAGATTCTTGCAAGGCTAAAATAGCCGAGAGATGGCACTCAAATGCCCAAGGCTCTGAACCGTACATTTTTATACAAAAGATGAAAAACACCAGAAATGCCCTTCAGAGATGGAAAAAACTTTCTTTCGGCTCGATAGAAGATAAAATAGGAAATCTAGGGGGAAAACTTTTGACCCTAAGGGACAGCACAAAAGAAAGTGATAAAGAATCTCATAGGAATCTGGAACATTGGTATGATATCCAGGAAAGCTTTTGGAAACAAAAGTCGAGATATTACTTTTTTAAGGATGCAGACAGAAACACTAAGCTTTTTCATGCCATTACAAATCATAGGAAAAAATCCAACACCATTGTCAGTCTTAAAAACAAGAAAGATCAGTGGATCAAAAACCGGGATGACCTTGAATCCCTTCTAAACTCTCATTTTGAAGAAGTCAGCTCTACCAACAATAACAAAATAGATCGCAATATCCTACATCTTTTCAACTCCACCATCACCCACCATGAAAATGATACTATTGTCGAGGTTCCTACCGCGGAAGAAATCCAAACTGTAGTTAGGAGTATGAAACCCTGGAAAGCTCCAGAACCGGATGGTTTCAAGCCGGGTTTTATCAGAATAATTGGGATATAGTAGGGAAGGATGTTATTAGAGCGATACAAAAAATTTTCACAACCGGATGCATCCTAAAAGAGCTAAACAACACATATCTCTCTCTTATCCCCAAGACCAAAACTCCCCAAACTCCAGCTGATTTCAGATCCATCAGTCTTTGTAATACCATATACAAAATCATCTCTAAGATTCTAGATAACATACTAAAGCCTATCTAAATAGAATCATTTCTCCATCCCAATCGGCTTTTATCCCTAACAGAAACATCCAAGACAATGTGATCATAGCTCAAGAAGTGGTAAAGGCAATGAAAAGGAAAAAAGGAACTTCTGGCAGACTAGGGATAAAACTGGATATGAGCAAAACTTTTGATAGGATAGAATGGTCTTTTATTTTAGCTGTTATGAAGAAAATGGGGTTTTCTGATAAATGGTGTAGCCTCATAAACCAATGCATTTCTACACCCACCCACTCCATTATCCTTAACGGAGAGCCTTGTAAATTCTTCAAACCCTCCAGGGGATTAAGACAAGGAGATCCCCTATCTCCATACCTCTTCATAATCTGCATGGAGGCCCTGTCAAAGATGATAGACAGTGCCAATGACATGTGTTTTCTAAGTGGTCCTCCTGTCTCTCACCTCCTTTTTGCTGATGATTGTCTCATCTTCATCGAAGCTAACCAAACAGAGGTAATCACCCTTCTCTCCATTTTAGAGAAATTTAGCCAATCTAGCGGCCAATGCATAAATTTCAACAAATCGAGGATTTTCTGTAGCAAGAATATCGAAGAAGGGATTCAAGAAGCTATGGGGGTCTGGCTTGATATGCCGAGGATGACGGAACAAGAGAAATATCTAGGTTTCCTTCTATTCCGGAAAAAGCTAGAACCTTAACTTTTGAGTCCATCTTGAAGAATATGGAAACTAGACTCCAAGGTTGGCAGTCCAAAATGCTTTCTCAGGCCGGAAGAGCCACCATGATCCAATCGGTAATAAATACTCTCCCCAATTACCAGATGGGGTGTCTTGATATTCCCAAAAAATCCCTAAATTCCATGGACAGAATCCAAATGAATTTTTGGAATACTTGGAAAAACAATATAAAAGGCCACTCAATGGAGGCCTGGGACACTCTTTGTCAACCTAAGAGTATGGGAGGGTTAGGCTTCAAAAACCTGAAATGTTTTAATGAAGCCATGCTTTCTAAACTGGCCTGGAGACTTACTCACAATGATACTGACCTTTGGTCTAGGGATTTGAAAGCCCGTTATTATCCCAACTCTAGCCCCTTGATGGCCCAAAAAAACACTAGAGATACCTGGATTTGGAGAGGAATCCTAAAAGGCATAGGTATCATCCGCGACCATCACTTCTGGTCCGTCGGAGACTGTACCCAAATCAGGATTTGGGACTATAACTGGCTAAAAAGTATGAAAGTTGAGGAAGTTACTGACCGCCAAAGAAACTCAGGTCTTACCTGGGTTAGTGAGATCATTGACCAAGGAACCCTTTCTTGGGTTTCTCCCCTCCTTATGAATCTTTTTTCGAGTACCCAAATTGATGAAATTCTGACCATTCCTATCCTCAAGGGAGGCCGGGACGAAATGGGCTGGAACCTCACCACCAATGGGACCTTCTCTGTTGCCTCAACCTATAGAAAATTAGTTCAAAACAACAGGTCCCTCCTCAGAACCAGTCAAGTGGAACCTGAGATATGGAAAAAAATCTGGCAAATCAAAACCCCAAACAGGATAAATCTTTTCATATGGAAGTTGGTAAATCAAACTCTGTCTGTTAAAGGAAAAGTTTTCAAACATATGGATACCAAAGATCAACTTTGCCCAATGTGTAACAATCATGTGGAGACCAGTACTCATCCTTTTATGCATTGTAATATAGCTAAGGAAATCTGGATGACCCTCTGGCCCAACTTGTACACCAACATGTTATCTTACAATTGCATATTAGAATGGATAAATTCTTGGAATAAGCATAATCATGATTTCTTTCAAAGAAAACATTATGATTGCCTATATATCTCAAATCCTTTGGAGGATCTGGAAACACAGGTGTAACATAGTTTCTGATGAAGTAAAACCCAACACCAAAAATAATTTTTCAAATCATATCCAAAACAGTGGTCGTTCCTCATATCCAACCCATCATCATAAACCACACAACTACCATCAACCCATTTCCCTATCCTTTCCCCATTGAAATCCAAGCACATCCCACCTCTCAGCCACAAGGCATCCTCAGTCACCTCTCGTCTGGTATCGGCAATCGCCAAACCCTCATAGCCCATCATCAAAACCATTTAACCCATCCTACTCCTGAATCAATCTCAGCTGTTGCCGTTCCTCCTAGGGACAATATCCCTTCTTGCAAGTCTTTATCCCAAAAGCCTATCCAACCTAGTAGAACCATTCACCCCATTATCAATCAGGGCCATATCACAAACACATCAGATCCCCCCCTCCAAAATCAGAAGAAACAATGAAAGTATCTTCAGAAGGCCATTAACTCAGAAAAGGGCCTTGTTTCAATCTGGGCCTCAACAGACGTTGAGTATGTTATTATAAATTTTGATGGGTCTTACTCTATATCTAACTATGCAGCAAGATATGGAGCCGTAGCCCGCACCCCAAAGGGCTCTTTCGTAGCAGGGTTCTCAGGCGTGGCTAGAGCTAGGTCTAGTCATCAGGTAGAAACTATGGCTCTGCGAAAAACCATTTGCTGGGCAAAAGAGAAAGACTGGCGTCAAATTTTGTTCCAAGGAGATGCTAAGACTATCATCGACGATGTCAATGGAATCACTTCCTCGAGCCCATGGGCTTGCCACGCATTAATTAAAGACTGTAAAAAGTTGTTAAATTTATTTCGATTATGTAATTTAACTTTTATTAGTAGAGAAGAAAACAAAATAGCAAACTCTATGGCAAATTCTGCCCGTTTAAAGGGGTCAGGAAAAATTTAGAATGATCCTTCTCCTTTCCTTACCCAATTAAACGTGCATCTTTGTAGCACTCTTTGCTATTAATGAATTTCTGTTTAGCCAAAAAAAAAAAAACGAACCAAGTTTCCCATTACTTTTTCTTTGTAACTTTTTCCTCTCACTCTTTCCTTCGATCTAGATAAAAAGTGGTCTGAAGAGAGAGTTTTAAATCAAATTTCAAAAACTCTAATTGAGTCAATTCTGGGTTCAGAAAAATGAGAAGCAACAATGGTCTCACATCATATATTCTTAGACGAGCTTTGAATCCATTAGCATCTAACCAATCTTCTTCTTCAATTGGATTATCATCAGTTATTCATCAAAACCAACAACATTACAATCTTCAAAAACTCGCATTTTACAGTACTACTAGTAAAGCTTCTTCATCTGGTAGTAAATGGTGGTTGCCCCATTTAGGTCAATATACTGGAAAAACAATATCGGTTGGTATTGCTGGAGCAGTTTCATTCTCATTTTAGCTTCTTCACTTATCTCTTCAGAACAAGATTTACTAGCTAAAGAACCTCCTAAACCTGAATTTCTCCTTCAAGAAGTTGTTCTCTATCAGTATGAAGCTTGCCCTTTCTGTAACAAGGTTAAAGGTAACTAGTATGCCCTGATTCTTTATAAAATTTTAAATTTTGTTTTTTAAGCTTGGGCTTGATTTGACTTTACATTTTTTTTGGCAGCTTTTTTGGATTACTATGATATACCATATAAAGTTGTGGAGGTTAATCCATTGAGTAAGAAAGAGATTAAGTGGTCAGAATATAAGAAAGTTCCTATTTTGACTGTGGATGGGGAACATTTGGTAGATTCTTCAGGTTTGTTTTTTATCAATTCACTAATGGATTTCTCTTTTCTTTTTTCATCTTGCATTGAGAATGCTGGATTGTTGTTTATCTTGGATATAATTCACTTTTGTTATTTGGCAGATATAATTAATTAAATGGGTGCAAATATTCATCCTAAGCAGTCTCAGCATTCAGATTCTGATGGCGAGACTAAAGAGAAGAAGTGGCATGGGTACTTTTTCTTTCTTTGTTTGTACAAGGACTCCAGTGTTTTATATAACCAAATAACTTTACTCTATAAATTGGTGTTGTCACCACCACTTCAATCTATTATAATCTGCTGTGAATGTGCTTAGAACTGATGTTGTTAGTCTCATTTCATTCTCTCATTGGTGGGTACACATTAAAAGTTGGGTATAAGTTTAAAGTTTGTCATGTAGTTTTGAATGCACGAGGCAATGGATTGGCAATGATCTCTTCTTATACTGTAGGTGGGTCGACAGTCACCTGGTTCATGTTTTATCACCAAACATATATCGGAACTCTTCCGAGGCTCTTGAATCATTCGACTATATCACAAGCAACGGTAAGATAGTAAAACAGTTCTGTACAGAAACTGTCTGCTAAAATAGCTTAGATGGTTTAGACTTGCTGTGTAAGATATTAGCAGTATCTAGGTATCTCGTTCTTACTTTCAGTGGTTAATCTACTTTTCCAACGTTATCTATTTTGGAATAGGCGTACTAGTTTGACTTATTTATATCTTAGAAAGGTCTGGAACAAATGTGAAGTGTCTGAAAACGATATATTCTGAATAGTCCCATGGAATCAGTCAATGTGTTTCCTAACAACTCAAGCGTTTCACTAGCTACACGTACTTGCTTGGGTTGCTTTTTAAGTCAATGCAATATTCATCCCCTAATTCTCAGAAACTGAAAACACACACAAAAAGGTAATGTACTAATGCTCTACTCGTGCATTAGTGCATTATCTGGCTCAGTGGAGAGTTAGCTTATGACTTAATTTTGCTTCATCATACAGCCAAAACTCTTCATTCTGTCACCTAAATGCTTTTTGGATCTGGTCATCTTTATAATTTCCATAGAGCACAGGTCTAGGAGTGCTTATGCTAAAAACAAATCATGGTTTGACATTTCTTGTAATGTTAAGGTAACCACCAGTTGTTAATGTAGTATTCTTCTTAGTGTGGATTATTTGGTGATCTGTCAATGTCATTGATATCTTGGTAAAATATATTTTTGGATTCTGTGATACTGAGAGAAATTCAGTGTTCAACTTGAGCTCTTTCTATGTGCTATAGAATAAAATCTATTGTATGTTATTCTGCCCTCTTTGAAGTGAGTTCCCGTTAGATAGGCTACGAGCCTTGCAAATATAGATGCTAACCCATATTTTATCGCATGAAAACGATTTATGGCTTTATGCATAAGGTCTAGGAGTGCTTATGCTAAAAACAAATCATGGTTTGACATTTCTTGTAAAGTTAAGGTAACGTCCAGTTGTTAATGTAGTATTCTTCTTAGTGTGGATTATTTACTGACCTGTCAATGTCATTGATATCTTGGTTAGATATATTTTTGGATTCTGTGATACTGAGATAAATTCAGTGTTCCACTTAACCTCTTTCCATGTGCTAGAGAATAAAATCTATTGTATGTTATTCTGCCCTCTTTGAGATGAGTTCCCCTTAGATAGGCTACGAGCATAGCAAATATAGATGCTAACCCATATCTTCGTGTTATGGCTTTATGCATAAGGGGGTCTTGAGATTTTCTTGTATTGAACTTCTTTCACCAGTTTATTTTCTGTACAAGTTACTGTGGAGTGAAAACAATGATGAGTCATTCTGAAAGATTCTTCCTGCTCCTTGACTAGGGAGTTTTGATTCACAGATAACCACCACGAAGCTAACCAGATGATATGATTTGAATTTGTAACTTAGCATTTCAACAGAGATTTGATACCAGGACAACAATAAATAGGACTGCAAACATCACCATAGGATAACATGTTAGTTATGGATTCCGTGATATGGCGTGGAAGGATGTTCAGCTTTTACATGTATATCTGAGTAAACTCAATCAGTCGCTGCAACTTAAGTTACTCATAGTTTTAGTGTGATTATGACACAAACACCAACATGTATAGATTACAGCAAGGCTCGATGTTGCCTGATCAAATAGTAGGTCGCCTCTGCCACTTCCAGTACTGGGAATTCTGGTTTTGAAATGTGAAAGCTCGCGGTTTACAAAATATATGAGCTAATAGTATGTGTAAACAGAAATTCTACACCATAAACATATTGTCAAACTGCAGGATGAGCTTATTCTTTTCCTGATACCGCGTCTGCATATGGTTGTCTATCGAGCATATGCTGTAGTCGTCTAGCTATACTAAACCTCTACATGTAACGATCACCTGAACAAACTAGAATCTTCACATGCTATGACCTTACTTGAACTGTAACATTGTTACGAACTTCTGATATATCTTTGATATGCTGGATAAGTTGAACGAATCCTTTGGATTTTGTACATCATAGTACCATACAACACTTGAGTTTGCATTGTTTTTGTTTTTTAATAGTGAGACTAGTTTACAATAGTTCATGCATATCAACGTTTACTGTTGCACAGTTTTAGTCATCTTAATTCTCTTTGTTGGTTTGAGGTTTCTCCCTAAATGTTGCAAGATTTCATATGAAGTTGGTAGGGATTCCATTTTTCTCATGTCATTTTCTTCTTATTATTACCCAAACCTAGGTAATTTCAGCTATACTGAGAAAATAACAGTAAAATATGCTGGTGGTAGCAATGTATTTTGTGTCTAAGAAACTAAAGAAGAAATACAACATCACTGACGAGCAAGCAGCATTGTACGAAGCTGCAGAGACATGGGTGGATGCCCTAGATGGGTGAGAGTTCCTTGGTTAGTGTATATTTATTGCTATCTTATTTTTATCTATTTTTAATCGACACTACTGTCTCACTCTTAATTTTAGTGAAATTCTAAATGAGAACGGTAGGCACCGATGTTAACGTGTTATGCATTGTTACGTTTCTCACAGGTGGTCCAAAACCAAACTTAGCAGATCTTGCTGTGTTCGGCGTCTTAAGACCCATAAGATATCTGAGGTCTGGTAAAGATATGGTGGAGCACACACACATAGGCGACTGGTATTCAAGAATGAAAGGAGTTGTCGGTGACTCCTGTCGAATCAAGGCATAGCCTACTTTCCTCGATATGTAGTCATAGAGCCAAAACTACCGCCGGCAATTTTTGTTCAAGTTGAGTGCATAATATAGCGCTTACTGATGTTCTCAAGTGTTTTGAGGATCAAAACTCAATAGAAGTAGTTTATTTGACCATCCTGTTCATTCGGTTCCAAAAAATTTGTTAAATTTTTACTCCATAACATCATGTGAAATCAACAATGATTCACGCCCAAGAACTAATGAAAGGCTAATTCTTTATGGAAATAATTCCACTGCATTTTTGGTGTATGACTATTTGTAGTTCTGAAATAATTATTTGCAAATATCTGATCATATTACCCCATAGAAAAAGCACATAAACTACTTCCAGTAATGGTACAAACTTATGACTTAAACAGATCCATGACTCTTTAACAAACTAAACCTAGAGTACAAGATCACTAAACATCATCATCCATCATCAGCAATTACTTACTACATGACAACACAAGCATTAGGATTATAATCACTGAAAGCAGTTGAGTATTTAACTTCAGTAGAACTAGCACGAGCAAGATTAGAAGCTTTAGAATCATTATTCATCATAACATTTCTGACATAACCAGGTGGTGCTTTTTTATCATAAACACCAGGTGCATATGGATGATCTACTTCACCATATGGTACATACGGCCATATCTCTGCTTTCTTCCCTGTACGCCTTATAACTCTACTCAATAATTTCCTTGGTTCTACGTATCCGATAACAGTTTAACTTATGTTGCTTTGGGTCGATATCTATACTTGATACACCTACAATATATATCATCAGATGATAAAAGAGTTTTTAGTTTTTCATCATCCAACGGTCATAAATAATTATCCTATTTTTAGAAAACAAGTAAATTCAGTTTGTGCTCGGCTCATAACATCTACTAATACCTCGGAAATGCTAGTTTTTCCGAAGATTTTTTCCCGAATATTCTCCCGACTGAGATAAAAAGGATGGTCCACTTTTATTTTTTATCATCCCAATGATAAAGAGTTTGGATAAGGGCCATTGAATCCTTTATTCGAGAAAATATTCGGGAGAAGAAACCTTTCATTCCTTCTAACTAATCTTCTGATTTTCCTTTCACATCCTTCACAATCAATCTTCACTTTGATCTCCACTGTCTGATAAAACACAGAAACAAAGTTAATCAGTACCATTAATGAAAACAAGAAAAGCTTAATCATGACTAGATATGTCACCGTGAGCAACCAACCCACTGATGAAAATCTATAAAAGAAGAAGCTTAGCTGAAAAGAAAATGTAATTTTTTGAGTGGGTATATACCTGTAATTCTTTCAACTTTTTCATATTCCTAGATTCATGAGAAAAATCAAAACGATGAGAGAGATGATCAAGAATACCCATGATTTGTGTATGAAGATAAGAAACCAAAATGAACTCAGCCAATGAATTTTGGTATACAGTACTACTGCTTGCAGAGATGAACAGACCTACAAAGAGAGATATATTTTAGAATAGACAGGTGGTGTTAAGAGTGTATAAATAAGAGGGAGGAAGAGATAAGTAATAAATTGGATGATGAAAGCTCTGAACTGTTTTGACCGATCTAAGATGGGGGGAGTTTCTCGAAAGATGATTCAGAATAAAATCCGACACAAACACATTCTTAGAGAAAAAATAAATGGACACTGACATACGTTACGTTATATATTCTCTTTGTGTTTAGCATTACAATTACTGTGAGACAACATCAAGTAAAAGTGAATACATTTTTCTGATGAACTTCGGACGTGGATTTCTGATAAACAAACATTGCCTAGGTTAGCTAGACTGGTGTGGGGAGCAACGTGCCTGTACTAGAATGGGCAGCCTAATAAACAGGTGTGATCCTCTGATCACCCAGTTCTTGACTTAACATAACGCATATTGAGGATAAGATTGAGACATTCAGACATAGCTACTTAACTCCATTCTTTGACTAACATCTCACAGTTCAAACATCTGAATTCTCATCTTGTTTACGTTACTGTTTTACCAATGTCGGTCATTTTTCCTAATGGAGTTCCAAATATTGGGATATTTTTAAGATTCTGATCTTTCCGGATATTTAAAGGGCATATACAAAGGAAACAACTACGAAGTTTGGTACTCACCAGCCACCACATGACAAAAATTCTCACTTTTCTTTTTCCAGCTTTTTCCATTACGAACGTCTTTTTCAACATGGAAATGGAAAACAGTGAAATAATTCATGAGTAATGTAAAGTATCCATGTGATGATTCGTGAAACCAACGAACGAAAGGTGATTCACTGCCTAATGAAATCTAGAGTATTTGGGTGATGTCTGCCGCAATTATTTTATGCTCCCGAATCTCCCTCAATCACAGTTTCTCATTTGTCGATTTATCAATTTTGGATATCTCCATATATATAGAATGATAATATTGTTTAATGCTGAATGAAATTGGCATTTTTTTAAGAGGAGTTTACTATCTTTGATCAGATCAATCGTAAGCAACAGGATAAGTGGGCGAAAAATTACCATCAATTTTCAAAACGGCACAAGTTCGATAATATAGCATACTAATTTATATCAAAATTTTAGACACGACACAGTTTTGCGTGCAACCGTTATGGTTTCTAAACGAGCTGTATTAGGGTGGTTTTTATTAGAACATGCTCAACATATTACCTAGTGGACACTTAATTTTCCTAGTGGTTTTGAGGGATAAAAGATAAGGGTTGTCTCAAAATAATAAAATTACTAAGTATTTACTAGTTTAATTTATTTTTCTACCATTTAGATATTAAACTATCTTTTTTATTTAGTATTTTTTATAATATTTTTTTTGTTTAAAAGTTAATTTAAATATAATTAATTAATTATTTTAAATAATAATAATATTTTTTTTTTCAACTTTTTTTTTCAATTTAAAAAAAAGATGAAAATTTAAATTTTTTGTTAAAAAAAAAACTAAAATAAATAATCGGTAGATAACTAATTTTCCAAAACTACCGATTGTGTATGTTGCCCCAAATTTAAAATTGAAAAATTTATCAAATTTTGAACATTTTCAACATATACAATCGGTAATCTAAGAAATTTTTTTAACTACCGATTGTATATGTTGCCCCAAATTCAAAATGAAAAAATTATTAAATTTCCAACATTTTCAACATATACAATCGGTAGCCAAAGAAATCTTTTAACTACCGATTGTATATGTTGCCCCAAATTCAAAATTGAAAAAATTATCAAATTCCAACATTTTTAACATATACAATCGGTAGTCTAAGAAACATTTTTAACTACCGATTGTATATGTTGCCCAAATTCAAAATTGAAAAAATTATCAAATTTCCAACGTATACAATCGCTAGTCTAAGAAAAATTTTTAACTACCGATTGAAATTTTTTATAATCGGTAGATAACTAATTTTCCGAAACTACCGATTATGATAGTAGAAAAATTTTATTTGGGGCTTATTGAATAATCAGTAGTAATCAAAATTGTCATTTATATAATGATTTTAATAAAAAGTTATCAAAAAAAAGTAAAAAAAAATTGTTTTTTTTTTTAAATAATTAATTAATTATAATTTAACAACTAATACAACTAATTAACACTAATTAAACTAGATGATAAGGGGGTTTTAAAATTACTTCAAAATATCCCTATTTTATTTTATTATGTAGCCCAAATTTCTTTTTTGTAGCCCTTAAAAACCTTAGGTTAATTTTCCAGTCATGAATAATTTTTTGGGGTTAAAAGCGTGATCATCAGAGATGAACATCGGATGATTTTCAAATTCCCCTAAGTTATCTAGTGGCAAATAAAATCAATTGGTATTGGTACCTACTGGGAGGATAAGGGATGACCCAAAGGCTAAGAATGGGGATGGATATGGATCACGATTTACAGATTTGGGTTCCGGTTCAGATATGGGCTAGAAGGTTAGGTGTCTTCTAACCCATTACCTACCAGGATCCGCACAACTCTAATACAACTAATCAATATATGGACCAGATGGAAAGGAGAAATTCTCCGAACTCTTTTTCGAACTAGGATTTTAATCCTTCATGCGGCTTAAATTTGACGGTCAAAATATGGGCCAATTGGGGAGGAGGAGATTCCTTGAACTCGGGTATAAGTTCAGGTTACATTCCTTACCCCGCCAATGATCCAAATAATTCGAATTCGACGGGTCCAAAATATGAGCCAAATGGGGAGGAGGAGTTCTTTGATTTTGGATTTGAGTTAAGGTTCCATTCCTCATCCTTCCTATGGCCCAATAATTAGTGCCAACATATCACCACCATCAAATTTTTTCCGAAGTCGACATAGTTAACAAGTGTTGGAAATTTTGTACTATATAATAAGTTTCCTAGTTTAGGCTTAGGTTTAAGTTTAAAAGTAGGTTCTTTATTCTAGTGGTTTCCTAGTTTGATTTTCTTCGTAGTGAAGTTATTGTGTTATGTAAATATTTTATCGTATGAGTTGATCTAATAACACAGATCAATACATATCACATTAACAATACATTGAGTTTTTCTTCCTAACTTGGCATCAGAGTAGGTTAAGATCTAAAGAGTTTTTCAGTTTGGCAACGGCAATAGCTTTTATCCTCTTTGCTACCGTCCGTCGGTTTATAGTTTTAGTAGCGTATGTCTATTGGTCGAAGTTATGAGAACATGTTGTCGGTTGAAGTTATGAGAAAAATTCTGAATTTTTTCTGTTTACGTTAATGTGCAAGCTTTGCATGCATCATAAGATTACTATTTTTGCTTGCGTCTTTAAAGTGCAGTAATAGTAGAGGTATGATTCTTGTTAGAGTTTTGTTGCTGATTTGAGTTGGTCAATAGTTGGTTCTACCTGTTTTTCTTCTTTCTTAGACGATTTTTTTATGTTCTCCTACAAGTCAATAACTCTAATCTATTTCAAGTTGGATAATCCACTCTGCTATATGTTCCAACTTGAGGGAGGGAAAGTGAAGTATAATTGAGGTTGAAATGAGATCGGAAAGAGATCGAGAGATCAAGAGAAGTGTAGTTGAGGTTGAGACGAGATGGGAAGGAGATCGAGAGACGAGATCAGTCAGAACATTATAACACCAGGATGAGTTGAGATAAGTAGTAAGAGTCAAGAGGTTGATATGAGATCAGAAAGAGAACGAGTGTGATGTGTTGAGCTAGAATCAAGATAAGCTTACTGAGTTAGCATGAAGAAAAAAAGTAAGTTGATAGGTTCAAGTTTATGTTACTTTATAATGGCTATTGAATTGGTTTGAGTTTTATGTAGTGCGATTACAATTTATGCCCTAGTTGTGTGTTATCTTTAGTTGAGAAGCAAGTATTTAAGCTGAAGTAAGTGAAACTATTGGTGGTGCTTCAGCCCTAGTAAGTAATACTAGCAGGCTTTTTATGAGGCAAGTTTTCCCGTGACAGTTGTGGTCTGCGATGTAAGTGTACCCATAACAGTTGTGGTGGTTTACGAGGAAAGTGTGCCTGTAACATTTGTGGTGTTTTTCTACGAGGTAAGTGTGCATGTGGCAGTTGTGGTGTTAGTTGTTTGGGTATAATATTTAATGGTGCTTACAAAAAACTTGAAGTTTATTAGTTTTATTTTAAGGGGGAGTGTTGGTAAAGTACTCAAGTGTATGAGGTGCAACTTGGTGTGGTTGTGGTTATACTAAGAATTTCCAGTTTGGACAACTTGATTAGTTTCTTACTCTTGATGGTGAATGATGTGAAGTATAGTTGGTGGTTGCTGGTTATGTGTTGATGCCAATTAAAGACTCAAAGCTAAAGTTGTGACAAGTTTAACGCCAGTCAGTCGGTTCATGGTATCTACATGTTTCAGAAGTTTTACGAAGATCAGATTTGGTTAATCAGTTCCTAGTCGTATTTGGTAAGCTGTCTTTTTTAATTTTCTTATCCTCCAGCTTGAGGGGTGGGGTTGGGTGGGGTGGGGGGTGGGGGTTGGGTGGGTGGGGGGTGTTAGAAGTTTTTTACTATATGATGAGTTTCCTAGTTTAGGCTTAGGTTTAAGTTTAGAAGTGGTTTCTATATTCTAGTGGTTCCTAGTTTGAGTTTCTTCCTAGTGAAGTTACTTTGTTATATAAATAGTTTGTTGTAGGAGTTGATCTAAGAACCCATATCAATACATATAACATTAATAATACAATGATTTTTGTTTCCTAACTTATTGAAGTCCATGGGCCTAACTAACCTCGAAAACCGGCTCACAAGGTTAGGGTTGTTCAAGGCTTATAAACTGCATGGTCTTAAGTTGTCCATATAATATGGGACTAATAATCTCAACACGCCCCTTCACGTGTAGCCTCTTTGGGTCTAACACGTGGAAAATTTATCAGATGACGCGAAGTAAGTACAATTATATTAGGCTCGTCACAAATTGCCTGCTCTGTTACCATATTGAAGTCCATGGGCCTAACTAGCCTCGAAAACCGGCTTGCAAGGTTAGTGTTGTCCAAGGATTATAAACTGCAGGATTTTAAGTTGTCAATATAATATGGGACTAATAATATCAACAACAAGATTGGCACATCAAAACTTGTGATGGATTACGGTTCATCCTAAGAAGAACGAGGGTTTGGGTCATACTAGCTCGTAGATTACTAAACTTAATCCAGGTAGTGGGCCTAGTACTCCACAAGCCTTGATTACTTCCCCAATCCTATCTTACTCTAGAACTTATAAAATTTCAACATTTGTGTTTTGGCCGTTAGAGAATTAAACAATATCTGGGTATATTTTATTTAAACATCCTAATGTGAGAACTATTTTTCAGACAACTAATTTAGAGGAACTGTAAACAAAATTTGAACATGGAAATTCCTCTAATATAAGATGTTAATGGTCTTGGAGATTTCAATTATGATATATCTCATATTATTCCTGGTACTCATGCTGATGAAGAGGATCTCATTGATGTTGAAAAGTGCTCTTTTCAAAATGGAAAAGCGGAAGATGATTTGGGTTTTAATCCAATATCTTAACGTTACAGAATTACAACTTCTCAATAATGGATCACAAGATTATGTGTTGGAATATAAGGGGCCTTAGTTAAGATCCTAAAATTGTTGTTATCTGCAACACCATTTAGAGAAGTAATGTTACTATTTGTGCAATTCGGGAATCTAAAAAAGGAGTGGTGGATGACGTTTTAATTCGAGATCTACGGGGTTCAGAATCAAATATCAAATAGATGCAATTACTTTTTTCCTCCTTCTGAAGGTACTTCTAGTGATATAATCATTATGCAGAAGGAATTAATAGGTTTGACAGAATATCATCCGATTAGAGTTTTCTCTAAATCTATCAAATTCAAAAATGTGGCTGACATTTTTGAATGAATTTTGATTTATATCCGTGGGGTTTCAGATGTAGGTTATTATCGACAATTCTGACAAGATCTAAGAGATATTAAAGCCTATTTTGATGAATCTTATTCGGGGCAACTAAAATGCTATTACTTCTCAGGATGAGAGAAATTTACCAGGCAGTGCTATTGCTAATAGGAAGTTTTTCATCAATAGGCATGCTCTCATTGACTTTCATATGGATCAAGGGATATTTAATTGGAATTTATCAACTTCTTTATCTTCTTGAAAGGTTAGGTGGATTCTTGCTCTCTACAGACTATGAAGAACATTGTCATGCAGTGGATCACTTTAAATTGGCTAGGCAAATCTTTGATCATGCACCAATTATGTTGAGTTTCAATTCATGTGTAAGGTTAAACTTCCTTTTAAACTTGATAATTATGTTCTCTTCCATCCTGATTTTTTGGCAAACTTAAAAATTTGGTGGAATAATTTTACAGTTAATGTAGATCTAGTTTACTTTTTCTAAAAAATTGAAAGGGTTAATTTTTTTTATCAATTCCTGGCAGAAGAATACTTTTAGTAACCTGCATATCCAACTAAATGCTTTGGAATCTTCTATTAATATTATAGATAGTCTTGAGGAATTCTCACAACTTTTGGATGATAATATTTTGTCAAGAGAGGAGGTTAAATCTTAGCACGCTTCTATTTCATTGATTATGGCTGGAATATAGCTTAGAGCTAAAAATAGATGATGCAAAGATGGTACAAAGAACTCAAGGTATCTTCATAAGTTAGCTTATTTAAATATAAACTGAATAATATAAATTTTATGATGGTAAATGGTTCTCTTTGCTATGATAAATCTCAAATTGCTAAGGGGACTAAAGACTTTTATGCTTCACTTTTTGTTGAGAAAATCCCTATTAGGACTGGGTTTTGAGCTTGGTGAAACTGTTCAACTTTTTTAAATCATTGGTGTCCCTTCTCGTTTTTGTAGATGGGGATCGAAGGCCTTAAGTGTCTAATGAAGAATTCAAGATAGCTAATGCTTATTGTACTTATGATTGGATTCCTAAGGTTTCATCATGCTCAACTTTGGAATTCAAAAGTCCTTTGAAAGTTTCTTTCCTTGTGTTGATGTTATGCTATAAGGGAGATCTAACCCTTGATTTTCTTGTTAAGTATAGGAAGGTTAAAAATGTTAATTGCTTGTTATGTCAGTCCAAAGTTGGGACTATTAATCATATTTTTCTCCATTGTCATGTGGCTTCTCAAGTATAGGATTATTCTTCAAAAGCTTTGGCTTTCATTGAGATTTTAGTGAGTCAGTAAATACTACACTTCTCAAAAGTTTTATAGGGTGTTTGAATACCATAAGAGGAAGTCAATTTCAAAAATTAGAAGCAACACAAATTTGCTTTATAAAAAGTTAACTTCTTTAGTTTTAAATTTTATTCTTAATTTTTTTTGTCTCCAACCTAATTTTTTACTTTTTTATTATTAAAAGTTTAAAAGTTACGTCTGAATATGTATCCAAACATATCTTAGTTTTTCCTCGCTTATTTTACTTATAAATCTCTTTGTACTATCTTGTCACTCCTTGTGACATCTTTATAATTTAATTTGCTATTTTCGGTTAAAAAAGGATAAAAAGAAAACACACCACTTCCCTGGAGTAAGTATTCTGGCTTAAGCAAAAGTTTGTTCGTCAAGCCCTAAGGAGCTCCGATTTTTTAAGAAATCTTTTTCTTGCGAATTCTAGTCTTTTTGAGTTCGCAACAATTCAATCAATCAATCTGGATTTTCTTGTTGGATCTGATGGCGCAACAACAACTAGATGAATCTGGAAATCCTAGTTCTAGTATTAATAATCAAATTAAGAAGGAGGGTAACCCTATTTCTAGCAAAACTAGGACTGATGATCTTATTCTTGATGTTGTAACTAATAGTGATAATAAGGAGGATAAATCTTTTGCGTCATTGTTTAAAAGAAGGAAACATGTAGTCTCAAAGATCAATATTGAAGAGTTATCAGACCCACCAGTTCTCCAAACTGGTTGCGTGGTGGTGTAGTTACCAAAGTTAAGCCATGAACATGTTAAGTCTCAATGAAGATTCAGTTTGTTGGTCGTTTGGATTTTAAAAAGTTATCTTTTGTTGAATCTAAAGCAATCATTTTAAATCAATGGAACCTTTCAGGGTCTCTTCAGTTTATTTCGTGGTTAAGAAGATTTTTTATCATTAAGTTGGATAATGATTTGGACAAGAAGCGTTAAGTTATGAAGGTCCTTGAAATATTAAGAATCATAAGTAGAAGGTGCAAGAATGGTCACCTAGGTTTGATCCTGAAAATCAAAAAACAACAAGGGCTACAGTTTGGTGTCGTCTTCTTAGATTACCAATTGATTTCTGGGATGGAGAGTTGCTATTTAGAATTCGTCGAGCTTTAGGAAAGCATGTTGTTGTTAACAAGAAGATACTAGCTCATGAGTATTGTTATTTTGCAAGTGTTTTGGTTGATATTAATTTTTCTAAGTCGGTTTAATATGAGATACATGTGGAACCTGAAGGTGAAGAGGGTTTTACACAACATGTTAAGGTTCTTTATCAACCAGATTTTTATGATCATTGTTGCACTGTTGGTCATGGTAAAGAGGATTGTAAGCATGCCAACTACAAGGAAGAAGAAAGAAGCAGAGAGTGAGAAAGGTCCAACTAAGAAAAGGATTTTATTGGAACAATTGAGAAGACCTGGTAAGGTATGGCAAAGGAAAGTCATTGGCGAAGAGAACAAAGAGGAAAAGAAAATCAAAGCTAATTCTGGAGATAATGCTGAAGCTCCTAATGAACAATCTGTTGATGACGATGAACACCAAGAGGCTTTTGCGTATGTGGATGCTAGCATTGTTGATGCAATGGATAATGGTAAACTTGGATTGGGTATGGCTGTCACTGAAATTGAGAAGATTCAGAGGCAGGAAGTGGATTTGGAAAAGGCTTTGACCTTAGCTCGTGCAAGTAAGCTTTTGGTAGCTGAAGAAATAGAAAAGGCTAGATTGGAACAATTTGTATAGGCTAAGTCAAGTGTACATGGAGACACAACTAGTGAATCAGATGGTTTAGATGATGATACAAAGTTTATTTCACCAAACAAAATTGCAAGAAGAGTTATTACGACTGAGAAAGATATTGAAACTTTTAATAGGTTTGAAAAGGTAGTTAATAAAGAGGAAATTGTTGTTCCAGATACTAATCCAACAGGAAATGTTAATGTTAATCTGCAAGTTCAAAGGTTGAATTGTGAAGTGGAAAAGTTGAGTTGGGGTGCTATGGCAGATAAGGAAGATGCTGAGAAAAAGGCTATGGCAGCGGCTAGGAAAGCAGATGATACTATTATGAAAGGTCTAGCTCAAGTTTCGACTAAGAAGTTAAAAACACCGAGGAAAACAAGGAGTTCAACAAGCTCCCCTACAATGAAGGTTTCTTAATGCGTATGTTCTATTGGAATGCACAGGGCTTAGCAAAGGATGGTGTTAAGTCTAAGCTAAGGGAGTTGGTTCTAGTTCATAAACCTGAAGTTATTTGTGTGGCAGAGCCTATGGTTCAGTGAAAAGTAACTTGTGGATTTTATGGTAAGTTAATTTGAATATGCCTGAGGTAATTTCTTGCGGTAAGCAAACAATTACGGTTGACTTTGATAGTATTATAATTTCAGCAGTACATGCGTCTAGTAATCATGTTACTAGAGGTCTCCTTGGAAACAATTATGTTCTTCTTCACAGCCGTGGATTGTGCTTGGGAACTTTAATTGTATCTTGTGTATTGAGGAAAAGAAGGTTGGAGATATTCCTTTGAGTGTTTATATTAATGATTTTAAGCATTGGATCAATGATAATGGGTTAGTTGAAGCTAATACTCTTGGCAAGAATTTCACTTGGTATAATTGTCAAAGGGTATTCGTAGAATTGTTTCAAAGCTGGATCGTGCTTTATTTACTGATGCTTGGTTGGAGAAATATGAAAATTAGCGTTGCAAGGCTCTTATAAGAATTGCTTCTAATCATTCTCCTCTTATGGGTTTTGATGTGTCTAGCACTAGGCCGATCAGAACTCCTTTTCGTATTCAGAAGATGTGGTTTGAACATGAGCACTTTATGAGATTGGTGTAAGAAAGTTGGCAATTGTCATTATATGGTGTTGTTCCTTATGTCTTTGGTAATAAACTAAAGAGTTTTAAAGAGGCTTTAAAAGACTGGAATAAGAATGTGTTTGGTAATATTTATGTTAGAATTAAACAGGCAAAGTTGAAGCTTGAAATTGAAACTAACTTGTTGGACTATGATCCAGGGAATGAAACTCATTTTCTAGGGTGATGGATAAAAAAATAAAGTTGCGAAAGTGTGTGTAGAAAGGGTTATTATACTGAGACAAAAATCTAAGGAGACTTGGATGGAAGAAGGGGATCAAAACATTAGATTTTTCCACAATAGCATTCGCATGAGGAGAAATCACAATACGATCTTGGAACTTAAAATTGATACTAACTCTACTTTATTTTTGCAGGATCAAATTAGTGATTATATTTTTAATTACTATCAAAATAAATTCAATGGTGGTGTTGCTGATATTGATGACTCTCTATTTCAGTTTGAGCATGAGAGTCTGACTAGTGAGGAGAGGTTGACCATTGATGCTATTCCAAGCTACGATAAAATTAAATTGGCGGTGTTTGATCTTGGAGCTGAAAGTGCGCCTGGGTCTAATGGCTTTTCAGGTATATTTTATAGGCACCGTTGGGAAGTGATCAATGCTAATTTGGTTAATTTTGTTGTTAATTGTTGGGAGCTGAGGAAGATTCCAAATGGAATTAATTTTAGTTTCATTGTTTTGATCCCTAAGAATAATACACCGTATTCTTTGAAGGATTATAGACCTATTGGTCTTAGTAATTTCTTTTTTAAGACTTATACCGAGATTTTTGCTACTAGACTTGGCACTGTTCTGGGTATACTTGTTTCTTAGGAGCAAGTTGTTTTTATGAAGGGTAGAAATATTCACGAAAATATTAGTTTGGCTTCAGAACTTGTTAATGAGATTGAAGTGAGTCGTAAGCATGGTAATGTTGGCCTAAAGCTTGATATCTCTCAGGCCTTTGATAAGATCAATAGGGATTTTGTAGTTGAGGTGTTTCGTAAGTATGGTTTTCCTGAAAATTAGTGTGGTTGGATTTTAATCATTTTGCATTCATCCAGAATTTCTATCTTGGTTAATGGAAGTCCATAAGGTTTTTTCAGCATCACTAAGGGTTTGAGGTAAGGTGATCCCCTGCCTTATCTTATTTTTGTTCTCATTGAGGATGTTCTTGGTCGTAATATTGCTAAGATTTTTGCTTCTAAGAGAATGGATTATATGGTCAAAAAGAAGGGAGCTGCGCCAACTCATATGTTTGCTGATGATGTTTTGCTCTTTTGTAAAAGAAATTTTCATAGTTTACAAGTTCTAAAGGATTTGTTGGATATGTGCCAGCACGTTTCCGGTCAGACAATAAATTATAAGAAGAGTAAGTTTTATTATGGTGGTAGTTCTTACTCTTGGGGTAGGGCTATTGATAATTTTCTTGGTATACAAAGAGCTTTATTTCCTGATAGATATCTGGGTGTTGAGCTTAATCCTGGTGTTGTTAGAGATATTCATGTTCGTTTTGTAGTTGAAAAGATAATGGATAAGCTGGAAGGTTGGAAGGGTGAAATGCTTTCTTTCCAGGATAGGCTAGTTTTGGCTCGTTCTATGATCTCTAGTTATATTATTAATTTTATGGTTGTTTATAAGTGGCAAAGAAAGATGATTGAGCAATGTGAAAGTGTTATACATAACTTTATTTGGTCTAGTGATGCTAAGCAACGTAAACAACTTACTGTAGCTTTTGATAGCTTGTGTTATCCTCTTCGTGAAGGTGGTTTAGGTGTTGGACGTTTATTTGTGGTTAATAAGGCCATGTTAATGAAGTTATGGTGGAGTATTAGAGCTTCACACAAGATTTGGGCTAGGTTCTTGAAGGCCAAGTATTTCAAGAAAAATAGGAATATTATTGACTATAACTGACTTCATCGGTCTTTCCTGTAGTTAGATGGGTTTATCATTGTGTTGAGAAGCATACAAGGTGTGTTATTGGTAACTCTGAGAAGACTTCTTTATTTTTTGATCATTGGTGTGGAGATTTTTCAATTGCTAGGAAGCTTGGTTGTAATTCTTTTGGAAGATTTTCCGTCTTTGGTGATATCATGGTTTCTTTTGGCATTAATGTTAATAACTTACATGTCATTGCTGGAGGAAAGGACTTTAAAGTCTGGTCTATTGATCAGAAAGGAAAATTCTCAGTGAAGTCGGCTAAGGAGTTCTTACGTACTAATTATGATGAAGATCCAACTGCAAAGCTTTTGTGGAGGAACCGTATTCATCTAACTATGTCATCTCAGTATTTAAAGATTTGGAAAAAGGAATGTTGTGCAACTCAGAACCTAATGGTAATTAAACTCAATTTTTCTTTGGCTAATCGATGTTACCTATACAAAAGAAGTGTTGAATCTATTGAGCATATTTCTTGGAGTTGTAGAGTTGCTCGTAGGATCTGGACTTGGTGTGAAGGTATTTTCAGTTTGAAAGTTGATTTTGATCTTTTGGTCTCTTATAATTCTGCTAAAGGTAAGAGTAGAATGATTAAGGACCTTTTTCTTGTGGCGAATATTGCAATTAGAAATGAGCTCTGGTAATGCCGTAACAAAGCTTATTTTGAGAATGTGGAGTTTAATTGGCATGGTTTTAAAATACGAGTCTATCCGCTTATTCGAGATAATTTTATACACCTAAAGGGAGATATTGCATAATACAATGTATGATTTGAGTATTCTTAACTTCTATAGGGTCAGGCATAGAAAGGCTAAATTTTCAAGACCAGTTGAATGTTCTTGGAATCCACCAGATCAAGGAGAATTAGTGATTTGTTGTGATGGTGCAGCTAGGTGATAGACACATTTTTGTGTCTAAATTACACTCGATTATCTATTTTGAAAGTGTTCATTTTTGTACTTATTATGTCTTTTTATGTCTTTGTAGGTATTTTCGAGAAATAAATATTTATGGAAAATTCGGCTCAAAAAGTTGTTAAAGGCACCCATCAAAAGTGATTAAGGCACCCACGTTTATGATAAAAGCACCCCCTTTTCATTTCAAATCCGAGAATGGCGTGAACACGTGAAGAAAACTTCTGATAAGGGATTTACGTGATTTTGTGAGATTTTGAGTGTTTCTAAGTTACCCAAAGACTAGAAGAGATCAACACAAGCTTAAACACATCAAGCACGAGTGATTCACGCCGGAAAATTGGCTGGAAAATCCAAGTTTGGACGGGAAAAGGACTTGGTTCCTTTTTTGGTTTCAAACAAATTCAGAGATTGATTGGGAGTTGTTTTAA
>JAJJMC010022576.1:1113470-1127304 GCA_023531435.1 Papaver californicum
TGCGTTTCCATTACAATGAGCTAATTACCATCACTGGGGTCACTGAGGAATCTTTTCTTCCAATAATTAAGTGGTATGTCTATTTTATCTATATTTTCTTTACAATTCTTTTATTATTAATTGTTTGATTAAAATTGAAAAAATGGTTTTTCTTAAATAGTTGTGTTCTCTTTTTATGAGTCATGCTGGGTTGACTGCTTTTGATGTCTCATGCTCAGGATTTTACAATTATTCTTTTAAAAACCTATTTTTGGTATAGTTAGATTAAATTGAGCATAAAATTGTTAGGCATATCACAGAAGTATTGGTGAATGGTGGAATCTTAAACCCTTGTTTTCTTCCATCTATTTTAAAAATCAAATCTATTTAATCTTATTTATTTTTAGTAATTAAAAATTAGGTGTAGAAATTAAATCTTCACAAGTCCGAGAATCAAACCCTTTTTACCATTATATTAAAATCACATCCCTAAGGGAAATCTTGGCCAGACAGGTGCGGGATTTATTGCTAGAGGTGATGATTGCTCAGTGCTTGGTTTTTTAAGTGCTGGACTTGGTGGCCGACTAACTATTTGGCCGAGTTATATGCGGTTATTTTAGGTCTTGAGTGGGCTCAACGTTGGAAAGTTCGGTATATTTGTGTTATTTTAGATTCACTGACTAATATTCAGTTTCTGGGGAGTGGTGATCTGCCGTGGTCTATGGTTCAGAGATGGAAGGTGGCGTGTACTTTCTATTATAGTATCCGTTATGTGCATGCTTTGCGTGAAGTGAACTTTTCAACAGATTTTTTGCCAAAAGAGGTGGTGTTTTGGTAAATTTGGAAAGAAATTTTTTTAAAGGAAAACGAGATACTCTACCAAATGTGGAGTGGCATGATAAATTTTATCATAGATTTAATCAAGTGTTTTTTGAAAGCCGGATTAGCTTTCCTTTTTTTTTTTTTTTGTCTGTCCCTTTTTCTTTCATGTAAGCTTTGTTTATATGCTTTTTGATTTATAAAATTTTGACCTTAGTAAAAGAAAAAGGTGTACTGGCTCGAAATATCTTGGTTCAAGATCATATGGACGGGTTAAGGTTGTCTTGGCTCGACAGGACTCAATGAAAATGGAGTTCAGCCCACTACCGAAGGAGAGTCTATTAGGTTAGCCATACTGGAAGGTCGGAGAACCGCACTACTCTTGTCTCCATCTAATAGAGTTAAGGCTTAAAGAGTTTACAGCAAAAGGGTTGCATCTTGCATCAAAAAGAAGTGTTCTGGAGGAGTAAAACGCAGAAGGGGGAAGGATTTGAACCCTAAATCTACAAGCGGAGAACCAGAACGAGGTACTCCTTTTTGTTCCTTTAAACGATAAAAATACTTTTGAAAAACGTTGATCGAAAATTTGAATTTTGATATGTAATTAGGGTTTAGCTAAATCTAGTGACCCTTCGTGAAGTAATTTATATATGAATTCGATCCTCATGAAATTTGAATCATTTTTCGATTAGCTGGGTTTGGTGAATATCTCTCAGCATCGTTAATCTGTGCATTTCTGTTAACGTAATGTTGTTGTTGATTAGAATGTGTTGTTTTGTGGTTGTTTGATCATAGAATTTTGATTCGTTTCATCCACGCTGAAACTACAGATATATCTATTTAGATGCAAAATCAAAAGGAAGAACTTGGCACAAGTACGGGTAATTTTATTCAACCTTGATTCCTTAACATATATGGTGTGGATCTTAAAAAACAATTGGGTAGGTATAACAAATTAGGAATAGTTTGGCAGAACAAGTACTTGCAGTGGGCGAAACTGAAAAGAGAGTCAAGAAAGGTCAATTCATTAGCTTCTTGTTACATCCATTTCGCTGTCTGTAACAAAAATTGTTAAAGGGAATGAATTCCATTACTTGCCGTATGTTGTCTCAAGCCCGTTTACTTATTCCCTCAAACTACTGCAAGTGTAAGGTGTCATTGACATGCTTAATCAATATTCAAGCTGAAACTCTTAGAAGCTCAACTTGTTTAGTTAATAAGCCAGTTCGTGATCATTTGAGAGTTACATCTAATAGTAATAGATTTTATGGATTTCGTAATTTTTGCGCAGCAGCAAATGATTTATCCACCAAGAAGTGTGTGCCATGTAGCTCGAAGGATCTTCGACCCATGACTGAAGAAGCAGCTACGAAGCTTATCTCGGAGGTTCAAGGATGGAATTTGGTAAATGAAGAAGGTACTTTGAAGCTGAACCGTTCATGGAAAGTGAAGAACTTTACTAAAGGGTTAGAGTTGTTTAAGTTGGTGGCAGATATTGCAGAAGCAGAAAATCATCATCCTGATCTCCACCTTACCGGGTGGAACAATGTGAAGATTGATATTTGGACACATTTTGTTAGTGGACTGACTGAGAATGATTTCATTCTGGCTTCAAAGATTAACACCCTTGAAATGCAACATTTATTACGAAGAAAAATGAAAGCTGTCAACAACAAAGCAGAAGAATAAACCTGATCTACCCTAGGCTGTAGTTCAAGAAACTGAGTTTGATCTTTTACAGGTATGAAAACCTCTTGCCCAATAGTTTTGCAAGTGGTTCATTTCACTACCTAAAAGTGTTGATACATTTTGTAGGAATTAATAATATCTGCATGAACTTATTGTTCTTTTGGAGATATGAAGTGTTTTGATATCCTAAACTTTGAATCGTCGAAGGATAGAGTAACATAGGTGGATATATTTGTGGGTAGAGAAATCATACATATTTCATTACTTGACGATAAGTATAAAACAAAGGAAATCATACATATTTCATTACATATTTCCAAATGAACGTGTTCTTGTCACTGATTCAACAAAGTTATTGAAGCACAAAATCACAAACTAATACATATCTAACAAATCCTGTTACAAGTACTGACTATAGCAGATCCTGAAGCTTGGTGATGAATTCGGCAGTTTAGGAGGATTCAAGATTATCTTTCAGCAAAAACTCTTTCCATTTAGCATGGTCGAGTCTCACTTCGTTAGCAACTTCACCGTTTTCGTCCATCACTAACCTCACAGCATTGCAGATACTTTCTTTAGTAAATGAACCATCCTCGTCTCCTCTCTCAACCTCAACTCCAACTTTTAAATCCCCTGCCATCAACCTGCCATTCACTATCTGGTCACCAATCTGTGGAAATAATACAATTTGACACTCATTAGCTAATGCTTCTGTTATCGAGCCTGATCCACAATGGGTCATAAAACACCCGATGGAAGGGTGACTTAATATCAGTTGCTGCTGAACCCATGCCCTCTCTATAATTCCTCTTCCCTTCACTCTGTCTGTAAACCCTTCTGGAAGCACTTCCTCGACAGAATTATTTCCCGTTGGTGGTTTCAGTGCAGCCAAAAATGGCAAGCCAGTAAGTTCCAGACCCAAAACTAGTTCCTGGAACTGGTGTTCATTCAAGTTAGATTGACTTCCAACTGCACAATAGACAACTGATCCTTTCTTGAATCCACCTAACCACTTGTCCCACTTCTCATCTAAAGTGGAAGTGGGTGTTTCAGGAATTACAGGTCCAGAGAGTAGAACGGGTTTTTTGAATTCTCTCTAGATAGTCACAGAATCCTCCTTCCATCTCCCTACAAGCTTTGAAAGCCATGGCATCACACTCTTATAATGATGTCATCATTCGATTGTGGAACGAGACACTGCTACCTAATTCTTTCTTCCTAAAAGAGCCGTTTGCCTTAGCTTCTTAGGAGCGGAGCTTCACAGCCGAAGGTGGGAAGCCCAAAGGCGGGTGTTCCAGGTTTAGTTCTGATTCTTGGTCTCGTTCTGTGGTCGTTGTGTAAGCAATAGTTGCTGGACTAATGATGCAGTAATGGATAGATTTAATACCAGGTCGACCAGCCAGGGCTGGGATCCAGTGAGTAAAATCAAAGAAGATTAAGTCAGGTTCAAGGTCTAGTAAGATGGATTCAATGGTGGTCTCAGTATGATCCATGGCTGTCATAAGGTGAGTATGCAAGGGGTATGGAATGTCTGCAGTGGTTTCTGCATGAGATGGGAGGCCATCAACGCGTGGGACATCTAGTGGAATGAAACTGATGAGGTTCGAACGAAGGTTGAACGAGTTGAGTTTTGATTGTGTTTTGGTTGGTATTAAGAAAGAAACTCTATGGCCTCTCTCTGCAAATTTGTTCGCACTGTGAAGGAAAGCAGTTAGATGACCCATTGCAAACCAAGGAAACATGACTACGTGCAGCATTTTTCGTCCACCATTCATCGCCATAAATCTCCGTGAACTGTCCACACACTGCCAGGAAAACACACAAACACGAAACTATATTTATGCTTCTGAATTATTCTTCGTATCACCTTTTAGTCATTCAATAAACAAGTAGTTTTTAAATGACTACAAACTAAATTTTGCAATAAAAAAAGCTCAGTAATGGTTGTACTGGTAAACTTCATTCACGCTACAAATGGTTAGTCCTAAGCTCATTAAGGTCAGCTTCATTGTAGGTAACTAGGATTGAAAGTAACTGATCATCACTATCGGTAAGAAAAATAATATAGTTACTTACACAAAATGCTCCAATAGAAAGATTTCCCAAGAGAAGAAATTGCTGTAGTGCTAAGCTACATGTAGAAATTGAGCGGCGAGAAGGCCCTTAAATAGCTTTTGAAGGGAAAGGGATTCGGATCTCACCAGAATGTGCATTTGAAAGTTTAAGTTGTCAATGACTTTGCTCGTATGTTTGGAAAGTACACGTGTGAATGACAAACTTTAAAGCCAACACCCAAATACTTGGCTAATATTCTAGTAACAAATTTTGTCAAGCAACACGGGTAGGGGGTAACTTAAAGGTTCTTAGTTCTAACATCATATATTTCCATGATGGGAATCTTGGGCTGGGGACCTTTTAGGTGTGTACAGCTTAGCACTTAGTACATGTAAAACTAACTATCATACACATAATTTCTCTCTGTAAAACTGGATCTCTTCTGTGTCAACGAAATTGCATGTACCTCCACCACATTGATACTTATGGGTCTTGAAAAAAGAGAAAATTTGGGTGACTTTTTTATGTACTGCTATTTAGATAACAAGTTTAATTAGAAGAAGAGGTGTTGTTGCTGTCTCTTTTTGATGGATCTGGTTATTTAACTATAACCTTTTTTTTCTTTTTGTTTGCTTGTATCATCTTTTCGTCGATATATTTCCTGTTTCGATTGCTTAGCCAAAAAAAGTCTACACATGAGGTAGGATCAAGTTCCAGATTGTTTCTTGTCAAAAGAAATCAATATTTTTGGATGTTTTATTGCTCATGTGGTAGGTTCTATTCTCCCAACTACCTATGCACAGAGATTAGTACTCTAAAAATTTCTTAAAGAGATAATTCAACCCCTGTCCTTGCTAAAATTACACAAGTATGTTTTCTACATATACATATATGACTAAATCTTGCAAAACTTCTCATAAGATGGTTTAAAGGGAAATAATTTTCTTGCGGATAACTGCTGCTTATCATGAATCATCTCTACAGATAAACTTAACATCTCTTCTAGAATTTTGCTTATTACTAGTGTGCATTGAAGTTGCTCAAACCCTGCCATTAGCGGTTCGGATGGTGGATTATCCTAGCCAAGTTATCATGTATAGTCATTTGGAGCGAGTAGCTCAAATTTCAGTCATAGTGGGACAGGCGAGGCTCAACCTGGAAGATGTGTGGATCAAAGAATTTGTGATAACAATGTTCATGGATTTGTTTGTGCATGCTTGTTGCTAGGTTGTTTCTCATTGCTGTAGATGATTTATTCATGTTAGTCAAGGTTCTTCTGCTTAAGGCAAGTAGCCGAGTAGAACATGATGGAGCAGATATCGGGGTTGCTAATGTTTCCGGAACCCCCCTTCATACTGGCAAACAAAATGTGTACCGGGCTACCATACCAAACGAAGCTATTCACTATTCAAATGTTGGATAAATAATCAAACTCAATAGTACACCAAGTTTTATACACATACCATTCCTCTAAAAATTAAAATTGATAAGCACCATTCCTATTATTGGGATGTCACCATTAGCCATTTTATTCCACATAAAGAACACAATACATACGCCTGCACCAAAGGCACAAGAGATAGTTCAGAGATAACCCCTGAAGAAAACAGGGACGCTGTCGTTGTGCCAGTATGCCACATTACTCATCCATTTATGTCGACCGAATTAAATCATTTTTCGTGGAAATGAAAGTGTCTGTTCACTTGTTCTTGATTCACAATGATAGTACTAGGAAGTCATAACTAGCGGTTATCTGGTACTATCTGTTGAACCATCCGGTCAACAGAATCCTAAATACAGTCAGAACAACAACCCAGCCGTCTATGCAACCTTATAATTCCCATATATTCTGTATTAGGGTTTCTCTATCTCTAGTATTAGGATTTCTCCTGTGTTAGGGTTTCTCTATCTCTAGTATTAGGTTAACTCCTTCCTATATAAGTTAACCCATTCTATGTTTTCTCATCATCAAGAAAAATAAGAAAGCATCAATAAAATCTCTGTTTCTACTTGGTATCAAAAGTCTCAAAAGATCCAAAAACCACGCCACAATGGCTGCAAACACAACAATGCTTCAAAACCTTCACATCAATCATATTATCAACATCAAAATCACAGAAACAAATTATCTTTTATGGAAAACTCAAGTCAAACCCATGTTGAAAGGTTATAACCTATCAGGTTATGTTGATGGAAGCTTTATAAAACCACCAAAACACCTACCAAACCAAAATGAGGTAAACCCTGAGTTTATCAAATATGAAGAACAAGACAAGACAACATCCTCTTAGGATGGCTTCTTTCATCCCTAACAGAGGGAGTTATGACAGGTGTTGTTGGTCTCAACACATCTTAAGAAGTCTGGGAAGCACTTGAAGAACGTTTTTCTCCACACAACCAGGCTCATCAGACGCATCTAAAGAGAGAATTACATAATCTGCGTAAAGGTAACCTTTCTATGCATGATTATATATCCAAAGCAAAATTTTTGTTTAATTCTTTAGCCGCATCTAGGATATCAATTACAGAAGAAGATAAGAAACATTCAATCATGAATGGGTTGAATCAAGCTTATGATGCAATAGTAACCTCTCTAAGTACTATTGACAATCTAAGCATGAAAACATTGCTTGCACATCTCCTGACATATGATATGCGTCTGGAGCAACAACTGGCCACTCTACAAGAACCCATGGCCATTGTTGTGTCACCTAGAAATGGCCGGAACCAATCACGGTCAGAACAACAATCCAGCCGTCTATGCCGCCTCATAATACCCATGTATTCTGTATTATGGTTTCTCTATCTCTAATATTAGGGTTTCTTCTGTATTAAGGTTTCTCTATCTCTTGTATTAGGTTAACTCTTTCGTATATAAGTTAACTCATTCTATGTTTTCTCATCATCAAGAAAAATAAGAAAGCATCAATAAAATCTCTGTAAGCTTGGTGATGAATTCGTTAGTGTAGGAGGATTCAAGATTATCTTTTAGCAAAAACTTTTTCCATTTAGCATGGTTGAGTCTCACTTCATTAGCAACTTCGCCATTATCATCCATCACTAACCTCACAGCATTGCAGATACTTTCTTTCGTAAACCAAGAATCTTCCTCTCCTCTCTCAACCTCAACTCCAGCTTTTAAGTCCCCTGCTATGAACCTCACGTTTATTATCTGGTCACCAATCTGTGGTAATAATACAATCTGACAGTCATTAACTAATGCCTCTGTTATCGAGCCTGATCCACAATGGGTAACAAAACACCCGATGGAAGGGTGACTCAGTATCAGTTGCTGCTGATCCATCCCCCCTCCACAATTCCTCTCCCTTTCAATCTGTCTGCAAACCCTTCTGGAAGCACTTCCTCGACTGAATTATTTCCTGTTGGTGGTTTCAGTGCAGCCAAAAATGGTAAGCCAGTAAGTTCCAAACCCATAACTAGTTCCTGGAACTGATGTTCATTCAAGTTAGATTGACTCCCAAGTGCACAGTAGACAACTGATCCTTTTTTGATCCACCTAGCCACTTGTCACACTTCTCGTCAATGTGGAAGTGGGTGTTTCAGGAATTACAGGTCCAGAGGCTAGAACAGGTTTTTTAAATCGTCTCTCTAGATAGTCACAGAATCCTCCTTCCATCTCCTTACAAGCCTTGAAAGCCAAGGCGTCACAATCGCTTAATGATGTCATCATTAGATTGTGGAACGAGACACCGCTACCATATTCTAAATCCCTAAAGAATGCACTTGCCTTTGCTTCATAAGGGCGGAGCTTCACAGCCGAAGGTGGGAAGCCCAAAGGCGGAAGTTCCATGTTCAATTTTGATCCTTGCTCTCGCTCTGGGGACAATTCGTAAGCGATAGTTGCTGGACTGATGATGCAATAATGTACAGACTTAATACCAAGTCTACGAGCTAGGGCTGGGAGTCAGTGAGTAAAGTCATAAAAGATCAAGTCAGGTTTAGGGTCAAGTAAGATGGATTCAACGGTTGACTCAGTACGATCCATGGCTGTCATAAGGTGAGTATGCAAGGGGTATGGAATGTCAGCAGTGGTTTCTGCATGAGATGGGAGGCCATCAACGCGTGGGACGTCTAGTGGAATGAAACTGATGAGGTTCGGACGAAGGTTGAACGAGTTGAGTTTTGATTGTGTTTTGGTTGGTATTAAGAAAGAAACTCTATGGCCTCTCTCTGCAAATTTGTTCGCACTGTGAAGGAAAGCTGTTAGATGACCCATTGCAAACCAAGGAAACATGACTATGTGCAGCATTTTGCCTCCACTGTCGCCATAGTTCTCCTTGATCTGTCCACTCACTGTCAGGAAAATATATAAACACGAAACTCTATTCATGCTTCTGAATCATTATTTGAGTAAAAACGAAGTTTTTTGCCATAAAAAAGCTCAGTTATGGTAGCCTGATTATCACTATCAATAAGAAAATAAGTTGGGGACCAATAGAATTCCAAGAAAGACAATATAAATTACTTACAGATCGAAAATGCTCCAAGAGAAAAAAGTTGCCAAGAAAAGAAATTCCTGCGCAGTGTTTAGTTACAATTAAAAATTGAGATGCGAGATATGAATAAAGGCTAAAGACCCTTAAATAGTCTTCAAAATTTAGGTTGTCACTTGTCAATGAAATTGCTCCTGCATTTTAAAGTACTTGCGTGAGAAACTTTAGAAGTTAACACCAAACACATGGCTAATAATATTGCATATTAACACATAAAGGTTCTAACTTCTGACATCATATATTACCTTAAAGTCGTGTGCTGATATTGTTTACTGCATCCAGCAAATCCACCTCAAGGATCAAGAATCAAAATACTTGTGGATATGAGAAACTTGCATGATTTTCGAGAGAGTTCATGCACTTAAAATGAGAATTTGAGACCTTTTCTGTAGTTTGGTTAGAAGGTTTACAATCTATTTTGTTTTCCGTTTGTAGGACGAATTCACGATTATTTCTTTACCAAATTCAGGAAGGAGGAAAATTGAGACAATGGTGGAGTGATTGCCATCTCTATATTAGACTCACAGCATTTGTACCAAGTGATAACGGATAGAACCTGAACACAGCTATTTTGTAGGACTAGTCTAGTCCTGTTCTTTAGGACATTTTTTATTGTTATTCAAAATACAGCTCCGGCTCCAGCTCCAGCTCCGATCATATACGATCAGTCATGCATGACATCAATAATTCTATTCAACCCACCTTGTCAAACTAACTCACTGCTGTGGCTTTGACTTTTTTTTTTCCGTCTCTTTCCGCTTAATATTACGAGCCATTTTCAGGGCCTCCCAAAACCAATTGGGGCCACTTTTTTAAACCCATCTATGGCTGTGGGACAATCTAGTGGTATATAAAAATATTTAAATATCCTCCCAGTAATCAAATAATTACCATTAATCCTTTTACTGATAAAAGTTAAAAATCTAAACCTAAATCATTCTCACCCTCTTTTCTACCGATTATTAATCTCTGTTTTCTCTTCTTCTTCTCTTGTTTTCAAACTACTGATTGTGACATTTCCAATTCATCGTAAACCGATTAATCGTAAACCAATTTATTGTATAATCGTAAACCAATTCATCGTCGTAATTACAATCTAAAAATGGCAAGAAAGAAGAAAACAACACGTCAACCTGCTAATACTAACCGGCCGGATTTTGCCGAGAGAATAAGAAATAGAGAGATCGTTGAAGAACATAACGAAGAACACGAAGATGATGACCTCGAAACGGAGACCGATTCCGACAATCAGACTCTCTAAAACTTTGTAATGGCTCCAATAAGGTAAGAGTTTACCATTATTTGTGTTTATTTTGATTCAACCGAATGAATTCGTCACTAGAATATCAAGGGTTTTAGGTTAGATGTCATAATCGGTAGTTTCGTGTTAGTATTTAACTACCTATTATGTTAGTGTTTTTCATTGCTCATGAACATCATGCACAATCGATAGTTATGTTTACACATTAACTACCGATTATATTCCTGGACCAAAATTTAGGCATAATCGGTAGTTTCGTATAGGGTTAAATTTCCGATTATAAAGTTAGTGATTCATGAACATCGACCATAATCGATAGTTATATTTAGTCATAAACTACCGGTTATTTTACTGGACCAAAATTTAAGCATAATCGGTAGTTTCGTAAAGGGTTAAACTTCCGATTATGAAAGTTAGTGATTCCTCAAAACATCGACCATAATCGGTAGTTATATTTAGTCATTAACTACCGATTATACTCCTGGACCCGAATTTACACATAATCGGTAGTTAATTTTTTTATGTAACTACCGATTGTATGTGTGTCCATAGACTTTTCTGTTCTATTTTTATGCACAATCGGTAGATAATGTAGAGCCCGAGCTACCAATTATGCACAATCGATAGTTACTTTGTTTTTTTGACTACCGATTATGAACAATCGATTGAGTTTAACGTACTTTTTCTACCGATTATGTAGTGATTAAACGGTGTCTTGTTGGAACTAACTGTTCTTTCTTTCGTATCAAAGAAGGGAAAGGCGATCTAAGCATTCCCACGATATAATTTTTTCGGGGCCTCGTCATGAAGGGGGTAAGAAAGTAACTGCTAGTGCAAGAAGACAAAAGAGCGCTAGCGGAATTGTTATCACCGAAGGAACTCAACCAAGTGTTCCAAGAAGTAGAAACGAAGAAGCAGGAGAACCAAGTGCTCCACAAGATAGATACCAAGATGAAGGAGGAACAAGTTGTACAAAGAAGCTAGCTAAGAAGAAAGGAGAATACAAGGTCCCCGACTCTTTGAAGATGAAGGGTATTCAAGAAGGCCAATCCCTGGCCTCCCAAGAGATGGAGGAGATCTATTATTTGGGTACAAAGACTCTTGGGCGAAAGAAATTTACTCAACTGAGGTAATAATTATAAAACACCATTCTTAAAATATTGTGTTTTTATTCGTAGAAGTGTTAACTGTTATTCTAATTATTTTTGAATTCGTCGTGTATATTAGGACCATTATAATGCGGTTCGTCTACTCAAACCTACGGCTACACCAACAAAGATGAAAGATTGGCCGTTAGAAGGTGGGTGTAAACTGTTCCAGCAAATTATACTGCACTCGGGGTTATCTATGGCTGCCGAGAATTCAATTTTATATCACGATCGGGTGTCGATATCAGCCTTCATGGAGAGGATGTATCCTGAGACCGATACCTTCCACATGCCGTGGGGAGATATGACGATCACCCCCGATGATATGGTACAGATTCTAACTCTCACTGACCATGGTACGACGGTGAAGTTCAATTATGTGAAGCAGTTAAGCTGGGAACAAACTTTATTTTTACACTGAGAGGTGCCTTGGTTGGGATCGAGCGACATCCGACCAAGAGTTCCAATGGTGCTTTCCTTACAAAACCAGACAGTTCAACATGGTTCAACTGATGAAAATGTTCAGAGGCACCAAGGATAAAGAAGAGATGAACCCAGAGTTTAGCGATGACCAGGTCAATGTTGCAGCCACTGCATATCTTCTATGTGTTTTGGGATGTATAATTTTCCCCAATGCTAGTGGCAACCGGGTCGACGCCAACCTTCTACAACTTTTGCATCCCCTCAACAAAGTTCGTGACTATTCGTGGGGCACCGCATATCATGCGTTCTTGATGGAAGAGTTGAGAAAGGCATCCGGGGAATAGACTATACAAATTGCCGGGAACGTGAGCCTACTACATGTATTTTGGTAACTCTATTGATGGTTTGATTGTTATTTATTTTTTCCTCTTTTAAGAATCAATTTTCTCATACTTGGTTTGATATGTACACTAGACATGGATCTATGACCACTTCCCGTCCCTCGAGTTGGCGAAAGAGAACGGCATGGGAAAAAGGAACACCCCGAGGAACAAAATACATATTTGACAACAACCACTCAAGGTCTAAGGAGCAGGAGTTGATTTCTTTGAGGAGGAAATTAGACTCGATGGCGTCCAAAGATGTATGATTTGATCCATACAGGGAAGACCGAGCTAGTGGTCATATGGCGGGAAGGTCTGAGTTGTCGTTTTACTATGGACCCTTGTGGCATCCAACTGGATATGTCATGTACAATGCCTCTTGGGTGATGCGTCAACTCGTTTATGTCCAAGAAGAACCTATGAGTCACATGCGCGGCAAGTTCAAATTGGACGTCGAGAAATCTACTTGTGGTAAGGACTCTATCACACTAGTTTACTCTGATAACCCATCCGTTGAAGATTGGAACAACAGGATGCAATATATGATCAACGAGGGTAGACCTGTCAACCGAGGTGATGAGGCAGATCCACTCTATATGGTATGGTAACGACAGCATTCTCATCTTCATGTGATCCGTGAAGATAAAGGAAAGACCACCAGGGTGTCCGAATATACTTGCATAATCAAAGACAAACCCTCTGGTTATGAAAGGCTGGTACGTAATGTTATTTCCTTTTGATTTTAGTATTACGACTCAATATTTTAGATAATAATCGTTTGGTTGTTATTGCCAAAAAACAGAAAAAAAAAAAAAAAAAAGGTTTGCATTTTTCTCAAAGAAGATAGCTGGGTGCATAAATGGGGGAGTGCCTTCATCAATTGAGAAGATGATGATAGAGCATAAAGACCTCATTGACAATATTGATAATGAAGCCTATGCTAGCAAGTTTGGGGAGAAATCTGCAAATAATCCTAGGAGGCTAACATCAAAGCACACTAAAAGATCTCGCGGTTCAACGAGTGTTCATGCTGAAGCAAATGTCCCTGAGGGTGAAGCTAATGCCGTTGATGCTGAAAGATTGTTAGCCCCTGGTGCTCGTCGTCCTCGTACCAAAACCAAAAGAATTAGAAATTAAATTTTGGTTGTTTACTTTATGGATATGTCTCTGGTGTTTAACATTACTGGTGTTTAACTATCTAACATTAAATTGTGGTTGTTTTTGTGAGTTATCAATTGAATTGCAAGAGATTTATTTTTAACAAGTTATTTTGTTCAAATTTTACATTATAATCGGTAGGTAAATGGTTTGAATGACCTACCGATTATGTATTTTCATCAACAATCGGTAGATAACAATCTACCGATTATTTTAGTGTTATACAATCGGTAGTTTAAATATCTACCGATTACCCTTACCAATGGAACTGCCTGTTGCTGGACACATTTTGGACTATAATTGGTAGGTTAAAAAATTATTAACCTACTGATTATGAATGTTCAAAATGTTGGAATTGTGATAATTTTTTCGATTTCCAATTTGGGGCTACATGCATAATCGGTA
>JAJJMC010022576.1:1127314-1138695 GCA_023531435.1 Papaver californicum
TAATCGGTAGGTTAAAAAATTCTTAACCTACCGATTATGAATGTTCAAAATGTTTGAATTTTGATAATTTTTTCGATTTCCAATTTGGTGCTACATGCAGAATCGGTAGGTTAAAAAATTCTTAACCTACCGATTATGACTGTTCAAATTGTTGGAATTTTGATAATTTTTTCGATTTCCAATTTGGGGCTACTTGCATAATCGGTAGGTTAAAAAAATTCTTAACCTACCGATTATGGATGTTCAAAATTTTGGAATTTTGATAATTTTTTCGATTTCCAATTTGAGGCTACTTGCATAATCGGTAGGTTAAAAAATTCTTAACCTACCGATTATGAATGTTCAAAATGTTGGAATTTTGATAATCATTTCGATTTCCAATTTGGGGCTACTTGCATAATCGGTAGGTTAAAAAAATCATAACCTACCGATTATGCATTTTCAAAATGTTAGAATTTTGATAATTTTTTCGATTTCCAATTTGGGGCTACTTTCATAATCGGTAGGGTTATGCATTTTCAAAATGTTGAAATTTTGATATTTTTTTCGATTTCCAACTTGGGGCTACTTGCATAATCTGTAGGTTAAAAAATTCTTAATCTACCGATTATGCATTTTCAAAATGTTAGAATTTTGATAATTTTTTCGATTTCCAATTTGGGGCTACTTGCATAATCGGTAGGTTAAAAAATTCTTAACCTACCGATTATGCTACGTCCATGGCATTAAATGCATGCAAAAAATGAATATTTGTCTATACATTGCATTAATATTTGTCTATACATTTATGTTCAAAATATATTTTCAAAATCCGAGTTCAAATCAATTGCGTCCTTTCCTAAGCTTGTTAAATGATCCTAACGCTTCATGTTGGACTCGTATTGCTTCAACCACTCCTTACAATGGTTAGTTGGAAAGTAATCCGACCACCTACTCAATGGAGGTAATGGATCATCCGTTAAACTTAAAACGATAAAATGATTGCTATTAACCCATGCCATAATGATTCGTCTATCCTTGACCAACTCATCACCCACCGTCCTTGTGGGTGTAAATGTGACACTCACTCCTAATGAAGGAGGATAGAAATAATGTACCACGCAGTTCAATACATCCGCTAAAAGATACCCACATATCGGCATTACCATCCAATACCTGGATCTGATTGTCTCCAATCCGTTTCGGAATTATACACGAGTATCTAACTCTTTGATATCTTGTTCTCTAACATGTTTATCTCCTTCTCTCATCATTTCAATATAAAATTCATTATCCTCCAATAATTGTGCAACCACCTTATTTCTTAAATATTGTCATTGGATGATATTCTCGGTAACCGCCTCAATAAAGTCTCTTATTTGTTTTGTAGCAACGTGAAAACCACAATTGACATCCCCATCGACATCGTCGGTGGACAAAACAAATGGTATAATGAGTAGAGGGAGTTGTTCCAAATACTCATCGTGTATAAGTTGGGTTTGACTAAGTTGGGAAGGAATCGTAGAGACCTTAGCTTTGACTTGTCGTGAGATTGGTCCACCTTGATCCTTCCTTGGACGACCCCTTTTCCTTATAGTCGGAAAATCTTCATACTCAGCTTCAGTATGTTCATTCCTAGAAAGGTCACGATGACTAGATAACCATTCCTTTAACTCTTTTCTTTGAATTGACCTCGGCTTTTCGGTATTCGGCCTACCCATCGTCTTTCCTTTATTTGGTTCCTGAACAACCTTTAGACAGGGGTGAAGGGCTTCCTCTAAATAGTGCATCAATATTTGCTTTTGTGCCCCATTTGACATAGAGTAACGCTCGAGTATTCGTCCAAATATTTTCGTCTCCACGAACAACGCACCATCAACAGTCGGGGTGCTTGGAGTGAAAGTTAATTGCTTCCAAAAGGGATAAATATCATTAATATCAATCACTTCAATATACCTTCCTAGCATGTGACGACACGGGAGTCCAATACCTATCATCGTCTTGCAGTTGCAAACTGTAGTCTCATCATCGTGATCTCTGTATAACTCCAATTGTTTTATCATGAAATTTATTGCCCACCAAGAAACTTTGTAAACTATACCCCTTAGAAGATTTTTATGTTTTAGATGTGCCAACGGGAATCTATGCCGACTTTTTTCTATTGAACCATAAATCTTAGTGAGGTCACGATTGGTGAACTCATGGATTGCTTCTTGGACCGACACAACCCCATTTTGACTACCGACAATGTTCTTTAATCGTCCATGGGACCCCTATGCAAAGCTTGTTGCCTCGTTCTTGAAGTTCCGATATTCTCATGTCCATGCAAACACAAACTTATCCTTATGCGGTCTCAACCATTGTGTTTTGCAATACTTAACTGGTTTGGGATAGGTTCTTGCCCAATTCATCCTCAAATTTCTTCAAGTTGTATTCATACACTTCCTCCGTCATCGACCAAACAATCATATCCCATTCTTTTAGAAATAAGGACCACTTTATTCCATCCTCGACCCACTTTTCATCGGCCAACCGTTTCTCTTCTTCTTGTTCTTCCATGGTTAGTTTACTAATACGTTCATCCTCTTCCTTCGACCTCTTGGTAACTTTGTTTCGTTTTTTAGCTTGGATATGATGTCTGAAATTAGATTTGATGTTGTATTGAATATGCCACGTACAAAGAAAATTTTGGGCTTCCGGAAACACTACCTTTATTGCATTCATCAAGGCTTGATCGTTATCCGTTACAATAACCCTTGGAAAATGCTCTCCATTATAAATCGACCTTAATGTTTGCAACATTCAAATGAAACTCACATCGTTCTCAACATCCATTAAACCCCAAGCCACCGTAAATGTGCATTTTTCCGAAGTGTGAGGATAGTTTTCCTGATGAACAACTTTTTGTTATTTCCCAATTACCTTGGTTTGCGAATATAGTGAATTATCTTGTTACTGGTCGAATGCCTCAACACTAGGGTAAACAAGATCGTTCTAGGTTTTGTTCAACAACGGCATGTTGTACCTGTTTGTCTTGTAAGTAGCATCTATCAACAAAATTTGATGAAAGCGTTGATCTAATTGGATCATCTTCGGATGTGCCAAGAAAATACGAATCACCTTACCATCCCTTTCTTCTTTTCTCAACGTGTAATTGTGTTTCTCGGCTAACCACTCTGATTGTTGCATAACCATTCGACCATTCGTCCTTTTGATCGTTGCTAGTGCCGGCCAAATTGTAGACACCGAAGACAAGTTGTTGGGGTCGTCCACCTGTATCTTAGATAGGATTGCACTCGCTTTCATTACGGTCCTTATAGACTTCACCATCTCCATTTCCTTTGGTTTTAACTTGGCAACCATTACGTGTCCAACAAGACTTTCTGGATCTTCGTGGTTGTGACGACCATTAGCAACTCTAAACATTTTTCATACTTTACCTTTCTTACCTTCGGGCTTATGGAAGATAATCTTAAATGGGCATCCAATCTTCTTTGAATTACCTCGGTATATCCTCTCCGTCTTCTTTATGTATTTACGATTCTTTCCCATGTGACTCTTTCGCTCGTAACCTCTCTCACAAATCGATCAACCTTCACGTGATTGTTCTGAACTACAACGCACATCTTCTCTTTTTCCTTGTTGATAAGCCATTCATTTGCCTCCGCCTTACTTCCAAATGTCTTAATGCGCATAAACAAAACAAATATCATAAGCCTAACCATGTAACATACATTCTTAGAACAAGTTAAGAGTGGGTAGGTAGCGTACCAAATTATTTGCATAGTGTAGGAAAATATCAGGACCCTCGTATGAAACAGGATTAACCCATTCAATAATCTACGTAAAATAGCAATGAGTTAGACAATGATAATCGGTAGTTAATTATGTTACCTTACTACCGATTACCAACAATCGGTAGATAATAATATCCACGTGCTACCGATTATCAACAATCGGTAGATAATATGTATTCCTAAACTACCGATTATAGGAAGAAATCAAGTCAAGTTTTGTACACAAAAACAAGTATAATCGGAGGTTTAATTTGTTACACCACTATCGATTACAATACAATCGGTAGATAACTATATGTCATATACTACCGATTACAAAGTTTGCAAAACAAAAAATTTATAAGTTTGGAGAAATTCAATTTTGGGGCTACTAACATAATCGATAGATAATATGTATTACTAAACTACCGATTATACTACTAACATAATCGGTAGATAATATGTATTCCTAAACTACCGATTATGCAAACAGAAATTCAAAAAAAAAAATCAATTTTGGGCTACTAACATAATCGGTAGATAATATGTATTCCTAAACTACCGGTTATGCAAATAGAAATTCAAAAAAAAAAATCAATTTGGGGATTTTGTATAATCGGTAGTAAGTAATCTTCACGAGACTACCGATTATTCCTAAATTTTGGTCCAGAATGTATAATCGGTAGTTTATGGTACTCCATTATCTACCGATTCTGGAACGTTCATGGCATTAAATGCATGCAAAAATGAATTTTCTTTGTTGTCGATCACATACAAACGCATACAAATTGGGTTTTTGAGCTTCTTAACACAATACCTGATTGTTTGATGCATTATTATCTTCATTTTGATGTGATTCATCGTCTAGGTTTTCTTCCACACCAAAATTTGGATCATCCAACAAATAACCCAAATCGTCATCTCTAGACGTGTTTGAACCTTCAATATTATGTTCTTCATGTTCAATCTCACCTTCTTCCTCATACTCATCCATGTTTGTTATTGAATTTAGGTAAAATTTGATTTCTCCAAACTTCTTCTTCTTCTTCCTCTCTAACACACTCTCTATTTCTATTCTAAAACTCTAACTCAAATTCATCATCTAACACTAACTATAACCAACTTAATTAACTAATTAATCAAAATAAACACAAATTAAACAAGGACAGATTAGCCATTACAGAAAATATATGAATAAGGGATGTATTGATATTACTTTATAATGACCTTATTTTGTTTTATTAGTGGCCACAAATTGGTTTTTGATGGCCCTCAAAATGACCAGGTTAATATTCTACTTTTTTTCGTTTTAAAAAATGCAAAACACCAGAACGAAAAAGAAAAAAGACTACTACCACTACTGGCATTGAAGAAAGTTTAAAGAACTTTTAGCTTGAATTTGTTCTTAGCTGTTGTGTTTACATTTGTTGGTACAAATACATACATATTTATAGCTGTAATAGGGGATGAACCTAATGCACTAAGTTTATGATTTCAGATCAAGAACAAAATACTATCAGCTGAAAGTTCCGTGAAGGAATACATCTTTGGCTCAAAGAAAGAGTCTGAAGTAAGCAAAGGTGGTGCTGAAGTTTTGACTCCTGCTGCCGAAAAGCAGCCTTGACTAATATCAAATCTCACATAAACAGAAGAATGGAGAGTACAGAAGAGAAAGGTAAAAGCTGTAGAAGTAGAACAGTAAAAAGGAACCGTGCAAACAGTGTTTGATTGCAACTGATTACAACCTATTACATCCTTCAGAGTTGCAGACTACAAGAAAAACAGAAAGTGAGTTTCATGACTTGGTTTTTTCTTTCCATGTAATCCAGTAGACATCGTTTGCTTAGAGAACTATCAAGCTTTTTCAAATGAAGAAAATCATTAGCACCGTATGATCTAGAAGAACTTGAAATGTCATACGAAAGGTCTAATAAGATATAGCAGATAAGATAGATTACTGAAGTACAATAATGTGAACAAATAGGGAGTTATCACTTGGACGTACATATGGATAAACCATATCAAACAGCACAACAGATTGAAACATCTAATTAGTCCAGAGAAGATTTTCTATTCGAAATATTCAACACATGGCTCTGCTATTTTATTTTATTTTTGTTCTCAGGCAAACTGAATATAATTAAAGCAAGCCTCTTCCATTAGTAATCTGGAGTCTGGACAACCATACCGGTGGAAAAGACCAAAGTGTAGTAGCAATTTTTTGCCTACTTCAACTCAGACTTTTTGTGCTTGACACCTTGCCAGATGTTTATGCTGGTCCAGGTCCTTAAACTTTAAATTTGATTCCGGCGCCTCCAATGTTTGTGACCCCTGAATGCAATTATTTATACTGCTTGAATTCTTCACCAGATAGCACAAAAGATAAAAAGAATGTAAGACTATGTACAGATAGCATAGAGTAAAGAGCTTCAATCACTCTCTGGCCCATCACTCTCTCTACTAAACTGTTGCACTCTGCAAGAATATTCGGAAAACCCCAGATCTCGAGGCGTCAGTAATTCTCCATCAAAAGAACTACTGGAGGATTTGGATGTGTTGATAATGGTGAAGAAGCAAAAGAACTTGAAGCTCCTTCATCGTTATAATAGCAAAAAGGAGAAACCTTCCACTGAGGCGTAGACTCGCCTGCGAGAATAACTTCATTCACAATAGCATTTCAAGCCAATATTAGCATGTCCGCTGGAACACATTTATCTTCGCCATTCTGACCAGACGAGCGTCCAAAAGAGACATCTCCAGGTGAAAGATCGGTTCCAGAGAGCTTTATCCACCTATTTTCGGCAGATAATATTCAAGTCAAGAATCAGTTCAAAAATAAAATAAAATCACCTAACAGTTAAAAAACAAGATGTCTTACTTGCCACAATCATGGACCATCAAAGTCTGACTATCCAGTCTTACAGTTCTAAGCTCGGTCGGGGTGTTCAGACGGGCTTTTGCCATTGTTGACTCGAACAGAAATAGCATGAACAAAGTGAACAAACTGTAGTACCAATAATCATCCATGTTAGGATCGATGTTATAAAAAGAACAAAACAAAAACAAGAACACACACGATTTTTTTGGTTTACCCAAATTAGGCTATGATGGAGGGAAATTTATGGAAAATAAATTTATTATTTTTTATTATTATTTATATTTTATTAATGTTATTTGTAGTAAAAAATAATTAATTTTCGGATTTATTATTTAGGGTAATTTTAGAAGAGTCTAGAAATTTATTTTAAGAGTTTTTTTAAGTTAGGAAAGTTGCCTAAAGGTAGTAGATACATTGGGAAACAAGTTTATAGGTTTTTGATAAATTTAGGGTTTGTTTAGTAGGAGTTATCTATACAAGGAGCTCCAAAAACAAAAATTAGAGTTTGAGTAGGTTTAGGGGTTTTTTCATCCTTTCTTGACTAGCAAGTTAGGGTTTTTCCCCAAGTCTATAAAAGATTCCTGCATGTATTGTTTTAGGGAGTTGAATTTGATTAATAAGAATTATTTTCTTAAACTTGTTCAAGTTTCATCGATTATTGTTTATAGTCGGGAAACCGAAGTCTAAATAATTATCGTTGTTTATAGTCGATATTCCTAGGAATATTTGAAGTCTGAACAAAACCTCTCTTTTCTTTCTTTTCTTTATTATCCGCTGCATCAGTTGGTATCAGAGCGAAGTTTGATTCTAGGGTTATTTGATGTTATTAAGACGAGTAGTCAGGGTTAATAAATTGTCACCAAGACAAGATCCGAGAAGATGTGAATATATGATCGAATCAAAGAAGGAGATTCTGGATGTGATAGAATATTATTTGAAGAAGTCACTAAAATCTCGATCTAAACCATGCTCGCTTATAGAAGAAAACAATATTGCAGATAACGACTTTGAAGACTTGTTTTTCCGTCATGACAATGATGCACAAAATCAAGTTATTGTTGAGAGATATACAACTCCGATCTTTGATAAATATCCTGATGATGAGGAGGATATGAAATTTTCTTCTCAAAAAGGCGAAGAACATCATGTTTCTGACAAAGAAAAACAACCCCAAGAAATTTCACAGGATTTAATGGAGTTCCATGGTGAGTCATCTAATTCTGATTAACTTATTGATTTAGAAATTCCTGATATTGATGAGTTGTCTTTGCCTGAGAATAAGCTAGTTGTTGATTATTGTGATGCACAAACGGTCTCTCATATCTATTATTTGCAAAATGGCCCCATTGAGTCCCATATCGGTTACGGAGGCTATTCCTATAATTGTAAAACCCATATGAGATACAGAAGAGTAGGCTATTCTCTTTTTTAAATTGCGTTGCCCGGGAGATGTTAAAGCTGCATCCGATGCTTGTCCCTTTCAGCAACAGATTCGACGAGCTCGACGATCAGAGGGACCCGAATCCACTGAAAGAGCAAGCATCCCACTTGGTCACCAGGTTCTCAAAGCGAATATGCAGGTTAAGGCCTTGGACACATGATGGATCGCTAACTTTTCTCGTCGGAGCACCTTGATCCCGCTTCAGCTTAGCTCGAGGACCGGGGCGGGGCAGAGAGAGAAAACCCCCTAACAAGAGAGAATTTGTTGAATCAACTTATGAAGATCCGTTTTGGCTTCCATCATATCTAATGCTTCTATACGGTGCATAAATTATTTTTTTACAACATCAATTCATGTGTATGAAGATCGTCATCAACGAGTTACACATGATGAACATGGTACCGGCAAGATTCGAGGACGAATCTTCTCCAACACCGGTAGAATGATGGAGGGAAATTTATGGAAAATAAATTTATTATTTTATTATTATTATTTATATTTTATTAATGTTATTTGTAGTAAAAAATAATTAATTTTCGGATTTATTATTTATGGTAATTTTAGAAGAGTCTAGAAGTTTATTTAAGAGTTTTAATAAGATAGGAAAGTTGCCTAAAGGTAGTAGATACATTGGGAAACATGTTTATAGGTTTTTGATAAATTTAGGGTTTGTTTAGTAGGAGTTATCTATACAAGGAGCTCCAAAACAAAAATTAGAGTTTGAGTCGGTTTAGGGGTTTTTTCATCCTTTCTTGACTAGCAAGTTAGGGTTTTTCTCCAAGTCTATAAAAGAGTCCTGCATGTATTGTTTTAGGGAGTTGAATTTGATTAATAAGAATTATTTTCTTAAACTTGTTCAAGTTTAATCGATTATTGTTTATAGTCGGGAAACCGAAGTCTAAATGATTATCGTTGTTCATAGTCGATATTCCTAGGAATATTTGAAGTCTGAACAAAACCTCTCTTTTCTTTCTTTTCTTTATTACCCGCTGCATCAGGTTACGTCCAAGGAGAGACTGCAGTTTTCACTATGATCTCAAAAACAGAGTTACAGAGGAATACAACGATGATAATAACCCTAATACAAACCCTAAATATGGTAACTCTCTCTCTGTATATAGAGACTACTGAAAAATTTGGGCCGGGTGCTGCCCCGGACCCCGTAGAGTGAACATAAATAAACTTTTTAAAAAAATTTATTTAATTTTTTAACGGACCACCAGTCGGATCGGATCAAATACGAAACTGGATCGTACATTATCAGGTTCCACACAAACATAACAATCCATACACCGGAGACCAACACAGAATACCTCAAAAGTAAACAATTAAACACAAAACAATACGTTGTTGACTAACTGGGCACTAGGCAACCATAGGAATACATATTTCAAGTTATATTAGTACGCCCAATTATTTGAGTTGTAACGTGACTGAAAGAAGATAATTATCTGTCATGAACAACGATTAATATGACTTGTGGGAAAAACAATTACCACCGCAGCTAACAAATGAACTATCCGAGTTGGATAGATTTTTATGTGCATAAGTATAAATTAAAACAAAATTTGTAAATTACAAGCTCACACTGGTAATTAGTTGGGTTTGTTTTTGCAGCTTAGTCTCGTCCATGTGGAATAACCCATCAAACCAGTTCCGCCTTTGCCAAAGACTTGCGGCTATTTCGTCGTTATCAAAGTCCAAAGGGGATACCAATCCTGCATCCATTAGGCTCTTAGTAAGTGTTTATATTCTTGAGCATGCCATAGTTTTAGTACGAGAAATGGTGAGTCTTTGTGCAGTGAAATCACATCACTGTAAAACTGAAATACTTTAAAATATAATTTCACTGCACAAGGACTCACCATTCTAGATGACATGTTTTACATTGCCCTAATCGTTGTCTTCAGCTAGAATACACAGCTTAAGATGTCAAAACCTTTATCATATGGAAAAACTGGAAATACGTTCCGAATTTGAATTATCAATTTAGGGATCTGTCCCATAACGTTAGAAATTAAGATAAGTCATAGACGTCCATTTTATCCGTTAAATGGACATATGTGACTTATTTTCGGACAGTTATGCCCTTGCCATTTTAATTGGGTTTGTCTCCAACATATGAATTATGAAATATAATAGGAAAATACATACAGTAATAGTTAACGGATAAAAATACCATGTCTCCAATATTCTTCAATATTTTCGAAAAATGGCATAAATATCTATTAACGGATAAAATGGACGTCTAAGACATATCCCTTAATTTCTAGTGTTATGGGATAGATCTTCAACTGATAATTCAAATCCGGGATACATTTTCAATTAACCCTTATCATATATTGTCACTATATTCATTTCCTAGTACCTATGGCTGATGAATCGCACAACTTTACCAACTGGGCGACCCTTACAACTCTATTACAATTAGACAAATGAAATTCTTAAAATTCACCGGTTTCCAAAAACCTTCTCCCCTAAAATACTACTCTTCCGAGCAATGCTCGCTCCAAATACCTTTCCAATGACTAAAAACATATATCATGCTCATGTACTCGGCAACCAAACAATAAATAACACAAATCCTGGAGCGCACTTCGAATGACAAAATAATGGTTCTATTCTAAAAGTAGCTGGTTTCCATTAAATTACTCTTTACTGTTGAGTATCCAAATTTTATACTAAAAAAACATATACTCTTACGATCTAAAAACTTTTCAGTAGAAAGAAAATATCAAGCCCTCAAAATTTTACCAAATAATGAGAATGTAATGAGAATCAATAATACCTTTATGGTGATTGCCATAATTCCACCGAGCAAAAGTTTTATTAGGCCACTCGTATCCACCATGAATCCATTGTTGTAAAAGATGATCAGATCAGTCGTTAAGCACTAAAAAATCACGTTCTCTGCTGTTCTTGGTAAAAAGGGAGTAACAGTGAAAGCGGAAAGAGAAAATTAAAATGCACCTAAGAAGAAGAAATAAAAATATATAAAAACATAAAATCAATTCATGTTAACACCACCTCGGCGGTGAATTTGACTGTTAGCTTGATTAATGGACTAAACAGAATTATTGGGATGTTATATGGGCTATACAACAGACTCAGCATTCCTTTACCCAGACCTTGGCATCGTCAATAACACTTATTCCTAAAAGTAACCGATACCCTTTGCAAAACAGTAGCAAGTTAGAAGATGTGCATTTCAAATACCGAATTACATATTTACATCACAAACATGGGAAAACTGGGTCGAGTGATGTAATTTTAGAAGTGGTAAATAAAGAGTTCGTTACTCGAACTT
>JAJJMC010022576.1:1183570-1248585 GCA_023531435.1 Papaver californicum
GATCATAAAATAATTATTACATTTGGCTTTCTCGATCATAAAATAATATAATAATAATAACTTTTTACTTTCCCGATCAGCTATCATTTAATGCTGTTTGTTTTATTCGATGCTGTTCAGCTTTCTCGATCTTATGTGTCATTCATGCAATTCATCGCTCTGATGTCAGGAAACGTCTCGTGTCTTTTCGAAATTTGATATCTTTAATAGTGATCCTGTGTTTCTCACCTTTTTTAATCTGATTGCTTCTTAACTTGATCTTCTTCCACGTGTCATGCTTCTTTAATTTACTAACACTCCCCTTTACTTTTTGTTACTTAGATTAATAGTTCACGTTGCTTTGCTAATATACTTAACTTGTCTAGGTTTCATTTGGTCGTTGATCATCATTAGTGTAGCTTATAAAGTATGTAGTTTGTACACGTTAACAGGAAACAACAATAATGGGCCATGTAATTTTAATACGGTCTTTTTTTAAAATGAAAAATGATCAACGTACGGTAGTGCTAGTGATTATGCTCTATTAGATTAGATTTAGCTTATTTCCTCGTATTTATGCTCTAGATATTGTGTAGTTTTCAGTAGGCTAATGCCAGTTATGCATTTTAGTTGTCTATAAATTTACAAAATCCTTATCTCCCAATCACGAATAAAGACCGGTTTTTTAACAGGATGGAGTAGGTGTCTAACACCTTCATAGTCCCTAAATAGATTTCCGGATCATAGAATCTTTAATTTGACCATGTGGTTTATAAAAGGAAAATTGTCATTTTGATGAATTTTCTAATCCGGGACCTAATCACTTTAAATTAGGTGGCGACTTTGATAATAAATTAAATGTATGTGTTTAGTTATATTTGAGACTTAGAAATCCTAACGGGTTCTGTCCCGTGGATTTTAACGGTATTTACACCAGCTCATGATATATCAGTAGTATGGGTTTACGGGACTTCTCTGTGAGTGATTCAGGCAAGTGGAATCACTTTGTGAAAGGTGGGCATCATGGTGCACATCTGGCACATATCTTTGTCAATTATGCACAGGTATGACATCATTGGATCTCATATGTAAAATATTCCAAGCTAGCATTGCCATCTAGTTAGGATACTCGATTACCAGCTATCAGTGGCTTGGTGCATATAAATCGGAACATCTAGCAGCTAATGGCCTCAAGTGGCATATCCAAACATCAAGAGATGCGCATGAGCATAAACCAACATTGTGAAGGGCATGTGTTAGCATTAGGCTAGGCTGCAAGGAGGATTGGTGTTGGAATTAGGCCAGCACCACGAGCATAAAGGGTCTGGCACTAGCACTAGGATTAGCGTTGTATAGAAGATTAGCGACGACACTGAAACAATGCTCATAGGTAGGTCTGACACAAGCACTAGGCTAGTTTCGTGGTAAAAGAGGTTGTCCAGCACCGCAAAGAACTGTAATGCTAGCCTAAGGGATGTCACTGGGGTATAAGTCAGAGATGGCCTTAGCTAGCGCCATGCATGGTGAGACTTCTGTCTAGGTCCACGATAAGGTTTGGCCGTAAGTAAGGCCAACGCTAGCCTTGGATAACGCAATAGGCACTTTGCGTTTATCTTTCGTTATTTGCGCATGGTGCTATTGGTACTTGCTTTTAACGATATACACACTTCAATTTGTGCAAATATTGATTCGACATCTTAGTCAAGTTACGATAGCGAGGTCATTATTAATACTTGATGCCGAGGAATTTTACGTTGAATTATTGCACTCAAGATAGGTTCAAATCGGTTTATACTAGTGGGCAATCCATCTAAGAGCTTGATATTCATTCTATCTTTTTATCTGTTTTTTCCACGCTCTGGACGTTACGTGGCTTCACGTGGATCAAGTTGCACACCTCATCTGGATATTATTTCGAAGAAAATACTGAAAAAGTCGTGGTGTCACGCGCACAACCATGTGACAGCTTAAATAAGGGATTTTTACTGATGTGTCCCCACTATTGATGACATTACGATTTCATCTCCGTTTTTTTAGCATTATAAAATTGTTCCTATTTTAACCGATTGCATCCCATTTTTTTTCAAGTACACTAAACAACAACTTTTAAACAGGTGGAAACTTTCACCAGATGTAAGAAGACATAATTACTCTTTGCCGCATTAAAAGAAAATATTCATCAGAAAAATCAAATTTAGAGCGTCATCGAGCCACTGAGAGTGATAAGGCTGGGTGGATGCTTGCTCTTTTGCTTTTCACGTTCGTCATTAACATCATCTTCTCCATTAAGGTTGATTACAGAGGGGCTCTCGTCTGTGCTTTCAGAGGAGTTTTGATACTAATTTTTTGGTAGACGTGTACTTGACCCAACTATGTAGATCTAACCCTATGGATCGGTCTACAAGCTTCTTTAGATGAGTGAGAATGTCTTTGTAAGATTCTGTTAAATCTCTCGAAGATCGCCTAGGTTCTTATTTTTTGAGATTTAATAGAGGATATTTAAACAATGGGGTCACTGAGACGTTTTTGCGCCAAGGGCCAAGATTAAGGTGAGATCGGACATCTAACTAATAGGTTGACTAAGGTTGAGTGTTCGTGTGATGCGAGAGAGATGCTGATAAAGATTCACCATCTTGGGTATGTATGTAATGGACATGGAACCGCCCTGTAGCTAAGGTGGTGCCTCTTGGACTTCGTCTTCACTATTATGGAAGCATTTCGCGAGTCGATGAAGAGTCTTTCCTTTTGATGTAAAGTTCTGATCTAGGTTTCTGGGAACGTTTTGTTGTAGATATTAAAATAATAAACTTCCTCCATGATTGCGATATATAACTGTGACTGAGTGATTAACCTCCCACTTTGGTCGCCAAAATGTAGATGATGAAAAAATTGGATAAGGTTAAAAGGGTAAATCCATAAGGAAGGTTGGGGTTTGTATGTGTACGGAAGGTTGATTACGAAAAATCCTTGCCCAAACCAAATATAGTCGTCCAAAGGCTACTTCAACCACATATGGAGAGATAGGGGTAGTTTATGGAGATATAGGCTAAGAGAGGTGAGATTAAAGTTTAAGTTGCAGAGAAGTTGCAGACAAAAAAGCTTTGAGATAGATAAAGTTATATAAAAAACTATATTCTAAACTCGTTAGTTTTTATGTTTAAAATGACCATGAGTTGGTCTATTTATAGCTCTGCAAACCTTAATATATAGTCGGTGAGATAAGGATGATAAATAAATATAAACACTTTTTCTTTATTATCAGGAATAGCTAAGGATAGACCAAGAATTGAGTCTATCCTCTGCAGCTGAATTCTTGTAATCGATTATCCTCTTCCTAGTGAGTAAGATGATACTCACACGTGCCTTCGAAAGCCAAAAAAAAACCCTAAATATATCTCCTCATTTAAGAAGTAGCCAACCTTTATGTGTGATGTGTCGTATGATGTGGTAGTATTTTCCAATGTTGATGAAGGAATACTCACGTTTTGTGTGTGAGGGTAATCCTGAGTCGTACGGAGAGCTTAAGAAGGCTTTTTAAATCCATGTGTATCATGAGGATAACATAAGCTTGGATGAAGTCAAGTATTGACTTGGTGGTCGTTTGTCGTAAGAGAGCAAAGATATGTCCGACTTTATGGAGAGGCTAAGGCCTATAGAAGTCGGTGTAGACCTAGTATGGCTATCCGTCGACTAGATGATCATATTTATGACCAATTCAGAGGTTACGACCTTATCATCATTTGTCCATTTAGAGGAGTAAAACAAGTAGTTGTCCAATCATAGGAGCAAGGTGAAGGCTGAGGTCGAGCTTCAACCTAGCATAACCGTCCGTCGAGCGAAGAACGGATGTATCGTCATTCGTTTTTGGTTGGACATAGGCTGGGTATCTGTCCTTGAATACAGTAGAAACCCTGATTTCTTGTGAGGGTCCCATAGCCGAGTTTGTGAGCCTTGAGGGATTAAGTATCCAGGAATACGCTTGCAAGATTCAAATAAATCTCAGATGTCATGAACTTAACGTTTTGGCTTTGAATGTGCTCAAAACTGTAAAATCTTGAGCTTGCTTATGAGGCCTAGTTGTAAAACCGGCCATGAAAGGGTGCCATGAGTTGACATGGATGTTGTATTGAGGTTTGGTCGTAAAATCTTAGGAAATAAGGACGGAGGCTCGGCCTACGAGAACAAAGGCTTGAGTGTGTAGAATCTCAGATGTCAGGAATACATTTGCAAGGTTCGAATGAATCTCAGAAGTCATAAACTTAACGTTTTGGATTTGGATATGCTCAAGACTGTAAAATCTTGAGCTTGATTATGAGGCCTAGTTGTAAAACCAGCCATGAAAGGGTGCCATGAGTTGACATGGATGTTGTATTGAAGTTAGGTAGTAAAAGCTTAGGAATAAGAACGGAGGCTCGACCTGTGAGAACAAAGGCTTGAGTATATAGACCGAGATTTGAAATGCGGATTGAGCTTCGACCACATGAGATGAGTTTCATCTTGTTCAAAGGATGAGCTTTATATTAATGGATCTCGAGCTTTGTCTTTGTCACGACTCTGTCTGGTGCTTATATGCTCGAATTATGCTTCACGGAACTTAGAAGTTGAGTTATACTTGTGACATTTAAGTATGCTTTGACTAAGTAGAAGACTTTGAATTGACCGGTAAATTATAAAATGACTATTTTACCCCTGGTCAAAAGTCACCATCTATATTAAGTTACCTCCTAATGAGAATTTTCTCTGGACTTATTCCTCTTCTCAATTTTAGACATAAGTAACTTTGACCATTTAGATGACCAGGGGCCGCCTTTTTCAAGCTTCCCTATTCCATCATCTGGCTTATGTTTTTCATGTAGCATTCAGACCGAATGACTTTATGAAATTACGTCGATACTTTAGCATATTACGGGTAACTATTAGCCATATAACCGAACATGAAGCCCAGGAAAGCAAGAAAAGTACACAAGAAAGGCGAGTGATGAGATAACATAATGAATGCTTCCTCTTTCTCACTGATCGAAAGATACAAGAAAAAATCATATTGCTGTCCGGATGTTTTAAACCACCATATGTAGACCGTGCTAGCATTTTCTGGTCAACATCATGTGAGTCATCCCTGAAATCAAGATTCAAGACCAATCCAAGTAATAAAACTTTTTTTACAGTTCGTGGGTTATAACCCCAAACATGTCATTATCCAACAACAAAAAAACCCAACAAAACAAAATGTTCAAAAAAACCCCATTTGAAATTAACTATCTAAACTACCTTCCATAATTTCTGAGAGAGAAAATAACCGTTCTCATTTACGTCTTCTCATTCACTTGGTAACGAAATTTTCCCCCCCTTCAACCTCTTCCCCAATTTCACCCAATTCCGATAACTCAAAATCATCAGAACCAGCTCTTGAATCAATATCATCTTCATCTCCATCCATATCATCCTCGTCATCATCTGCATCACCACCAGTACCTTCATAATCAAAATCAAAATTTGAATCTCTATTCTGAAGTTGTTGTTCATCATCATCAGTAGTTTTACTCCCTTTCCTACCTCCTCCTCTTACTATTAACTCTTCATCTAATCTTGATACCCCAAAATTATTTTTCACTATAACTATTATTAATCACCACCACAGTAATAATTCATTCTCTCCAACCAAAACCCTATAAACACAAAAACAAAAATTTCTCAAACACTAATTACACACTACCAATTCAAGTATAATGTAGATAGATAATCAAAACAACCAGAATCACCGGGAACAGTAAATTCATACATAAAAAAAAATGTCAAAACCATAACCCTAAAATTCCCTCAAAAAATTAATTATCTATTCTATTCTCATATCTGATTTCAGTTTTTGTAACAATTTCAACCTAACCTAAAATCCAAACAATTACTGAAAAAAATCAAAAATGGTGAAGAAACAAGAGAAAAAGATAGATGAAAAGATCGACAAAAAACTTAAGAAAACAGTGAAGAAACGAGATTCTCCAAAGGTAAATCGAAGTTTCATTGTTCTCCAGTGATTATTTATGGTTGAAAATCAACATGCATTAATGACTTTTGGTTTCATCAATGAGTTTGCATAAGTAGGTTTTATCTTTTATCATCTGTTTGTATCATAGATTAGGTTTAGATTTCCTTTGTTTTGAAATCACAGGTTTCATAATTAGGTTTCAATTACATTTGTTTTCATCTTATTTATTCACGATTCAATTATATTCAGTTTTGGTTTCATCATTTTCAATGTATGGTTGAAACCAACTCTATTGGTGTTTTTTTTTTACTTAATGACTATTTTGATGGAACCGAAATTGGTTTCATCATTTTCAATGTATGGTTGAAATGAACTGTTAATGGCTATTTTGATGGAACCGAAATTGGTTTCATCATTTTCAATGTATGGTTGAAACCAACTCTGTTGGTGTTTTTTTTACTTAATGGCTATTTTGATGGAACCGAAATTGGTTTCATTATTTTCAATGTATGGATGAAACCAACTATATTGGTGTTTTTTTACTTAATGACTATTTTGATGGAACCGAAATTGGTTTTATCATTTTTATTATATGGTTGAAACCAACTCTGTTGGTGCTTATGGTTTACTTCTGGTTTAACAACATGGAAAAATATTAAAGAACCGTATAGGTGCTCGTTGCATCATTTGTGTACGGAGGCACCTGCCATAAAAGTTTTGATACAAAAAAAGGAACAATACATGAAGGACCTTGTTGCTTGTCCATTTTGGAGTTTCTTCAAACCTTTTTATGAAGGTACACTGCAAGAAGAAGAATTGAAGAAAAGGACGAAAACAATTCAGATTATCTTAGATTCATATCATAAGAGTGTGAAGCGTGTGAAAACAGATTGTTTTAAGTTAATTAGAGCAAAGAACATGATATTGCAGACTACACCGGAACAATTTGCTATGATGTTTGGTCTACAAATGATGAATGATGTAGATATAGCCAAAGATGATGAGATGAAGAAAAAGGTAAACATGTTTTCGGTTGATTACTTTAAGTGAGATAAGAAGATGAGGAAAACTGATATTCTGAGAGTTATGATGGAAACTGCAGCGGATGGGACCAAAGCTGAAGACTTCGTCAAGTTATTCGTCCTCTACCTCTTGGTTTCAATATTTGTCCCAAACAAAGGTGGGCAGAATCTGACTTCAAAATACTTATGCCAAGTATTTGAGATGAATAAGGTGTGTTAGCCAGATATTTTCCATGAACATCTAATTGAGTCAATAATAAAATCCAAAAAAGTTGATGATGTATCTGGTTGCGTAATTTACCCATTGTTAAGTTAATTTTTGTTTCTTTTGATTCATAAGTTGTTTGTTTTTTATTTTTCATGAGTTTGATTACTAAATTGAATGATGTTATTCTTTTTTCAGTATTGGTTTGCCGAGATGTCAAACATCACCTTAAGACAGGATGGACGCGACATGTATGTAAGGTTCGCTACATGGAACCTAGATGGAATATGCAAGGCAATAATGAATAATTTCGATGATCTTAGTAAAAAACCAGAAATTTTCTCAAATGTAAAAGTATCAATAATTCTTGTTTGTTTATACTTTTTAATGTCTGAGACTTGAACCATGAACCCCTAAACCCTTAGAAAAATCACATACGTAAACAAAAATGATGAAACCAAAAAAAGTTCCATCATTTATCTGGTTCCACCTTATTCCAGATGAAAAAAATGATGGAACCAAAAAAAGTTCCATCCTTTATTTAATTCCACCTTATTCCAGATGAAAAAAAATGATGAAACCAAAATATGTTTCATCATTTTTCTTGTGTTCTGCAGATGAATGTGGGTCACCGTCAGGGATCGTTCTTGCTTCCATATAATGAAAAAGAAATCCGCTTGGTCCAACGCATAGAAGAAGAATATATTCTTGTTGAAGAATATATTGATCGTGAACTGCAGGTTGGTAATGGCAATGACGAGCGTATTGCACGTGAAGAAAATGTTGGTCCTAGCAATGAAGAGCCTGCGTAAAATAAAGAGAATGTTGGAACTGGAAATGAAGAGCATGCGCAAAATGAAGAGAATGTTGGAACTGGAAATGAAGATAACCCTTACAAGGCTAAATATCAGTGGGCGAGAATTTTGATTGAAAAGCTTAAAACCGTTGGGACAATGACCTTTATGATGAAGATCAATCAATACTGGCCAAATATGATGCTGAGGAGAGGTTACAACCAGTGAAGGAGAATTACGTGAGACGGAAACGTAAAAGAGATAAAACAGAAACGGTTTTGAACCGTGAAGAAACGTTATCTGAAACGGTTTCGAACCGTGGAGAACATGTGGAGGTGATATGTTAAATCTTAGATGTGTTAAATATGATCTTGTTTATTTGTGTTTGTTGGGTTTACAATAGTTCCATTTGAATAGATTGGTATGAATTTCCTTTTTAATGAAACCAGAAAAGTTTTATTTGGGAATTATATTGAGTTAGATATGTTAATATTGCATGATATGATAAGCAAAACTATAATGATTGTGGATAACATGATAAAAAAAGAAAGGGTTTCGCTGCAAGAAAAAATATAACAAGATGCTGGCGATGTTGTGATTGGACCAAAAAAGGATTTATTGGTTGAACATGGCGAACAAGAGAAAAGTATGACAATATTGTTTTTGAAGATAATGTTGAGGTGATAATTTACTTTGATTTGATTTGTTTATTGTCAATGAATCTGATTTTTTTTAACTCAGTAAATCTTGTAGGTAATGAATCTGCTTGAAGAAACACAACAAAATGATACAATGGAACCAGAAAAGGTTTGAACACATGAAGTTCAGATTCAAGGTTTGATTAAAGATTTTGAAGGTTGTTTGTTGGAACTAGAAAAGGTTTCATCATCCGAAGGCAAAGTTCAGGAGCAACAAGTGATGGAACCAGAAAAGGTTTCATCATTTGAAGGCAAAGTTTAGCGGCTGATTGAAGAGGTTTCAGAGTTAACTCCGAAGACTATTGAAGAATTGAAGGTGGCTAAGCAAGTTGAATCTGAAATCAACAAAGCGAAGCAAGCGACATATAATGTAATAGAAGAAGTTTTGGAGAACTCCAAACACAGCTGAAGATATCAAGGTGGCTGAACAAGTTGAATCTCTTTGTTGAAGACTGAATTAAAGAGTGTAATAGAAGAAGTTTCTGAATTGACTCCAAACACAATAGAGTAGTGGATGAGCAGGTAGAATTGGAAGCCAAAAAAAGTTCTTCGTCAAAGCCAGAGATCGAGATTGAAGTGTCAACTCAGGGTTCAATTGATGAAAGTGTTTTTCAGAAAATGAAAGATGAATATGCAAAGAAGGGTTCTACATCAAAGCCAGAAAGTCAAGGCATGTGCTACTACTCAGTTATACACATGGCAAAAGATGTAATTGACTTAGAAGATGATATGCCTCATTTCAATTTGGGATTGACACAAAGTGACAGTGACAAAGAAGATAGTGAGCATGAAGACGTCACTCCCGAACAAAAAGTGAGTAACATAATATCAAGAATGAGGAAAAACAAAAGGAATATGCAAGCACCTGTTAAGATGCATGATTATACACCTGGGAAGTTAAGAAGAAAAAAAGAAACAAGAGTCGTTGTGTTAGCAGAAAGCACTCTAAAAAGTCGGAGAAGAAAGAAACGGAAGAAAATGAGGTGAAGTTGAAAACAGTTGACAACTTGAAGATTATGCAGGTACTCGATTCAAATCAGAAACCAATCGTGTGCAGATATTTTAAAATGCATAATGAAAGGTAAGTGGCATTCATACTTTTCAGTTTTTTGGTTTCATAATTTCAGTGTTGAAACCAAAATGAGAATACATTTCTTTCAGTTTCTTTTCTTCTTATTTAACCATTAATTTGTTTTTCAACAATTTAACAACAATGACATGACATGGGAGAAAAAAGAGCTTGGATTGTACATAATGGGAAGGAATATGAATAACTTGATAACAAAGGGTGACGTCGCCGGATATATGATTGAATTCTACATGCTGAAATTACAAAAGAACATATCAAAGAAATAGTTGAAACTAGATGGTACTCATAATTACAAAAGAGCAGTTTTTCTCACATAAGTCTATGTAAGTTTCCTCTAAATTCTCTCATGCAAGTGTTTTTCTGAAACCAAATTAGAACTTGATTTTTGATTTTTTACTGAATTTCAGACATTACACTCAATCGGGCAAAATTGCCGCTCTGCAATTGAAGCTTTCATCGACAACATGGATTACATTCCAGAATTTATATTCGTTCCATTGCTCACAAAACTTGGTGAAAAGTTGTACCAATGGACATTGCTAGCTTTTGATAATGAGATTGGGGAATTCTCTCACTACAACTCCATAGTGAAACTGAAGATGAATGCAGCAAAAGTGCTGAAAGCATGAAAGAAAGAATGGTGTCAGCATTCAAACAACATGTTGCAAATCTCTCACTAGACCCGACAAGTCAATCAAAAGAATTTGTTTTAAACACCCCTTTGTGTTGTCAGCAAGATGTGTAAGTGCTTTTAAAGAACTTGTGTTTAGAGATATTCTCTTCACTCTCTTTATTTCTTTCATTTTTTGTTTTGTTCAATTTAAAGATCTTATTTTGTTAATTTTAGGAATGATTGCGGCCTTTATGTTTGCTATTACATGAAGAGACTCTTGAAAGGAAATTTTTCGTCTGAAGCGCATATAAAATAAAAGGTGCAGAATATGAGGCCAAAGCTGGCCTGCAAGATCCTCCTTGACAAAGCTGCAGACTATGAGGCCAAAGTTGCAACTTAAAGTTGACAGTTTTAGTTTGCAATTAAAAAAATTATAGTTTTAGTTTAAAGTACTTGTGTAATGATTTCAGTTTTTGTTTAAAATACTTGGAACTTTTATAAAAACATCTCAGTTTGTATGTTTATAAAGATCTCAGTTGAAGGAACAAAAATTTGAAATCAAAAAGTGTTTCAACATAATGCAGAAAAGCTAAAACCTTAGGCATTGAACAAACATATCACAGACGTAAACAAAAATGATGAAACCAAAATAAGTTCCATCATTTTTTTGCTTCCATCTTATTCCAGATGAAAAAAAATGATGAAACCAAAAAAAGTTCCATCATGTTTTTGGTTCCATCTTATTCCAGATGAAAAAATATGATGGGACCAAAAAAAGTTCCATCAAAAAAATGATGGAACAAAAAAAAGTTTCATCATATTAGAGATAAAAAAAAAACTAAAGGATGTGACAAACTATGAAACCTATTTTAGTTCCAACAAATTATAAAAGATTACAACTCTGACGAACTAAATCTAAAATTAAACACACATGAAACACCTGCAGTAAATTAACATGTTTAACTGTAAAAAATATAGAAAAAAATAAATCAGAAAATGTAGATTAATTGTAGTTGAAATGACTTCAAATCTGATGCGCAGGGCATGTCCTTCCGTTACGGGTAGTCAAAATATGAAAGCTACCACAAGTTCTTATATTTTTATTGGGAACTGAACCTTTATTAGGAATTCTCTTCTTCTTACTTGGATGACCTGATTGTGGTAGAGCATCAGGAACAAGAACAACAGATTTTGGAGACACAATCACAGGCTTTTCAACTGTGGGGACAAGAATAATTGCTCTTGCATAGGATTCCCGGTAGAACTTACTGTAAAGTAAAATTCAACATACTTATAAGGATCTTCTTTATTCAGCATGATACAACGGATAACATGGGAACAAGGGAAACCGTTGATGCGCCAGTGGTTGCAAGAACATGTTCTTCTTTGTAAATCGACTGTTTGTGTTAATATCGAATGAACTTCAAACACATATATTGCGACGACTTGGTGACACTGTATTCACGACCATGCATCTTGTTGTTGTAGAGCTCAATTTCAAATTCAGGATATAAAGTTTCTCGCCACTTCAATAAGATTGCACATTCCTCGCGACGTACACACATTTGACTCATAAGCTTCACTCTAATCTCATCAACCATGATATAAGCTTTTCTCTCTTCAATGATCTAACTATTGAAACTCTCAGCGATATTCGAACACAACCTACCATAACGACGACCCGGGAAATAAAAACACTTGCCCGTTTATCAACCGGAGCTCTACTTAGATAATCTTGTAACTTCTGATTTTTGACCTGCATCAACTTCTCCTAGTTCTCTGAAAATTCTGTATGTGTATTAGCATACGCACATTTTTCAAACAATCCCAACACATAATTGTTATAAGCCTTATTGGACTTCGACAAGTATGTATTGATATTGTTCTTCATATGCCAATAACACAAACCATGAACAACATCAGGGAATATAACAGGAATTGGATTCACCAAACCACAACCTCGATCACTCACAAAAGTAAGCTTTTGCGCAGAGGAGAAATGATTCCATTCAAATTCTCCAAAAACCATTTCCAGTTCGCGTCATTCTCCGATGAAACCACAACATAAGCTAAAGGATAGATTTCTAAAACAGAACAGGAAAAAATATCCCAACATATAAAAATCATGAAACCAACAGAAAAAAATGATGAAACAAATAGAATTTTTAAGAAACTTACTGTCATTCCCGGTTAGACCTGTTGCTGCCATGATATGACCAAGGTATTTGCTCTTCAAATGTGCTGCATCAAGGAATAATAAAAGACGACAATAATTGAATCTACGAATGCATGCTCCGAAAGAGATAAACAATCTCTGAAATTTTTGAGTCCCATTTTCAACTTCCAAAACAACACGAGATCCGAGATTGGTTTCAGTCAATTTGTTGGTATACTATTTCAAGTATATAAATGATTTCTCGTTCTCTCCCCATGTAATATTCAATGCATGCCTCTTCCCTGCATATGCATAATAACGACTAATTTCAAAGTCATACTCTCTTGTAAACTGATTCATAATATCCTTTGTCTTCTTCTTTGGATTCTGTTTAATCTTTTTGAGAATCAAGCTACTAATTAGTTTCTTCGACACATATGGTATGTTTACAACTCCACCGCAACAAGTATGCTTATTATTTAACTCCTTGATAATAAAAGAATTACCTTCAACACCATCAATAGAAATCATATATATATATATGCCATTCACATTTTTCTTCTTCGTTCTTAGCACAACATGCACCAATCCTCAACTTCTCATTCCTTGTCGTCTTGAATGAATACGTGGATGCTGCATGATATTTCAACATATCAGAACGAACTTGTTGAACACCTCCAAGAAACACCTGATTGACACCCTGAAAAATGCCTAAACAAAGCACATACTTCAATGGTTCTTTAACTTTACTACAGACATCATAATCAACTAAATTTGTAAGTCCTGCATGCTCGAAAGGTATAATTCCTGAACTTCGTGACTGCTCAAAAGGTATGATTCCTGAACTTCGTGTCTGCTCAAAAGGTATGATTCCTGAACTTCGTGGCTGCTCAAAAGGTATAATTACGGAACTTCCCGAACTAGTACTAGAACACTCATCTCTATGCTTTACATGTAACTCAAGAGATGGAAGCTTATTAAACAAAGTAAATAGAGCAACCGATTGGAGATCAAAATCACAATTGATAACCTTCTGCTGATCACCAACTATGTGGACAATTTTTATAAAAGAGAATTGACCACCAACTTGAACACATACTACCCTTCAAATCAAAAGCAGATGCTTGTAGACCAATACGAAACGATACTGTATCCTTATTGTGAGATATAACCGCGAGAATATATTCCATAATCTACAGGACAAAGTATGAAACCAAAAAAAGTTTCACTAGATGTGAATATCAACAACAACAGCAACAACAACAACAAAATTTAAATAAGAACATCAACAACATAACAATTTTCATTCCAATAGATTCGAATAAGAACATAAACAACATAACAAAAAAAAATCGTAAAAACAAATGGATCTGAGTTTCATAATCAACATAAACTCGAAAATTCAAACAAAAACAAAATCGATTACCTGAAAAGTTAAATTTCAGTCTCCGATGAATGATTCGACTAATACAATAGCTTGAGCCGAATGAGAAGATGATAAAATTGGAAGGATAAACCGTAACTTTAGTTGGATTCTTCAAACCAATATCTAATCTCACTGATGAATGATTCGAAGAACAAACTGAAAAGTTGAATTTCAGTCTCCGATGAATGATTCAAAGAACAAACTGAAACTGTAAATTGTTTTCTCTTCTTCAGTTAAACTGAAACAAATATCAGATCTGCTATACTCTTATTCAATCAATTTGAACCTAAAGATTACTTTTTGAGTTGCAAATATTGATTAAATCGGTGTGAATCTTTGAATTTTAGATTGAAACCCTAAAAACAAAGAAAAAACGAAGATCTGAAAATGATTTCTAGGAGAAGATTTCGATTCTCTCTGAATATTTTCTCTCTCTCAAAGAAAAAACGAAGATATATTTTTCTCTCTCTCAAAATTTTCTTCCGCTAAAAACTTTCCTTTCAAAGGCTTAGGAATATATAGGGAAGGGCATGACTGGTATTTTAAAAAATAAAGAAAACTAAATTTAAAAATAATCGTTTGAAATTAGATTTTTATATTATTTTTATTTAAAATGGTTTTTATTTGTAAAAAATAATATGAAAGGAATTTTTATAAACCACACTTGGTCACCTTGTTGTGTTATTACTAGTTATGTTTTTTTTATTCAAAAAATAAAAAATACTAAAACTTGATCCTGTACTTTCAAGGCCTTGCTTAACTAGCAACTTCCATCTACGTGTATCTACCCAATTACTCAGATTCCTGTCCTAAACCGTCGACTTAAACAAATGATCATTATTGATACGCACCTCTTTTCCAAGTCATTCTTTCCGCCCCTCTAGTTCTTTCCCCTCTCTCACAATTGACACACACAGAAAAATCAGATCATACCAAAAAAAAAAAACAAACAACAACAACAAAAAACCCTATAATTTCTTTGCTTCATCTTAATGTCAGTGATTTGAATTTCTTGAATAAAAATTAAATCCTAGAAGATGCAACCAGGTGATTTTGGTACGAATTACTATCCATACAATCCTCAACAACAAGGTGTTCATCATCATCATCCTCGACCACCACCAAACCCTAACCCAAACGATCTTCAACCACCAACTTATGCTTCAGCTCCACCTTTCACATCTCACTATTCATCATCATCTACTGACTACTCTAACTACTCTTCTTCTTCTTCTTCTTCTTCTTCTTCTGTTTATCCACCATATCCCCAACAAAATCCTGATCCAGTAGTACCAAATCTTCCAACTTCAGAACCATCGTACACTCCAAACCCGAATTATCAATCATTCAATCCATCTCCACCTCAACCTTCTCCAATTCCACCATTCTCTCCTGCTCCTGAATCGAATTCGCATTTCCCTTCATCAACACCGTCTTATTACCCACCTTATGATCCCCACCAGGTGAATCCAAATTATGGGTCTCAAACAATTCCCCATTCTAACCCTAACCCAATTTCCAATTTCAATCACAATTCCACTCCGTCCCTTCCTTCTTCACATTCATACGGTCCTTATGATATGCCGTATGATAATAGTGTGAAATATGGTCAAAGGGGAGGTTATGGTGAAGATAATCCTGCTGTTTATGGAAATCTAGGTGTTTATGGTCGAAGTCAATCTGATGTTGGTCCGGATTTATATGACAAGAGACCTGGAAATGGTATTCGTTATGATCACAGTGCAATTCATGATGATGGTGTTTATGCGTATGATGGGGGAAAGGTGGATCCTTATGGTGCTCGAGGAACTAGTGCAACATCTTCAACCTGGTCTACTCCAAAACCTGCAACCACTTTTGATGATTATGGGCGTTCAGTGAGTCAGTCGTCTGGGATTGGGAAGGATCATGGAGGATCTGCTAAAGTTGTTAGGGCAACTCCAAAGGTGGAGGCACAGCAAGATGCGAAGAATGGTGTGCAAAAGTTCCGCGTAAAGATTTTACCTGAAGGTGGTGGCAGCTCTATGGATGTGCTATGTCAGGTTTGCTTTTTAGAACCCAGTATTTGAAGCTCTATCTCGAAAGTTATGATCTGAATCATTGAAACTTCAAATTCTGCAATTATGATAAGATTAATCAAAGATTGTGCACTGCAGAAGTCTTAGAAAATTGCGAATAGAAAATGTTGATCCATATTATGTTTCGTAGCCCATAGGTCAAACTATAAGAACTAATATACTCATTCTACACTATCATCGGAGTACCATACTGTGGATTGTATCAAATAATGAATGCTCTAGTTTTTGATTGAGTATTCCAGGCTAGTGTAGCATAATGAGAGAATCTTAGTTGTTATATAATCTGTTATGAGAAATGTTATGATGAGTTTGTAATGAGGAAGGCTATACCATTTAACTGAAAAAGCTACAGCTGATATGGAACACTAAATCAATCCCTTCATTTCATAGAAGAACAGGGGTTGAGTCAATTGTGACCGATTTCACTCAACAACACCTAGGATGCTCCTGAAGTATACTCTCCCACTGAAATTTTTCGAATTCGATACCTCTACCTCTGATATAACTTAACAAAGTGGGACTGGATTGTCTGACCCAGAAGCTGCGGTTGATGGATAAGGGAAAATCAATTCCTTTATCGTATGACCCTGGGTCTAGGAATCAAGTTGAACTAGTGCTCCTGCATCACTTTACATGGCAGCATTGCAATCTTTATTTTATAACCAGTATGAAAGCTGAAACCCGTGTTTCTATATTTTCTCACCACGTGCTAGTTATTGCGAATATTAGATGCTGATTTGATATGTAAGGTGCAAAATCATTTTACTTCCCATAAAACCCAAGGGTGTGATGATGATGGCTTATGCTTTTTAGCAGAGACTTTTGATATTGAATGTCATCTGGTCTAGAATATTGGACTTGGATGCCTTGGTTCCATTGGAGGTGGTAGGTTTACTATGTCGTAGTGTTCCAGGCGTTCACGTTTTTTTATTTTTAAGGAGTGCATCGTTATACCCACATGCTTGGGTTCGTTGAACTGTCAATGTAGTGCTACTGGGATGGTTCTCGTATAGTGTAGTGACTTCCTTAACTATCATTATCATTTCTGATAACTGTCAGCAGTTCTGCAGTTATCTAGTGGTTAGAGGAAAATCCATTAAAATTTAAATTTTTTGCCAAAGATTATGCTTCACGAAATACCTCAAATGGTTGGGACATAGAAATTTCTTCTCTTAATATTATCTCGAGTAATTCAATATAAATATTAGCACATGAGTGTCATTCAAATCACATAGTTTTTAAAGACTTCTCATGAATGCAGTTCTCATTGCTATGTTTGTTGCTTATCATACTCTCGTTGTTTAGCTTTAGTCAGGACTCAGGGAATAGCAAACAAAAATATTGCTGAATTATTAAAAGGAAAACAAAGGGTGATTGTTGTCCCTTAACAACTTTTCTACACAATTCAACAAATTAACCTGTCCACGAGGCAAATTTTTGAAGTGATTTCATAATTTGTACATGAATTGGTTAATGGTTAGCACTTTTTTTTTTTTTTTTTTACTCTCAAGCTGTTCTCTAATGCACTATCACATTGTATGACATTACGGGTTCACATTTTTTGTTGTTTTACGGGTGGATTTTTGTTCGTTTGGTGCCTACAGCCTACTCATGTATTTGGATCATTTTCTGTTTAGATTGGCCTGGATGGAATTCGTATGCTTGATCCCAATAACAATAGGACACTAAGAATCTACCCGCTTGAGACAATCACGAGATCGGAAGTAAGTCTATCGCTCTCCCTTAAGTTCATTTCCAAAGCTGTTTTACAACTTTACACCTGACTTCATTGACATTTTTTGTTTTGTTTAGGTAGTTGATTCATCTATCTTTGCTTTTTGGTCGAAAAGCTCTGTTGACGTTGAAGCCAGGCGCATCAGACTGCAGTCAAACAGCTACACCACCAACACCCTCCTTGACACAGTGACAGCTGCAACTATTCAGGTTGGAGCACTACAGCATTGTCTTTTTAACTGGTTTTAGATCCTCTTAGTTCTTCTTTTGCATTTTCCCCACTATGTAATTGGGCACATGCATGTCCAATTGGGCGTTCAATGTGTTGTATTCCTGAAGTTTAAAAACTGCTGAACTCACTGTTAGAAAATGTGATTATGTGTCCTTTTGCATCTTAGTTTTCTGCAGTTATTTTTGTAATTATTCTGTGAAAATGGTGGTCATCTCGTTATTTTAATGTTACCTGGACATAATGCCTAGATCCTGAATTTGATTTGTAGTGCTGGTTCATCAGCCTCCTAACACCTATTTCCGTCTCAGCTAGAGTGGTTCATTTTCTTGGTACTCTACTGTTCTTGAATTCTGTGAATCTGTGATAAATGACTTCTTATATTTTTTGTGTACAAGTGTTTCTTTTCTGGATATTTCATTGACTATAGTTTTTCACCTGGGATTAGCAAGCATCAAATATAGCGTGCTAGTTTATTTTTGTGAAGGAGTTGCAATATGCTGTTTGTTTTTATGTGTTAAATGATTTCACATTTCCTTTTCTAATTGGTTAATTTGTGTGTTTTGCAGTTTAAGGAGATGGGTGGAAAAGACAGCTTCAGAAGCAACCCATCTGATTCTGGAAAGCTAGCTGAGCAGACCAACGAAAAAAAGAAAGGTTTGGGTGATTGGATGAACATGATAAAGCCTGGAAATGAGGAGAAAGATCACTGGGTAAGACTACCACATATATATTTTTATCACTCATTATGTAGAATTCTTCTGTTGGTTTTTGTTAAGTTGATTTTCGATTAGTTTTTTAAGTGTTAGCGGAAAATCATCTGTTAAACGGGCGGATTGCCTAGGTTAAATTATTTATTTGAACACGCAGTATGCATGTGTTTATCTTTGAGATGGACATGAAGGCAAGAAAACTATGTTATGGTTCGCTTTGCAGTTGTCAAGACTGACAGAAGCATTAAGATGCGTATTATATGTATGCATATACTAGATTTGTACGTAAGGCCTCTATGAATGTCGTTTGACTCGTTTTCTAAGCCTAATTCTTTAGCTTTCATATCGTGCTGAAGAATGACTGAAAGTAAGCGTTTAGGTTTTATTCACTATAGTCTTACTGTGTAGGAACTGAATAAATGATTAGTGTTGAATTAGGTGTCTGATAAACTAAATGCTTCAAATAAAACTGAAAACGGGTGAACCTAAACATCCGTTAATGATTTGTTGGGTGTGAATTTATAGGAGAAAACACGATACGCTAGAACGGAATCTTCTTTTATCCTCTTAGGTTGGCAAATTCATATGCTCTGCCCAGCAGCTATAGCGAATTGAAGGCTTATGAAAATCAGTTCCGATTGGAAATAACATATCTTGCCCTTTAATTAGGATTGTATTGTTTCCTACTGTAGCAGCTAAGCATTTTGTTCTGACTTGAAAGCCTGTTGGGTTTTCTTACCTTAACTCCTACTGCAGGTTCCAGATGAAGCAGCTACAAAATGTACTGCCTGCGGGACAGATTTTAATGCTTTTGTGCGGAAGGTGCGACTCCCAAAACCCCTTTTTAGTATAATCATATTGCTTAGATGGCGTTTATATTTTTTATATGTGAAATTTACCAGGCCTTCCTTTTTTGCTTTCAGCATCACTGTAGGAACTGTGGAGATATATTTTGTGACAAGTGTACCCATGGTAGAATCGCTCTCACTTCTGAGGATGCTCAGCAAGTTCGCGTCTGTGATAGATGCATGGTATGTTCAGGATTTTCTCTCCTTCAATCTTCTGTCACCCCTCATATGAAAAGGACTATTTAAAGGACAACTTCTCAATGTATTAGCTTGTGATTTCTTTGACGGGCTATGTGTTTGGATATTAGATGTTGGGGTTAAAATTGTGCCTGCTAGTTAGTCACAATTTCTCAAATGACTGCTGTTTTATGGATGGTGCGTCATTTTTGGGTTTCACGGTTTCACCACAAGCTAAAACATTTGAACATGCTTATATTCTTGTGTTCCTCACAGGCAGAAGTTACTCAGAGGCTGAGCAATGCCAAAGAATCTGTCAGCAGACCTGCTGGGTTTAGTCATGAGGAATACGCGAAGAAGCTTCAGGTGATTAGCGATTTTGTATTCGTAGTTTTGATATACTATGGGGTAGTGGTGTATTTGCTGCAGCTGCAAACCGTTTGCTTGATTGTTTGATGTGTGGAAAGTAAATTTCTAATTCATTGGTTTGCATTATGTGGTGCCTGTTAGCTTGGTAAATCGCTAATTGGATACGAAACCTTTAAAGCCAATATGAATATGGGATTAGGTTTTTCTTATCTATAGGTTGTATATTGGTATTATTGGTACCTGTTCCAGTGGTTTCTGTCTTGCGTAAATCAAAATCGTTTTTCTTCATAGAGTTTCAGTTATTTTCTTGTCCTTGTGAATTTAAAGATTGTCTTCGTTATCTTTACATGGTAGGAGGGACAAAGAATGATTCTTTTTCGTAGGAACAGACTCACTCCATTGAGCTATTTGTTTCTTTGTAATAGTACAATTGTCTTTTGCTGATACTTGATACTTGATTCTAATATGGACATACTTGGTGAGAATGAATTTTGTTGGTCTGACATGTTTTTCCTGTGATTTATGCCTACAGGAGGAGATGGACAAAAATCGTAAATCATCATCAGGTACTACATTATATTTGTATACTTGACTCCTTAATAATATAAGACATTGTGCTGGACACCTTGTACTAGTATGACACTGAGATTCGTGCCGGTGTGTAACTGATTCGTAGGTTCAAAGACAAAGTATTCCTACTTCGGCATTCGTTTGTTACTGTTGTTGATGTCAAACCATCGCTGGTTATGCTTAGAAGAATTAAACATATGCTTTATGTAGTTTGCCCGATACTTAAATTTATATTTGATGTGTATAATTTATACAGGTTCAAAAACATCATCTGATGGATCTGGGAGGAGAATGAGAGAAGTTGCATGTCCTACTTGCACTGTCCATTTGCAGGTAGGACTACCCCTGCTTTTGTCTTTTTTTTTTCATTTTCAGTTACTGGTTTACTAGAAATTTATACACTTCATTTATGAATTTGGTGTGTAAGTTATCACTTACTAGTGTTACTACATGTGCCCTTCCAAAAATTATTTAAGTGTGAAACATTGTTGGTTTGGCAGGTTCAAGTCCCAAGTTCTGGTTCAGAGACGATAGAGTGTGGTGTCTGCCAGCATCCATTCCTCGTGAGTTCGCATTGATGGGTTTACTGTTCAGTATATCCTTACAGGGACCAAGCTTTTCATGGCTCTGACATGGGGAAAGCAAAATCCATCTTTAAATGACAAATACATTTTTAAAACTCCTAAATTGTCCGATATCTGGTTAAGCGCTGTTTGCTGATAAGCACCTGATTTTATGGCTTGTGAATATCATTTGTCTCTGTTCAATGTTCTTTAGATGTAAACTCCATGAGATGGGCGTTTGTACCCCCCTGGTTTTCTGCTTGGGCAGTGAAAGTTATCATCTTTTTTATGTATAAAGCCAACTGCTTTGGCGTTTGTGGAAATTAGGTTTATAATATTGTACATTAGATAGTTACTCTAATACTGTTATACATACGAGCAGGGTGCACAATTTTCTTTACCCTTTCTCGTTTTCTGTATTCACAAGCTCTTTTTAGTCTTTCTGAACTTCGTTCTTTTGGCTCTCTCTGATCAGTCAATAAATAATCCCTGTTTATATGAGAGGGTGCGCTTTCTTCTTTCAAGAGTACTTCTGGGTTGCAGGTTGCTTGATATTCGTATGTGCTTTTTGTTCGTGGGCTTTTGCAGTTACACACTTGCACCATGCCTATTGCATCTAGTTCGGACTGCTCTGGCTATCATAGTTGGCCTGTAAGAGGTGAAATTTCTTTTGCTTGGGTAAACTTCACCCAGATGCAAAGGTTTAGATTTTTTTTTATGTTTTGAACTGTACGAAGCAATGCTAGAAACATGAAAGACATGTGAAAAACACCAAAAAGAAATCTAGACTAACATGGCCAGCAACAGAGAACTTTGCCTTTGCGTACGCAAGGACAAGCGTGAGAGAGGACCACTACAAAATAAATAGGGCATGGAGGACTGGAGGAGGTTACATGGGCGTGTCTTACATGAAAAACCTCTTGCTTTTTTTTTGTTTTACTGTTGCCGTGCGGAACTTCAACGGAGACCTTAACAAACAGTGGTCCAATCGTAGTAGTAGTGGTGGGCGGGGGTGGCAAAAGGGTCCATGTTTAAACGGTGCCCTACCTACAGAACGAGTACCACGAAGGCTAGTACAATTAAGTATCCAAAAAGCAAGTTCTTTTAAGAAAGAACAGATGAGTTGTCCAAGTAATGATATGAATCGATGAAAATTTATAACTATCTACGGCATCAAATAGTTGGGTTGGTGCAGTATCATAATGAATCCTTAAGGCTATCAGAGTTCGGCCGAATCACTATTAGCATGTGCTTTTTTGATGTCTACCCTTGAATTGATCATAACCAGATCCCTCAACTTATTACGATTACAGGTTATGTTGATGAATTTTAACAGAGAGAATGGTGGTTCAAGACGCTTCTAGCATGGGCTAAGAGTCGTTGGATGGTACTATCAATCCGAGCTGAACTCTTTATTCCGTTGACAAGTAATTTTCAGCTATTATAGTATAAATTATTACTAAATAATTCCAGTGTGACTCGATGGGTAGCCCATATGGTTGTCATTTTATTTGAAATCAAAATCAAAATCATAATGAGCTTCTTTTAAACTCCTCAACCGAATTCATTAACCAAAACATTAAATTGGTGATAGTGTTGGTTATGTTGAAATAGTGGCATTTGTCAGAGAGCTATTTGATTTTGATCACTACTTCCGAACTCTTTTAAATGCTCTTTTCACATTTAACAATCTCATTAATGAAAAAGACAATAATACGTATTCTGTTCTTTTCAATCTTTCGTATCTCATAATTGGTGGAATTAAAGCTCTTTCGGGAAGTGCCTGCTTAGAACAATGGCACATAATGGGTATCAAACGAATTAAGCAATTCTCTCATGGAACCTACAAATACAAAAGGCTACTACAACTTCATTTCATTTTTACTAAAATTCAACTATTATTTTTATCAAAAATACTAAGTAAACCGACAATAGAAACACCATAAACCGATAATTATAAAAATATACCCTCTATTAATCCGATGTGTCTTGTGTGTGGGTGAGCCATTTATTTATTTATTTACTTTTCTTTTGATGTTTGTTTAATAGAAAGACTGTATTTTCATTTGTCCTCTACGGAATTATTAAAGTTCGTCTAGAGTACTCTAGCTAGATACAATTATAGTGTTTAAATGGTATAATATTGTGACTTTGTGAGTCACTGCTAACAAACAGGACATGGATCATGGACTTGTTGCATGAAGTTCATAACAGAAGCCTGATTTGAACTAGTTAACTATTTTGACTTTCTTTAACTCTAGCCAAACTCTAACATGGTGAGGATATGTTATATTCCCTCCGTCCTAACAAACGTGATATTATATTTTAAAATGAAAAAAGAAGAAGATAATATCTTTTTTACTGGAACGGAAGTAGTAATAATTAGAAAAACAAATCAGTTGATCTGACATTATTTATCGGACGACCAAAGAAAGTCCTTCTATATGTTTATAATGGGAGCTAAAATATAGTCGTAGTAACTATTTCAATTTTGTTTTTTTAATATCTCCAAATCTAAACCACATTTCTTTAATTTAAAACGAAAATAATAAAATTAAATACATAACTTATTGTTTAGCTTAGAAATTTCGCTCAAACTTGGTGTAGTTTAAAAGATATTATAAAAAAGAAGAATTTGATATAGTTGTAAAAAGTCCTGAAATAGTTAAAAAAAACTTTTAGTAACCATTTTGATTTCTTGGTTTTCTAATTTCTTCAAATCTAACTCAAAATTTCTTTATATTGGAGCCATAATTTTTCGATTGCACTATAAACTAACTGTAATTTACTTATAATTGATTACAATAGTTTTAAATAACCAATGAATTTAAAAAAAAATAAAAATAATTGTAAAATATCCAATCTTCAATCGGATTTTCATCGTTGCACGGTCATCTAGTTTTAACTTAATTCTAAATAGACTTGAAGCAGGTTTTATGGTGGATATCTTCTAAGCTTCGAGTCCCAGACCATTTATGCATTTGAAATAGATTATTAAAGAGTAAATCAAATGATAAAAAAATCTAAGGAATTCCAAAGCGTCCAGTCGACGAGAATTTTATTAAATCAAAAACAGAATTAGGAAAGGTATTGGTTCATACAAAAATTGATGAACATTTTTAACCTAGAAAAAATTAACTTGTTAGCTCGATAGTTTATACTTCTATTTTCTCTATTTATTTTTTCCAAACTTTCCACTCGAATCTTCAGTGCTCGAATGGTAGCATCAGGTGCTTTGATTTCTTTCTAAAGTAAACTAATACTATGATTCTCTAAACTTGACTTACTCGACAAATCTGTGATATATATTACTATTCAATGTATTGAGACTGACCATAGGTGCCTTTCATTTGCCACGTTCATACCAGAGTTTAGATGTACGATCAGTAAAATCAGGATTTTCAAAACTTAAGAATTTGAAATTAGATGAGTCCTCTCGTTACCATTCAACAGTACTTGTTTATAAGCTCAGCTAGTTTCCGCTATATAGATACTATTACCAAAAAAACAAAACAAAAAACAGAAAAAAAACGGGAAATGTATAGTTTCGTCTAGAGTCTAAAGACTACTCTAGCCAGATATAATTATAGGGTTTAGCTCCTCTATGGACTACTTGCTAAATCTTACACGGATTGTGAAATGAAGCGTATAAGTAGAAGCCTCAATTTATCTACTGACACGTAATAATGCAAGTTAGTACTTGCTAATTAACAAACCGGACGTGCATGGAGTTCATAACAGAAGCCTGATTTAAACTAGATAACTATTTTGAGTTTTAATTATAGCCACACTCAAACTCCATAAAAATATGTTAATACCTCTTCCTAGAAAAGAGATACTTTATTTTTTTTTCATTTTAGTTTAGTTTTTTTTTCATTTCAAGGATAGAAGTATAATCTAGGGCAAAAATATGCAAGTTGACTCAATCTTGAATAGACTTCAAAAAGGCTGGTATTTTTTTTGGTTTATTTCTAGACTTTAAGACTGAGTTGGATTGATCAAACTGTTTCGCTCGGTAGACCAGATACACTTCACACTTAAATTTCTAATAGGGAGGATCCTTGTCCAGTACTGATCCAAACAGCAATATTGGTAGAAATATAGACTAGTCCTAGATTGATATATGCCATACCAATAAACTGATCAAATTATAGCCGCTGAATACTTCAGGATTAGGGTGTAATACATGCTTTCCGGGTGGTAAAAATTAAGTAGCTTCTGTAAGGTACTAAGGTAAGATGATGTATATATATCATCCAATCCAATCAATTAAAAAAATCAAACAACATTTATTATGTACGTTATGTGTTGTTGTGGTAATATTTATGAAACTGCATGTAATAGTTTGGTACTGACCAGTGAGTAACTAAACGGATGAGGCAAGAATCGCAAGATGGTACTGATTTTTGGCTCGGTTTGTCTCAAAAGAGCTTTGAGAACAATAAATAAAGAAGAAAACTTTAAGAAACTGTTGTTTCGTACGAATAGATAATTTGTCGTTGTCAATCTCGTGGCATAATTAAATTTGAGAGGTACCCAAATTTCATTGATTTAACCGTTAATTTCTTTCTCTTATTTTAGTACGCAGTTGGGAATTGGGATCCATTATTTTAAAGAATTATTGCACTTAATGCATGTCAATCGATTTAATACATCTGTCACCAAATATATATCTACATTTTTTGGTATTATTTATGTTAATTCATACTATCTACGACAATATTAATGTGGAAAAACTCTAAATAATAGATTAATTAAAAATTAAGGTGCTAATAAATTTCAGTCAGAACTATAATCTCAAATAAAACTCAACCGTTTTAACGACGTAATATGCATGTCCTAATGATGGCATAGTCTATATGATATGCAGCAAGTAGCAGCCTTAATGTTGATGCTTTCCATTATTATGTATATTGTATACAAGTTTACTTGAGATTTTGGTTCAGTGAACAAGAAAGTAATGGAAAGAAATCTAGCTAGCCATAAGCAATCCAAGATTATTTCAAACATAGCTGTTTATAATCAATTGGGTTTAATGAATCCTTATACCAACAACTAATAATTTCAACTAACTAAATTATTAGCAATAACACTGGAATTAGAATGAGAGGTGCACATCAACAATTTACTATATCTCCCCAAAACAACCTATATAACTTTAATCAATCTCTTCTATCCTCCCACTCTCATTAGAGATCTTTATCTCTCTACATATTGTTTTCATCTCTATTTCTCTCTATAACATATTACTACAGAATCACTGTGCAGTTTTGGTCTACAAACAAGATGGCTTCCTCCTCTTCTTCTTCAGCAAATATAATCTGTTGTAGGATATTCCTTTGTTGCTTTCTTGTTCAGTTAGTCCAAATAACTGCCATTAAGTTACCGCCTAATGTTAGAGTTCCTGCTGTTCTTGTTTTTGGGGATTCCATAGTTGATCCAGGGAATAACAATCACTTGGTTTCAGTTGTTAAGGCTAATTACCCACCTTATGGAAGAGATTTCATGGGTGGAACACCATCAGGAAGGTTTAGCAATGGCTTAATCCCAAGTGACTTGATAGGTATATATATTCACACAATAGTACTATTTAGTAAGATTTCATTCATGCATGACTATCCCAGTACTCAGTTTTCCCTTCTCATGGATTCTTTGTCTTAGTTTTATGTATTTACTCAGCATGTTTTAAGTAAGTACTCCATCTCATGTCTATAGTTCCATATACGTTCTGTATACACCTTTCAGAGGAATTGCTTGTCGGAGACAATATTTTGGTCATGATGAAAACTGTTTCTAGATTTATCAAGTCATTGAATATTCCATATAAGATGGCGTGTTGTTATCTCTCCAATTGCTCAAGTAGCACACATTAGCATGCTGGTTTTTTAGCCAAAATATAACTCCTAGCTGCAGGGGTTTCAGTAGAGCATGTTAAGTTGTTATTGAAACAATTTTGGTAAAGAGAGAAGAGATGGAAAGATGTTTCAGATATGTTTCTAGGTTTGACTAGAAGTAGGATTTTCTTTTCTATTCAAATAAAAAAAATAAAAAAAGATTCATTAGTAGATAGTAGTACCCTAGAATCCTAGATAGTAGTATTAAATAGATTGTATGTAGGTAGATGCACGGGCCAAACCGCAGCTAATTATGTAATGACAAGATTCAATACTTGGCCTTAGCCTTTTTAGGTGGGTTTGTAACTTGTAAAAGTATCTTGAGATTTTACCAGTAAAGTGCTCTTCTGTTTTAAGTACATTAATTGTATCCAAAACTTGATCTTTGCTTGTTGAGATATCTAGTTTTGTATTCGAGTGGATCATACTATTTATGTACTTGTATGTTTTTTTTTTTTTTTTTTTTTTTTGAAAATGGAATCTAGAGTTGAGGCATCTGTATGCAAATCTACCAACAGTAAGTTGGACAATGACGTATCATGCCCCATGTGTGTTTTTGAATTCATAAGTGTAATCAGGTAATTACTCAAATAATTTTCAAATTACAGTTAAAGCATTGGGAATTAAGGATCTTTTACCAGCTTATCTCGACCTGTCCTTGGGACCAAATGATCTCCTCACTGGCGTAAGCTTCGCATCCGGTGGCGCAGGATATGATCCACTTACAGCTAAAATAGTGGTATATATACACATGCAGCTTTCATTCCAACAACCATAATTTTCATTTGCAGTTTATTTGGGTGTCACACTAATAAATGTTTGCGTTTGTTTTACTAGTCGGTAATTGGGCTAGCGAGACAAATGGAGTACTTCAAAGAATACCTAGCTAAAATTGAAGCTGTTGGAGGAGAAGAGAGAACTAAGAGCGTCATATCGGAGAGTGTATACCTACTTGTTGCAGGAAGTGATGATCTTGCTAATACCTATTTTACTTCCAAATTAAGATCCAATTATGATGTCCCTGCCTATACTGATCTTATGGTTCAAGGAGCCACCGATATACTTCAGGTATTTCTATCCATTTCCCCATTCCTTTTCTTGTAGTAGTTTGATTTAGTTACCCCACGGCCCACCCCTCCTGCCCCATACAACAATCTAGAAAAATCATTTTTGTTCACAAAATGCAACTGAAATTGATAACCATAAAAACGCGTGAATTTTATAAAATGGAACAGAAGTAATCCAAATTTTACAAAAACTGAAAGAATTTATGAGTTTCGTAGGAACTGTACGATATGGGAGCGAGGAGGTTTGCAGTTTTCAGTGCACCACCAATAGGATGTGTTCCATCACAGAGAACATTAGGAGGAGGGAAAGAGAGAAATTGTGCGGAGAGTTATAACCAAGCTGCTCAGATGTTCAACTCAAAGCTGTCTTCATCACTTGACAACCTTAATGCTAATAAATTTGAACACGGTAGGGCTGTGTTTGTTGATATCTATAATCCTCTCCAAGATGTTATCAACCGTCCTCACCAGTATGGTAAGTGCACACTGTCTTTTATGCCCGCTTTTCCTTGGTGCATTCCGTATTTATAAACAAAGTTTTGATGACTTTCCGAATTGCTAAATTTAGGTTTCGAAGAGGCATCAAAAGGATGTTGTGGAACAGGAAAGATAGAATCAGTGGTTCTATGTAATGACTTAAACCCATATACTTGTGACGATGCCTCCAAATATGTATTTTGGGACAGTTACCACCCCACGGAGAGAGCCTACCAATTACTTTTCGACCCTATCGTCAAGAAATACATCAACGACTTCTTCTGTGGTAGTGGCACCACATGCTCATAAGTATCCTTAGGCCAAATTTTTTACCCCAGGTGATCAATATCAGATGGTCCACACTGCTCATTGTGTTATTCAAAGTCCCATTGTTTAGAAAACAAATCTTTATCTCAACAATCGGAAGATGCGTTCCCAATTGAATTTATTTCATTAATTTGTTTGTGTGCTTAATCTTCATTTGCTCAATTGAATACTACTACTACCAGAACTATTGATATCACTAATACTGTGTTCCTCGAAAACTAATCAACTGAAGAACATAGACTTTCCATAGCCGGTTCGTATTCTTGTGTACATTCTAAGACAAAGATCCTTCCGAACTTACTAAAATTGGACAAGAATTCAACTTTGGCGAATAAAGATCGTGATACAATGAGTGTTTTGGTAAGGGCTAATTGATGTTTGGAACTCAAATTTTGACCAGGTTTAATATTTGGTCTAACATTTGTCCAACGTTAGGGCTTGGTACCTGGACTGACGGTTGATCCGAGTTGACAATATTAAATACTGATTTCTATTTAATAAATTATTAAAAAAATTAAATAAAATTTAAATATTAAAATATTGACCATTGTATCCTTCACTTGCCTAACATTAACATAATAACCTAAAATTATGTTTCCACCCTTAAAATTTCTCTTTGTTCACTATCACCCCCAACATCATATACCCGCCCCTCCCACCACCCAAAACAGCCGAGTCTAAAACCACGACTACTTCATTTGTTCTGCAACTTCATTATCTTAGTTCATAGTTTTCCTCTCTTCCTCTTCTGCAACTTCATTCTCTCTCTCAAAATGGCAATCTCAAGAAGACATGTAGAAAAATCTCCAACTTCATGATGATTCTTCACCATAAAATCCCTGATTTCCCCAAAGTTTTCACTAATTCAAGAAAACCGTAATTTAAAAAACTCTAATTTCATATCGTTAACCTGATTCTATTGGAAGAAGAGATACTGAGATAACAAAGAACTGATGGATTCATCGAGAGAGATTGATTCAGATCGTTCAATGAAGAAGATTAGAGAGGTTTGTGGTTCAAGTAAGTTAGAAAGATGGGATTTTGATTTGATTCAGAAAATTAACTCTTGTTTTTTTCATAAATTTGGGTTTTGATTTGGTGATATTGGGGTTTCAAACTGATTCAGTAACTTGGGATTTTGTTTGATTTAAAAATTAGGGTTTTGATTTGGTTCAGAAAATTGGGGTTTTGTCTATTTCAGAAATTGGGGTTTGATATGATTTAATTAGGGTTTTGTGTTCTTCCCAAATTCTAAAACTGAAATTAGGGTTTCAGGATTGATTTAAATTTTGATGAAATTGAGATGTAAATCAATTTACTAGTGAATGAAGAATGAAAGGGTTATAATTGGATTTGAGTTATAGAGATGCTTTGATGGAAGAACCAAGATTAGGGTTTCTGTGAGTGTGTTTGCTTGGTTATTATGATCTGGTTTAGTCCAGTGAGGTGGTTTGTTTGGGATTTAATGTCGAGAAGAAATTCAGTTTGGGTTTTCATATCTGCTCGAGATGAAGAAATGGGTCTGTTGATTGAGATTTATAAAGAAGAAGGATTATGTGTTGTTGGTGCTGTGATGAATAAAGATGGTGATTTTTGTGTATGTTGCTGTTGAAGAATTGAAATGAGTTATTGATGATTTGATGGTGGTTTTGAGTTCCTAATAGAGAATTCAGGGAGAAGAGGAATGGTCACTGGTGGGTGTGCTGCCGTAAATGGAGAGATGAGTTTAGTCCAGTGAGGTGGTTTGTTTGGGATTTAATGCCGAGAAGTGTTGATTCTGTGATTGACCATGACTTATTGGCTGTTGAATCGAGTTTAAGAGGAAATCAGTAGTGAAGTTGATGTCATGGAACTGAGATGGAGAATGGGTTTGATTTCTGTTGGGTTTGATGAAGAGATTGCTATTGTTATTTGATTGTTTGAATATCTATGAATGTATGATGCAGGGAAGGAGATCTAAGAATGGCCTGAAATTGGCCGGGAAACAACCTGAAACAAAGTAATCTCTGCTGGATTTTTAGTCCAGCTGAGTTGACTCACTGAGTCAGACGAACCGATCCAAACCAAGTGAATAAGACCAATCAGCCGAGTCAGACCTGCTGACCGTTAATTTGACTCAGATCAGGGTATATTTGTAATCTCATATAATTTAACTTATAAAATAAATTAAAAACTAATCAATAACAGTCAATAATAGTCAACTGTCAGTCCAGGTACCAAGTCCTAACTTTAGACAAATGTTAGACCAAATACTAAACCTGGTCAAAACCTGAGTACCAAACATCAATTAACCCTTTTGGTAATATATTTTTCTCGATGACTTTCATTTCTGGCCTACTGGGTTATGGTTGAAATGTTACTTCAAATGCACATACTCTTGAGAATCATTGCATCATCACCCTCTGAAAGAAAGAGACTAGCGTTTTGATGTGATTTTAGAATAGTGGTAAAAAGTTCGATACTCAGACTTGTGAAGATTCAATTTCTAGAACTAATTTTTAATAAATAAAAATAAAGAAGATTAAAACAAACTTGATTTCAAATTGATGGGAAGAACTAGGGCTAAAGATTCCACCATTAGCCAATATTTCAATTGATAAAATCTTACAATTCCTGTATTCAATTTATTCTAAATATTGCCAAAGTTAGGTTTTTGAAAGAATAATTGTAAATCGAAAGTATGAGACATCAAAAGTTTAAAACTAAGCATGACCCATCCAAAGAAAACACAATTATTTGATAAAAACCAATTTTTTTTAATTTAATTTAAAGCAATTAATAATAAAAGAATTATAAAAAAATAGATAAAATAGAAGTTACCACTTAATTACTGGAAGAATGGCTTCCTCCGTCGCCCCAGTGATGGTGATTAGCTCATTGTATTGGAAACACTCTCAAAAAATAATATTTCATGGATAAAAAAGTGTTTACAAAGAGGAAATAGTAGTAACACAGAAGAAATGATACGCAGCGTTACATATGATTTCTCTGCGTTACAGAAGAAAGAAAAGAAAACAGGAAAGAAAAACGGACTCCAGGCGCTGTTGAAATATGACTGTAGCTTCAACGAGAGTTTCTGGGAGCCTTATGTTCTTCTTCTTCTCTACAGCAGCAAAAAACTTCTTTCTTCCTGGTTTTTTTCGGCTGCTCTGGCTACCTCCTCTCCCCCTTTTCTTCGATTCTTTTGGGTATATATAGTGTTGGTAAACCCTAATAAACTTTATTAACCAATAAGGACCCAAAGAACAAGTCCAAATCACTCTCAAATCTCGTGATATCCTAAACATAGAAGAACTCTGTTTTTCCGTCTAGATTCATTCATGTTGCCAATTTTTCCGGCTGAAACACGTCTTGTGACGTGTATTGATGTTGTTTAGGTTGTTGAATCACTTTGAGATACCAAGTACACGTTTAAAATCCTTAAAACTCGATTGACAGAATCATGCAGAAGCTTTCTTACGCAAACAAAGTCTTCCCGCCATTTTCGGTTTCAAATTCAAAGAAGGGGGTGCCCCAATCCAAGAGCTGGGTGCCTTTATCAATTCTCCCAGGGTGCCTTTATCACTTTCGAGCTAATTTTTCCGTAAATATTTATTTCTCAAAAATACCTACAACGACATAAAAAACCATAAAAAGTATAAAATCGAACACTATCAAAATAGATAATCGAGCACAATTTAGACACAAAAATGTGTCTATCAAACACTCCCAAACTTACTATTTGCTAGTCCTCGAGCAAATCTAATCTAGAAAATAAAATCCTAACTCACTTTCGTAGGAATCACGACTACATTTAGCATATGTAATAAGCCGTTAAACCCCTAGGTGTCCCTAGTGAACGAGTTTTGTCTCGTGAGGGTTTACAAGAGGTATACCTACAAAACCTTTACTCCAATTTTAGCTACTTTTGAACGATTGAGGGTAAACACTAAACAAACTATTTAGTTGGCATGCTAAATTCTTCGGCAATGGGAATCATTACCCTATATGAGTCCAATTGCTGTACACGAGTTTGTACTCAGCGTACTAAAATTCATATATACGATAACAAAGCTCTACTTAGATAGTTGTTCAACCACAATACTCAGAATCTATCAAAGTTCAATCACATGAATAGATTTAGAAGATGGAAATAGACAAAATGAAGTTTGCGCGTGTTGACTAAGGTGAACGGTGTTTCCCATATCTGTCTGAAGGTCAGTGCCAGGATGAATCCTAATCGATTGAGATACGCTTCCACTGATATCGACTCAACTGGTATATACAAGGGTCCAATCGATCTATTTATTGAAAATAAAACAGTTATAAATGTATTGCCAACATGATTGAATCAAATTGAATCCAAGCGCATGATCCTTGTCAGCATCTTACATGATAGTTCCTATGGATCCTGCGTTCCACGCTTGCTTAGGCGACGAAGACAGGGAGAACACACACATATTGCTATCAAAGTGTCAATACTCGATTTTTTTTTTAAATAAGAATTAAAAATGGGGCTTGATCTCAACACTCTATTTCATCCTGGCGGCGATAAAAATTCGATACTGGGCCCCACCAAATCACTTAGAGAAACACAAATTCCAAAAATAAAAACAGAAAGTGATATGGTTGAGATAGACTCCGAGATATGGTGACAACTATCATGTTATTTCTAACACCTGAACTCTGTCCTTTTATGAATAGACCATTTAACTAGGAACACCAACTCCTATAGAAAAAGAGCTAAGATTCCATCTACCTAGAATGGTTAGTGTCCTCTTGAATTGTTCACAAGCTTATAGACTTCGGAGTTTTTATTATTGCACTAAAAAGTTTCTCCCTTACCCTCAACTTAAATCTGACATTGTCCTCAATGTTCTAAAGATGAATGATTAAAAGCATGAACAAGGAGAAATTGTCGAAGGAAAGGAGTTAAGGAAAGATATTACCGTGTAGCATGAGCATGGGTTACCTCCCAAGAAGTGTTAAGTTTAAAGTCTTCAGCCAGACTAAGAAAGAATTAGTCACCTCATAAAATCATATAGCAATAGTCAGAGCAACTGTGGGTCATATGAATCAAATAATGCTACCAAAATAGAAGGAAACCGTAGCAGACCCAGAAAGTGAACAAACAAAGCACAACCTTGTCCTTATCTAGTTTCTTGTTTAAGACAACTACCTCTAGTTGAGGTTGAGGTTCAGGTTCAGGCTCTATAAAAGGGTCTAGATTAAAATATTTTCATGGGATGGATTTCTTCGTAGACAGGATCAACAGGATCAGGTTGTAGAGTCTGGAATAACTCAACTAAGAACTTAGAAGCACATAATAATAACCTGAATAATTGTGAATCCTCAAAGTCAATCATATTGGACTCACACAGTTGACTACTATGAAAATGGTGGTCATTCTTAAGCAAATGTGTTGATTCTAATTCCCTAAAGTAATTAGGCTTAATCTCAAAACTCAATAACTGACACATTTGAAATTCTAACGTTCCCAAATATGGAAAAAAATATTTTGGTGGGAAAACAAAGTCAATATTTGTATTATTTCCTAGGTAAACCACATCGACCAGAGGATGGGTTTCTAATAACTGAAATTCTTTCTGGACATCAACAGACTCTGGGAACAGTTCTTGACGATAGTCTCTTAGTATGGTAGAGGCACAAACATCAAGTCCCAGGTGGGAGACTTTTAAAAGAGTCAAATGTAAAACACGGGAGAATGATAATCACCCCCAAACTTAGAATTTTGGGTGTCTCTAGATAGACTAGTCACAATTTCCCTAATTTCTAGATCATCAGATTCCTGTAAATAATCAATTGGTTCTTCTGAGTTATAATCAAGTTGTGCATCCTCACTCATATTTAAAATCTCTATGGGTCTATCTTTATTATCTAAGTCTATTGTTTCTAAATCGTTGGACTTTAAAACAGTATTCTCAGGATAAACCCGTTCCTCTAAACCATTATCGGCTTCAAAATAAGAAAGTTCTACATCGTCTAAAACAGTGGTATCTTTAGTCAAATCCTCTTCCTTTTGAATAGGTGAATAATAATTAAAATTATTTGGATTTGAACCAGAAATAACACTATCATCATGAAACACAATTGGAGTGACAATTTCTTGATCACTATGCCTGTATATTTTAAGTTCTTTATCAATACTATCCTCATCATCATAATAATATGAAGATGTTCGAATCTCGTCTAAATAAGTAGTGTTGCCAATTCTATCCTCGTCCTCTTGAATAAGTGAATAATTATCAAGGGTATCACTATGTTGGCAATTAAGATCATTTTGAGCAATATTATTCTTTGCGAGACTTTCATTTACACTTAATGCAAATCTTTTTGTATTCTCAGTCAACTTCTTGATGGAATTCTCTAGAGAAAAAACTAGATCAGAAGTGCTAGATCGCAGCTGCTCGTGTGATTCTTCTAGAGGCATAATAGGTTCATTATAAGGACTAGTAGGTTGCATCTGCTTTAGGGAATCCTCCAAGACAAAGAACTTGAATCATCATAGGAAGTACTAGATTGCATCTGCTTTAGGGTATCCCTCCAAGACAAAGAACTAGAATTTTGCTCACTTTCATGTTCATAAGACGGTTGTATGTACAATAGTAATTGGGATCACCCTGGTATGAGTCATAACCTCCAAAAGTTTGGTGGTGATCCCGACTACTATCCACACAATATTGATAGTATGGATAATGTCTATTTTGAAATTCAGTCGGATATTCATTGTATTGGTCCTCATAATACCAGTTCGACATTTTCTAAAACTTCCTAAAAAAAATCTAAGAAAATAAATCCTAACATGAAGGGGGTTCTAAAAAATCACAAGCAAGGCTAACTCAACCAAATCAAACTTATCGAATCCATCAAACAAAAAAAAGGATGGCTCCACTTAAATTGTTTCTAGACCAGCTTCTATTCTTTCGAAAGGCAACTAGTTACAATTTTAGCAAACCTCTTAGAACGATCCGAATTAGATTAAGTCGAAGAGAAACAGGATAAGCTCTAAGGAGCTTTGATAACCCTGTCTCTTTGGCAACTTTTTCCTGGGTTACAAAACGGCTCTAATCAACTTAAAATAATATTCCTGAACTTCGAGTTAGGCTAACAAAGTAACCAATACAGTCCTTTTGAACGAGTTTCCTATAAGCTCGTTACTCTAATGGTCTCTTTCTAGTCAAAATTTTAAGGTTTAGGTTCGCGTTTGGTAAAGTGTTCCTAAAGCGGGCAAGAAGGAAATGGTGATGAAATCCGAGTCCTTATCTTGAATGGCCAGTTCTTGCCCTTTACTAGAAAAGTAAATCCATATTCAGGTCCTCAGCATATATGCATACAAAGGAATACAGTAAACTCACTTGCAGGGGATTCGGGAGTTGATCAAGTCTTACCTCCTGTACCAGACGGGGGATGAATCGGTTGTAGTCGACTCAGGCCACCGACTCCTGTGTCAGTGTACGAACCCGAGGGTCCGAGACAATATCGTAATTGTCGTCCTTCCCTGTTGCAATTTATATTTAAATTAACCTTCCGTAGGGTTTAAAAATAATAAAAATTTCCACAGTCCCAAAAATAAAGTCCAAAAAGTGTCCAAAAATAAAAGAAAAATTACAGAAATTATAAAAATTCCTAATACAATTTTCTAAACAAATAAAATCTAAAGAAAATAAATCTAATTAATAAAAATAAAATCTAAAAATAAAAGTCTTTGTCTTCTTCTCCGTTCTTTAAGCTTTAAATTTTAACTCTAAGTCCTTAACTTTAACTTCAAGTCTTTAATCGCCAAAGTCTTTGGCTTTATTTCCTTTCAATCCAAGATCCAAACCTGTAGCAAAAAGAGAAATACCCAAAGAAACGTAAAATCAAAACAAAATAAAAAATAATACTAAAAGTAAAAATAAAAACCTAAAAATAAATCTAAAACTCTAAACCTCAAAACAAGTCCCCGGCAGCGGCGCCAAAAATTGATGTCATTTTAGAATAATGGTAAAAAGTTCGATACTCAGACTTGTGAAGATTCAATTTCTAGACCTAATTTTTAATAAATAAAAATAAAGAAGATTAAAACAAACATGATTTCAAATTTATGGGAAGAACTACGGATAAAGATTCCACCATTAGGCAATATTTCAAGTGATAAAATCTTACAATTCTTGTATTCAATTTATTCTAAATATTGCCAAAGTTAGGTTTTTGAAAGAATAATTGTAAATCGGAAGTATGAGACATCAAAAGTTTAAAACTAAGCATGACCCATCAAAAGAAAACACAATTATTTGATAAAAACCATTTTTCTAATTTAATTTAAAGCAATTAATAATAAAAGAATTGTAAAAAAAATAGATAAAATTGAAGTTACCACTTAATTACTGGAAGAATGGCTTCCTCCGTCGCCCTAGTGATGGTGATTAGCTCATTGTATTGGAAACACTCTCAAAATAATATTTCATGGATCAAAAAGTGTTTACAAAGAGGAAACAGTAGTAACACATGAGAACAGATACGCATCGTTACAGATGATGTTCTCTGCGTTACAGAAGAAAGAAAAGAAAACAGGAAAGAAAAACGGACTCCAGGCGCTGTTGAAATATGACCGTATAAGTGACAGCTTCAGCGACAGTTTCTGGGAGCCTTATGTTCTTCTTCTTCTCTACAGCAGCAGAAAACTTCTTTCTTCCTGGTTTTTTTCGTCTGCTCTGGCTACCTCCTCTCCCCCTTATCTTCGATTCTCTTGGGTATATAGTGTTGGTAAACCCTAATAACTTTATTAACCAACAAGGACCCAAAGAACAAGTCCAAATCACTCTCAAATCTCGTGATATCCTAAACAGAGAAGAACTCTGTTTTTCCGTCTAGATTCATTCCTGTTGCCAATTTTTCCGGCTGAAACACGTCTTGTGACATGTATTGATGTTGTTTAGGTTGTTGAATCACTTTGAGATACCAAGTACACGTTTAAAATCCTTAAAACTCGGTTGACAGAATCATGCAGAAGCTTTCTTACGCAAACAAAGTCTTCCCGCCAGAAATATAAATAAGACTAAGAAATTTACCTCCAATATTTGGAAGGTACGGCTAGTGAATTTTTTCCCCTCCCAGATGCTGCGAGACCGGAATACAATTTCGCAAAAGCAGCACTACCCCAGTCAAAATTGGCAACTCCATTTAGATCCTCAAAATCAGCTAACCATTCAGCATCAATATAGTTTTTTGCATTGGAAAAGAAAAATTGTCCCAAAACATACATACAAAAGGCTCTGGCCACTCTCTCAGCAAGTATGCTATCATCGTTAGCCGCAACCAACGTTCCTGGCTCAAAATATGTGCTCAAATATACAACCGTAATTTCATATGAAACCCACTGGTTGGGAATATTTTTTCTTTTACAAACTTCACTATATTTAATTTGAATTTGGTACTTCGCCGAGTCATACAGAATACCACTACCAATACCGATACTTAATCCTGTCAACATGACCTTATCAAGCGGTGTGAACCCAATCTCACCAAAGGAGAAGTGAAACGTGTTCGTGGTATCCCAAAAACGCTCAACAATGTAGTCAATCAATGTATGCGATGAATCTACTAAATTCATGGTTAATAAACCGTCCCATCCTGCCTTTTCAATAATACATTTAACCCTAGGACTGTGTTTAGTAATACCTGCATAGGTCTGAATGACCAATTTGAGGGAACCACGATGTAAATACTTGAATTTTGAATCAGTTGAATATGTAATATTCGTCGATGCGTGACCCTGACCATCTTCCACAACATTATAGTTCGCCAACCCGGGAACATCGACCATTTCTTCAGTACTATGGTCTACTTCTTGATCCTCAACAGTTTTAGCTTTCTTGTTCCTCTTTTTTCGATCAACGAATCTCGACGTGACATTGCTCAACATCTGTGCAAACAGTACATACAAGTTTCAAAACCAAGAGTAATCCTCACAATGCACAAATATAAAACTCTACATTAACCCATAAATCCACAACAATACTAATTTCATTATTACAATACTAATTATCTAATTAGATAATCAAATGTACAAACATACATAAATCTACCAAATTACAAAATTCATGATTCACAAAATAGTCCATTACTAATCAAATCATCAATTGTACAAAAAATCATCATAATTCCCAATTCTATAATTCCATAAACATTCATTATAAAACATAAACATTCCTACTTCCCAAATTTCAAAGACAATCAAGTCAATTAATCATAAAATTAACCACAACCCAACTCAAATTAACCAACAACTTAATCAATTCTAACTTCAATTCAACAAATTCTCATCAATTTTTTATACCCAATTTACAACTTCCATAAACCCTATAAATATACCCAATTCCAAAATTAAATTTCTAAAACCTAAAATGTCTATTTCATAATCATATGTTTAATCTTTAAACATATATATATAAATTTAATTAACAACACATTATAATAAATCATAATCTAAACTATAAAATCAATTATAATTTATATCAAAGTTTAAGTTTATTACCTTGCTTTCTTTGAAATAATCCTAACTTAGACTACTTGGTATCAAATCTTCCAAGTTTTTGCAAATTTGAAAAGAGGTTGAGCTTGATTTGGAGGGAGAAATGGGTTGAGTGGTAGGCGGCTGGATTGGAGTGCGTTTGTTTGTGTTTGTGAAGTCTTCAGGAGAAAAAGAAACTGTAGAGTGGGAGAAGAGAGCTGGACGGGAATGTATTGGTCCGCCCCATCAGGCGCTCACCCAGCCCTCCGCCTGGTGAGACGCGCGTTCGGCTAGGGAAGCGCCTGATGATTCAAGCGGATGTATAAGCGTGCGCCCGTCTCAGCTGAAACACGAACCAACTACACGTGTAGAAAAATGATCGGGCATTTGGATATGATTCCGACCCATCATGCGTTCGGCTAAGAGAGCGCATGTTTCTGGGGCGTGCATCTAGGGGTGCGTCTATCATCAGGCGTTCTTTTGGGTTACGCCTCCCATCGAGCGTTCATCAAATGTCCGCCCCACCCAAGCGTTTTCATAGGCGTACGCCCGTTCCAACAGACGTATACCTAGTCGTGCGCCCAACTCCAGGCGCTAGCTTAGACAACCGCGCGATCATATTTTACTCCTGCACCGTTGCGTTTCAGGCGGAATAAAGAGTAAAAATTTTACTCTTTGGTCATTTGGTCTAGTCGTCCCACTGTGGATGCTCTATTGTTTTAATGAGAAATAATTTTATCTTCATCCTTAGTGTAGCTACAAATTTCATAGGCGTGAGAACACTTTGAACACAAATTTTTAACTTACCAGTAACTATTTTTTTGAGCATGTGTCAGTAGCATAACTATAGGCTATAACAGCTGCTTATTTTAAGCGTTTGTATGTAGCATCTTACTTGCGCTTGCGTCGGTCTATCAATGGACAAAGAAAATAATATGTTCATCTGAATATGTAATGAACGAGATGTTTTTTAGTTAGTACACTATGACAGTACTTGTATAAACCTTACCCACTCAGGCGGGGTTGTAAACTTGTAGTTGACCTTATGTACAACCTCTTCGATTGACAATCGATTCAGATACTCTAGAGTACACAGTGGTCAACACAGAACAAAAGGTTCAGCTGTAAGCATCTCATTATTTGCCATTATCTATCTTTAAAGGCTTTATGGCCTGATGATCGTTTTAGAAAAGTGGTAAAAATAGTTCGTTCGTTGAGACTTGTGAAGATTCGTTTTAGACCTAATTTTGATTTAAACTAGAAAATATGTACAAGATTTTAATAATATTGGGAAGAACTAGAACTCAGGATTCCACCAAAATCACTTTTGGATGATTCTATGATGATTCTTTAACAATTATAGCTCTTTTATTGACCCTGTTTCTTTGCCAAAAATAGATTTCTAGAACATTAATTGTAAATCACAAGCATGGTGCATCAAAAGCTCTTAAGTCCCAACATACACCATCAAACAAAACCACAACTAATTAAGAAAAATCATAAATCAATTAAAAAAGTCATTAAGAATAAAAAATAGTTACCATTCATTCATGAAATATGGCTTCCTCCATTGTACGAGTGGTTGGGTTTAGCTCATCAAGCTCAAAACACTCTCAAAAAATTGGCACATGGCTCAACAGTGCTTGAGAAGAAGAAAAGAAGCTAAAAATAATAAAAACAGGAAATCTGCAACGTTTATAGGTTTTACAGATTAAATGTTACAGTGGAGCTTGAAGATAAATGTTGCAAAGCAAAGATAAACGTTGTTGATGGGTTGAAGAAACCGTTGCAGCTGAAGATAAATGTTGCAAAGACGAAGATAAACGTTGCTGTTGAGTTGAATAAATCGTCGCATATTCCCTGTTCTTCACTAGAAGCAACACTTTTCTTTTCCGAGCCTCCCTTCCTTATTTTTCTTCCTCCTCTTTGCTATTTATAGGTTGCACAAACTCTAACAACTCATCCTTAATCGATACGGACCCAAAAACCAATCCAAAACAAAACTCTAATTCTTGTAAATCCGAATCAGGGTAAAACTCTTTTTCCGTCTAAAACATGGATTTTCCAGCTTGTTTCACGGCTTTAAACTCTTGTAATTTACGTGTTTCATCCTCTAATGATTGTTGCTTTATGTTGATAAGGTTTAAGCTCCCACAAAAATTGATTTCAACCTCCACAGAACTTTCATGTGTTTGAAAGTTCTTTTCCCGCCATCTTCTTCTTTTTTTGAACCAAAGAGAAGGGGTGCCCCTATCCAAGCAACGGGTTACTTTATCAACTAACCTGGGTGCCTTTATAATTTTTCTAGGGTGCTTTTATCACTTTTTGAACCAATTTTTTTGCAAATGTTTATTTCCCAAAAATACCTACAAAGATATTAAATAACACAATAAATACCAAATTAAGCACTAACAATATAGATAATTAAGGAAAAATTAGACATAAAAATGTGTCTATCACCTGATCAATGTTTGTCATTTCCTTCCAAGCTTCTAGCTAGATTTTGTTATTTTTGAGTCACCAATTTAAATGTCATAGTTGAAGTTAACTAGCCATCAGAGATTAATGAGTAATGAATAATTTGTCATTTGAAGCATAAAACCTTTTCCCCATAAGTCCACCTTGGTACCTTATTCTGATAGCAACTAGTAAAGAACCATACTACCAAGAAGATTTTGATAGCTACAACTTTTTTTTTTACTCTTAGAGCTTCCACAATGAGTGTTACAAAAACTAAAAGCTAAGTCATATTTAACTTTTAAGTATAGCTGTGGCACGTCCATAAACTAAAACCCAAACGCAAACACAGATATAATCAACGTCTGGTATCAGATCGCCTTTATAATTACGTCTTATTGAAATGTTGTTATAATAAGCGTCTGATAGTGGACGCAGTTAAAAACTTCGTTTAAAGTTTAAACGGTCTTATAATATGCGTCTGATACCAAGACGTAATTACGTTTGAAATGAGACATTTTTAATATTTTCATTTGAATGAGGCGTTTTTAACACTTATATTACATTAGACGCTTTATAAAATCGTCTACAACAGACGGACTTTATATATGCTTCTGAAATTTACACGGTCTTAAAGAACACTTTTAAAGTTTGCGGTCCACACTCAAACGTTTTTAAGAGTTGCATTTAGTTATATTTGGCAATTGCCAAATTCGTTTTCCATATATAGCTACCAATTATAGCATTTTTAACTTTTGACACCGATAACACTCTCGACTACGGCTCCATTTTTCCCAAATATGACTTATAATTCTATGATTGTGGAAGCTCTTAGAGAAACCTAATCATGTTTACAGACTAAACAGGTACTTATGGCCTTAAACAAGCGCCACGAGCATGGTATTCAAGGTTGAGTAAGTATCTTCTTACCTTAGGGTTTACTGGTTTAATTGCTAACTCCTCATTATTTATTAAGCATGACAGCTCATTTACTGTTTATGTCTTAGTTTATGTTGATGACATAATAGTCACTAGCTCAAGCAATGTTGTTTGTGGTCATTTATTATCTAAACTCGATGAGGAGTTTGCGATAAAGGATCTGGGAAGTCTAACATACTTTCTAGGTATTGAGGTTTATAGAACAGACAGGTCCATGGTGCTCATTCAGAGAAAGTATATGACAGATTTGTTATGAAAAACTAAATTAGATGAGGAAAAACCAGTTTGCACTCCAAAGGCAGTACAAACGAAGTTATAAATGCTTGGTTCACAAAAGTTTGAAGACCCTACTTTATATCGCAGTATAGTTGGTGCGCTCCAATACCTCCATCTGAAAAGGTCAGATATTTCAGTTGCTATGAATATAGCTTGTCAATATATGCATGATCCTTATGTAGAACATTGGGATTTGGTGAAACGAATACTGTGCTATCTTAAGCACACTGTCAACTATGGGTTGTGCATACATCCAATACAAGATAAGACCCTTAATGCATACTCGGACTCATACTTGGCAGGAAACTTAGATGATAGACGATCCAAAAATGGTTATTGTATTAACTATAGTGGAAATATGATATCCTGTAATACAAGGAAACAAAAGACTGTTTCAAAATCGAGTACAAAGGCTGAATATAGAGGAATGACCATTGCAACATCTGAGTTAATATGGATCCAGTCCTTACTAAAGCAACTAGGTGTTTCTGTTGCTACTCCTTCATTGTGGTGTGACAACCTGGGTGCCACTTATCTCACAGCCAATCCGGTCTTCCATGCTCGAACTAAACATATCGAGATTGATTACCATTTTGTTTGAGAATGCGTTGCCAATAAACAACTACAAGTTATGTTCATCTCGTTAAAAGATCAATTGGCTGACATATTTACCAAGGCTCTAGCTTCTCCAAGGTTTTAATATCTCAGGGACAAGTTGAACATTCGTCCCCTCACGTTCAACTTGACGGTGGGTGTTAAGGATACAATTTTATCGTAGATAAAGGATTTCGTCAACCCCAAGACTAGGCAAGGATAAGGAGTTTACCATATTCAAAACTCTATTGACTATTTTATCTCCTACAATATTTATGGTAGGTTATTTCAAAAACTTTGTAAAGTGTACTCTATTTAAACCTCGTAATTTTAGAAGTATAAATTCATTCATGAAATAATAAAACTTAAGTGGTTATTTCGAAATAAAACCAAAAATTCCTTATCCAAATATTTTCTATAATGGCTAAATTGTCGTCACTTGATTACGTTTTAATCATTTTAATTATTTAAGTTAATTAAATGTTAGTTGTAAGATTAGATTAGTGATACTTAATTTATAGTTAATGATTAAAAATTAGATTTAGAGCATCCGACTCCTTACAACCGGCTAGGTCGAAAATTTTAAAACCTAACCGGTTGTGGATGTGTTCTTCACAAATAAAGAACACCATAAACAATCGAATAGGTTTATAGTAAATACCTAATCGATTTATCAAAATCATCTAGGAAAATTATGAAAGTTTATAAGATACAGACTTATCTACGGTTAGGTTCATAAAACTTTTTTCCAGTCGTAAACAATTGTGCGAAGAACAAATTATTTACGGCCACATATATCAAATTCGACCTAGCCATAAAAAAATTACACGAAGAACATCACCCATCTACGACTAGGTTGTATGAATTTTCCTAGTTGTATATGAGTGTTCTTCAATTGCGATGAACAAACACACTACGGCTAGGGAACTCATATTCGACCTAGCCGTATCTGGTTTGTTCTTCAACTGCAAAGAACAATAACACAACTAGGGCTGCACAAACCCGACCCAACCCGCCAACCCGACCCGTACCCGCCCAAAATTACCCGATCCGTACCCGGCCCGCCGATGAACGGGTTGGGTGCGGGTGATTTTATTAAAACCCTATTTCTGGCAGGTCGAGTGCGGGTGATAGCTCCTCTCCCCCGACCCAACCCGCCCACCCGCCATAAAGTTTTTATTAGCTGAGTGAGAGAAATGAGGCTTTATTTCCTCTCGTTTTTCTTCTCCATTTCTCCGTCTCCCCTTCCCTGTTCTTCATCTGTGAGGAAGATTGAGAGTTGAAATGAGGAATTTGTGATTGAGTGATGAAAGGAAAGGTTCAGAAGGTGTTAGTGAAGATGTTGTTGATACGGATTAAGCAAAAAGAAGAGGAAGAAACAGTAAACTGAAAGGGAAATGAGTTAGGGTTTCTGTTGAGGTGATTGATGATGGAATTGAGTAGTTAAAGATGGGAATTAAGTACACATTACATAGAAGAAGATGGTTATGCTTATTAAAATATTTGATTTGAAAAGAATTAAAAATTTAGGGTTTCTGTCTTGGGTCATCTAACTGGGGGATAATTATATTATTGCACATGGCATGGAGACAGTGGATATCAATTTGTAAGCTCTTGTAGCAAGAGTACTTAGTCGTCAAACTGTTTAGTGCTCAAGAGTGTGAGACACGATGGTTTGTTCTGCCATCAAGATGTTTTTAAGAGAATGCTTAGTTCTTTACCCTCTGTCTTTAATTTATTAGTGATATAGTAAATGTGTGTTTGAAACTTTGAATGTACTTATAGATGAATCATTTTGCAGATTCATCAGAAATTGTCTCCAATTCTAGGGGATACAAATGCACCACTTGTTGTGAGTTCTTGCAATGAGGATGTTTTGCTGGTTCTGTATATAGCCTAGCGATATATCTCAAGTTTAAAGAGTACCCGTCGGCACTCCGGATTGCGCTTTCCTTGAATAAGTTGAAGGTGCGTTTTGTTTCAGATCTTAAACATGTATTTTTGTTTTTGTTCTGTATGATCTCATATTTAGTTTTTGCAAGAATTGTTTCTTTCATCTGTGAATTTTGACAGTGGAGGTGACTACTTTTGCAGTATGTGAAGGAGATGTTTACATCTTGTGAAGACATTCAACTGAAAAAACAATTTTGTTATATCCTTGCACGCCAAGTAAGTTTTGAGATACGGTTTTAGTTTTACTGTCTCCACTTGGGAATATTAAATTGGCGTCAGGGATAGAATGTCTGACTTACTAGTCACTTGAAACAGTTGTCCTTGTAAAAAAAAAAGCAATGTCACAGGCCCTATCTAGACCTCAAGTTTTTATATTGAAACAAGAATGTGTCTAATTTTTAATAAGCCTGACTGCCTGACCTCTGCGTGTACAACTGAAAATACAGCTAATTAACATGGAAAACACACTCAAGTTGTGCACCAATCTGTCATTTTGTATCGACATCAGTATTCTTAGGCAGTTCTCCTGATGCATGTTGCATAAATATTCTTGTGCACCTTCGCCACCATGTTGCATAAATATATACGCATTTGCTTGTTTTATCGCGGTTTTGCAGCTTTCACTGTGTATGACTTGTTGGCTTATTTTTTTTTCTAGGTGCACTTGATTGACGGCAGGGCTAGTGCTGGTGCAAGTGTTAATTCCGCCAGGCAGAATTTAGCTGCTACGTTTGTAAATGCTTTTGTGAATGCTGGTTTTGGTCAGGTACATATTTAACATGGGTTTTTCGTTTTTAGTAACATTGCCCGGTGTTCTGAATAGAAACAACCGTCTTTATTCCAGGTGAGCATAAAAGGTACTTTATAAGTAGAGCATTCATGTGCATACAAGTCTTATAAAGTCAGCTATATTTCTAATAAAGGCGATTGAAGATCTTTGAGCGAAAGAATTGTATCAGAGTTCAAGTAAAGTTGATTTAGAAAACAAGAAATGGCGAAAATCAGCATTTTCACGGCGATCTTTTTTCTTGTTGTGATCATGATATCTTCAATCGCCGTGGGCAGTAAGTACTTAATCTCCCAATATTAGTTGTTTCTTTGTATTGTACTATCCAGTAACTTGCCCTTCCAACTTGGATCTGAAGATGAAATAGACACTCTGATGCTTTATGCTTATATGAAATAGTAAATGTAATGCTTGAACTATCCTGTGTGAAACTCTATTTGTATAACTGTAATGGGTAATAAGAGTTTTTTGCAACTTAGAATCCAAATTTGCGGTAGTTATGGAGTAGAAACATGAATGTGATACCAAATGAATTAGATTTTCGCTACCTACTCTGATGTCTTTGTTTGGTCTGGGCGGGTGACAGCGGGTGACCCACACCCGACCCGCCATAAAGTCGGGTCAAAACCGACCCCACCCGTTCTACGACGGGTTGGGTACGGGTAAAAAATAAGTCACCCGTCAAAATGGCGGATTGGGTACGGGTGAGACCAAACCCGACCCGACCCACCCGATGTGCAGCCCTAAACACAACTATGAGTAGGAAATTCATATTTGACCTAACCGTAGATACTTTTGTAACTGAGATAAAGTTCATTTTCATTCTAATATATTCCACTAATCAAAAACAATACAAAAAGACTGCTTTGTTGACACCTCATTTAAACAATGCATGGGACCTGAAACTGGTTATCGAGGTGTTTTAAGTTGTTGATCGATTGTTGTTAATTCGATTTATTGTTGATTAATTGTAAGTGTTCTTAATCGATTAAGGGTGAAAGATAATACGGTAATTTAATTTAATTAAAAAGTAAGTTAATCATTTATTATATACTAGGACATCCCTTATCCCTATGTCTGTATAGAATAATCCTAATGTAACCCTTTAAAATTCCTGCGGCTCTTAAAATGGTTTTTTTTAAGACTTATGCTATTTCCAATCCACCATTAATATTAATACAATCCAATAAGAAATTAAACAGAATTCTTTTATTTTTAGAAACCAAATCAAAGTAAAATTTATGAATCCAATCCAATCTATTTTTCTTTTCCTTTTCTTTTTCTATTTCTCCACCTTTCTCATATTCTTGAGCTATTTTAACCTGTCCAATGGTCAAACCAAAACCCATCTTATGGATGACAATAATCATCACTAATCAAAAGTTGCAATATTTTAATTCCAGAAGCCATTTCTACCATACTAGAGATGGGATGTTCTATCAGTAATTTCAAGTGAGGCCTAATATTTAATTCAGTAGAGGCTTTGTCATATTTGTCCCTAGTTGAAATCTGACCAGTTCGAGCTCAAATTTAGAAATCACTAATGATTAAGTAATGCTTGAAGTGTTTCTAGATGAGAAAAAGGAGACAAGATGCATCAGCCCAAGTACTACTGGGATCCTATCTGTCACTAGTTGAAATCTGATCAGATCTCCTAAATCTATATTCTTCACAAGAATGAGTTTGTAATGTTTAGACTGATTAACTTCACAGAATGGCAGGACTAGGAGTTACAATGGTTGCACAACAGCCATTGAGTTTTACAATGCTTTAAAAGGAAATGAGGAATAAAAGTAGGTTATCCCAATGAAATAATGAATCAAGAAAAGAAAAAAACCTAAAACAGACTTACTGGATCAAAGTCCTTTCTCAATACCCATTTTCTCGGAGAAGCCTTCTTCACTTCGGATATCAAAGCGGGCAATCCAGTTCGCAGATGAGATTTACGTAGAGCACCAAAAAAATCTCTAATTGGGGGAGCATTTTTTAGCTTTTTTTTTTACTGTAGCTAGAGGCTTTCTCTCTTTTAGCTGCCAACCAACAGATAAACATAATTCAAAGCCTCATTAATCTTTATCAATGAGTATTAACAAATAGTTAATTATATCATACAAACAAGATTAGAAAGTACCTGTGAAACTTCTTTGTCCTTGTTCCATACGATTTCCTCTAGGATGTCACGAGGAGTATTGTGACTTCATTTACTAATCTAAACTCAAACGGACCAACATAATTCAAAGGAGGTCCTGTAGGTGGCCTTCTTCTGATTTTAATTCCCTGGTTGGCAGCTAACTCATCTTGGAATTTACCCACTTCCCACTCTTTGATTTTGAGTGCATTCTTGTAATCAGTTTCTGTAGACTGCAAATACCAAAATGCAAAACAATTTGGTGTATCAAAAATGCATATATTTAACCCAATCAGCAAATTTAAACTTAAACCCTAAATCTTGGGGAAGATAGTAGTAACCTGTTGAGCTCGAATTGAATTCGGAGAGATTGATTTTGTATCCATTGGAGATCTTAATAAGACAGTTTCTGAACGAGAGATGGTTTTGTTTAAATTTCAGAAAGTTTGAGTGCATAACACAAACCCTAGCTGTGGTTGTTCTAATAGACGTTGCTTACATAACTACTGGATTGCCCAAAGTTGAAAATGTTTTAGATAGGTGAAAGAGATTGAATGTAGTGTTTCTGTGTTGGAGAAGATGAAGAAATTAGATTATGTGTGTTTTTAAAAGTTATAAAACTTAAATCCAATCCATAGGATTTTATTAATAAAAATGTTAAAAAAATTGGATTGGTTTAAGTATATGGATTGGTTAATAAGAATAGTGGATTACAAATAACAAAAGTCTTTTTTAATATAGAGGATAAGACGGTCTTGACTTGACTTGAGTCCCTAGGTTTAATTTGATTCCAGTCCACATATCTAGGGATTTGGGGCCTGAGTCTCTTGATGGTTGACGCACCTTTTGAGTGCATCTTCAAATTTGTGCTTACTCCTTACACATGAGATACTGGCGATATCGAACCTGAAGATACTCTGTCGAAGCACAGTCTGCCCGTGACTTGTGAAAATGAAGCACAGTCTTCCCGTGACTTGTGAAAATGAAGCACTATCAAGTCTCAACTTTCAGATAGAATTCTCATCTCTTTCACAACATAAAAACTTGTCCGTGACTTGTCAAAACACAAGTCTGTTCGTGACTCGTCGAAACACAGTGTGTCCGAGCCTAATTTGATAGTACGAGTGTAAACATCCTGATCAATGTAGTCAATATCGGATTTCGGTTTGTACCGGTCGAGAGCGATACACTGGTACACCTTTATATCGGGGATATTTCGGTTTTAAATATCGGTGCATATATTTTATACCTATAATTATTATATCAAACATTTTTTTTTCATATTGGACCTATTAAGATATAAAACTAGTACTCATTTTTCTAAAATATCATAAAAAACATGAATAACAATTCAAAACCCTAAAACAATGATAAGGAAATTCATTTTTTTTTTTGGATTTTTTTTTCAATTAAAACTTCTAATTTCGGCCGTACCCGTCCATTTCGATCATTTCGGTTAAACCGTATCGGTCAATATCGACCGATATTTTTGGACAAAAACCGTTCCACCGATATATGCTGTTTCATATCGGATGAGGTCCGATACCGATAAAACCGGTGATATTTCGGCCGTACCGGCTGAAAATAACTACACTGATCCTGATAGAATTTTCTTATTTCTTTCCCAACATATTGTGGAAATCTTCAACAGTACGTCACTAGTCTAAAGAAAGATTGAAATACAAGGTGAGAGAGAGCAACCGCAAGTCTACAACGGTTCTCACCGGAGTTCACTAACAATTCCTGGACTTTAAACTTTAAAGCACCCCAAAGATTATGTACATGTGGTATTACGCGATCCAATTTTCTTGAATGTTTTCTGTTAGTTGGAATGCTATGGAGGGACATCAATCAACAGTGGGGAGTAATAGCTTGGTAAAGGATTACTGTCCAGGTCAAGGTTTGAAAAACAGCCATTTTTCCGAGAAAATGGCCGTTAAAACGTTCACGTCTATGTAACGTGTCTGTGGAGCTCACCGATATTCGTATCTAAATAACATCAATAAATAGGAAAAAATGTGTTTTTTTAGACCCGTTATAACTGTTTTCACGCATGTAATAATCATTTTTATAAAATTAATTTTTTCGTTTTTTCTTCTAAATAACATTTTAACATAAATTTTTAAGCCGTTTTCCCCGTTTTCACGCTCGTTATACTCGTTTTTTAGAAAAAAAAAAAGAATTTAAAAATATTTTCTATCCAAATTTTTATTTCTAAAATTAAAAATAAAAAATTACAATTAAAAAAATCAACATAAATAAATAAAATCAAGAAAACAAAGTAACATTGTTATTTGGATATGTCGTAACCTTTTTCACGCATGTAATAACCGCTAGATAGGAATTTTATATTTTTATTTATTTATTTTTCCTAAATAACTGTTATCGCACCCGTTATTTAAAAAAAAACGCCAAAAAAATGCATTTGTTTCCTAAATAATGCGTTTTTTGTCCAAAACGTGTTCACACCCGTCAAAACGCATTATAACGGTCACGGCCTATCCCCGTGACCCGACCTGTGACCCGTTTTTCAAACCTTATTCACACCCGTCAAAACGCGTTTTAACAGTCATGGACTTATCCCGTGACCCGACCTATGACCCGTTTTTTAAATCATGGTCCAGTTTATATGGAAATAAACCGTTGAGCCGATAATGGAACCGCACACAATCAACAGTTGGACATTAAATATCTAACAGACAAAGGTACCGAAAGCCAATTAAAGGCTAACGGAAATGAACACCAACGGCAATTCAAAACAAGTAAGAAAATGCATGCTGCTACTGGTCGTACATGTAACTTGGTATGTGCAATGGCAAAGATTCATAACCACAATTAGGTAGTGGTCTTGATTACATATACTAGTAAAAGTGGTTGAGTAGTTACTTCAGTTCATCATTTATACATGTATAAAAAAAGTCTTACCCATTATATCTCATAAGTCGATTTTCTATTTTGGAAGTGCTCCAACTCATTTCATCATCACACCCAAAGACTGAAATTTTATTTCAAAGTACGTAGTTCATATACAATCTTCTTCTTCTTCATTTGAAGTGTACAGATGTATTGTTGTGCCGCATTCATTATAGGTACCTAACCATATACTAAACGTTACTGGCAATATTATTTTGAATCAAATCCACAGTTCATGGGAAAAATAAAATACATATGCTTGTACCTTGTTATTTCGGTGTATGATCGGTTCTTTAATATGTATATGTATGTTATTAATGTAGGTCTTGTCTGTCAATGTGGAAACTAAAAGTTTCGAGCGATCAAGGACCATTTAGCCAATGGCTTTCTACTACCAACAACTTCGCGGGAAGACAAACATGGGAATTTGATCCAGATGCTGGGACTCTTGAAGACAGGGCTGAAGTAGAAAAGGCTCGACAAGAGTACTATGAAAATCGGTTCAAAGTCAAAATTAGTGGGGATGCCATCCTGCGATTACAGGTATATATGTTACCACTTGTTGAACTCGAAAGGCGCCTGCCGAGAAATAATACATGCTCAAAAATGGAAAATGGATGAATGTTACTAGTGACATGCTAGCTCTCAGATTGCGCAATTTAGTAGTACTAGTGTGTAGTGACATGCCATTTTTTCATTGTCTAGCAACTGAGAGAAAACAAAGATAAATTTGATCTGAGCATACCTCCAGTTAAGATAGCTGAAGGCGAAGAAGTAACTTATGAAGCAGTGACAACCACATTGAGGAGAGCCGTGCAATTCTACTCTGCAATGCAGACAGAAGATGGCCATTGGGCTTGCCATATTGAAGGACCATTATTTTTCATGCCACCCTTAGTAAGTCACCAAAACTGATCTTGAATTCCTAGCTACATTATCTTAATGGTATAAACTTTATAATACTAATTAAACTTGTTAAACGACATTGATTAATGACATGCAGGTATTCGCGCTACATATCACGGGTACTCTTAATACAATGTTTTCACCGGAACATATAAAGGAGAGCCTCCGGTACATGTATTGTCACCAGGTGATCGTCTTGTATGGAAAAAAATGAGAAACTGCAGATCTAGTAATTGCATAGGAAAGAAGATTGTTTCATTTTATGTTTTTTATCCCTTGTTTAATTGATTGTAGAATGAAGATGGAGGTTTCGGATTTCATCTTGAGGGACATAGTACAATGTTTGGTGCAGTCTTGAACTACATTTGTATGCGTATTTTAGGAGTAGGGCCGGATGGTGGTCAAGACAATGCTTGTGCCAGAGCACGGAAATGGATACTCGACCATGGTGGCGCTACGTTGACACCATCTTGGGGGAAACTTGGCTTTCGGTATGTATATACATATATGTGTACACGCAGGTAACTCATAGAATTACTCAAATAGGGTGGTTGGAACACAGAACCTAAGCTTGTAAACAACTCCAAATCACCTCAATTTAACCAATCTGACCACAGCACTTCTATTTTTATTCCCTAGTTATATGGAGATAAATACTTGTGCAGATACTTGGAATTCATGACTGGTCAGGATGCAACCCGCTGCCTCCTGAGTTTTGGCTTCTTTCTTCAGTGCTACCCATGCATCCTGGTTTGTACAGTAACCATAAGTCTCATGTTTGGTTGGATCTGGCTTGTGATCTGACTCGGTCTGAGTCAGATGTCAGATGTCAGATCATTTATTGTTTTTTTATATTAATTTTTCTAATATCTGACTCGGTTTAAACATCTCACTCAAAACTATTTGAGTTAAATATCATTTTATACCTGACTTGTTGGGCATATATACAACTGAAATAATTTTTTTTCCTATAATCTTACTATTTTATATTTTGGAGTCAGAGATTCAGATATAGTGTGTTAATTCAGATAAGTCAAAATTAATAGGGAAAATTATAGAAATGTCCCAATTTGGGGGAGTCATGTTGGACTTCTGCCCCGGGATTTTAAAATTAATAAGAATGCCCTATTTTGTTAGATTTCTCGTTAACTATGCGCGTGCGAGACCTCATGTGCAAAAAAAGACCTAAATACCTCCCATACTTCATCTTGGAGAAATGTCCGAGACTCATCTTGGAAAAATGCCTCAAATTACAAAAGGATAAAAAATTACAAGAATTTCATCCATCATGTGCTTTCATGTTTCTGCAAACTTTTCTTGTTTGCAGCATTTCTGTTAATTTTTTCTGTTTGGGGCATTTCTGTATTAATTTATATCTGGGACATTTTTCCAAGATGAGTCTCTTATTGTGGTATTTCTCTAAGATGAAGTATGGGGGTATTTAGGTCTTTTTTTGCACGTGAGGTCTCGCACGCACATAGTTAACGTGAAAATTAACAGAATGGAACATTTTCTTAGTATCAAAAATCTCGGAGTAGAAATCCAAGATAACCCCCCCAAATTGGGGCATTTTCGATTATAGCCCAAATTAATAGCCACGGCTTGACAACACTGAGAACACACTTCAAAGTTCCGTGACTGAATAACTTGCTACAAGTTCTTCAAAAGGTAGATCAGTCGCACACAGTACTAAAAACAGCGCTGAAAGTTCTAGGTGAAGCTGATGCTCGTCTTAAAAGGCCTAAGAGTCGGCCGACAAAGATATCGTCCCTTTTGGATCAATGAGCGGTCGTAATTTTTTGTTCATGTATATATGAATTGCAGGTAAGATGTGGGTTTACTGTAGATCAGTTTACATGCCAATGTCGTATTTATATGGGAAGAGATATGTTGCTCCCATTACCGATCTCACGTTATCATTAAGAAAAGAGATTCATATTCAACCTTACACTGATATTAATTGGAATAATGCTCGTCATGCTTGTGCTAAGGTGTGTTAATATCTGAGTACTCCTAATCAATTACTCATTTTGGAACTAATTTCATTTAATAGTTTTGGATACAATAATTTATCTATACCGGTATTTCTTGCTTGACATAAACAATCCAGGAGGATCTCTACTATTCCCATTCCTTATTCCAGAATTTTCTATGGGACTCCCTCCACAATGTTGCAGAACCACTTCTAAAACTATGGCCATTTTCTAAATTGAGAGAACAGGCTTTACAAGTAACGATGAGGCATCTTCGATACGAAGATGAGACCACTCGGTACCTTGACATCGGTGCTGTAGAGAAGGTAATGTATATAATCTTAAACGTGTATTGGTATCAACACGTTTCCAAATGTATAATCCATCTAGTTTTCTTGTGCATGGCTACGTACATACAGTCGTTATTTTATGCTCGCTTCTTGGGTGGAAGATCCAAACTCGGATGAATTCAAGAAGCATCTTGCGAGGGTCCCTGATTACTTATGGCTTGCTGAAGATGGACTCAGAATGCATGTATGTATTTTAGTAATCAATTGAATTACATCGACAAATTGGTCAATTTTTTTATAATTATATGCCATATTTTAATTAGCATGAATGCTTTCTTTATTGTAGAGCATAGGCAGCCAAACATGGGATACTGTTTTTAGCCTTCAGGCACTTCTGGCAAGTGGTGATCTCATGGACGAAATTAGTCCCACCATTCTCCGGAGAGGCCACGAGTTCATAAAAGCGTCACAGGTTTGTGCAGCCAATGCAATGTATTTTTACCTTCGGCGTTGATTTAATTTGCTTAATCATTTAGTGTTATTAAATTGTAGGTTAAACAAAATCGAGCAGGTGACTTTCGAAAAATGTTTAATCACATTTCCAAAGGAGCATGGACACTCGCCGACCAAGATCATGGCTTGCAAGTTTCAGACTGTACTGCAGAAGGTCTAGTGGTAATAGACTAAAATACATCTTTGTCGTACGGTTTTGATTCATTTTCTTTTTACAACCGTGAACTCTTTCCGCATTCTGAGATATTAAATAGTTATGTACGATGGTGAATCTTCACAGTGCTGTCTCTTGTTCTCGCAAATGCCGGCCAAACTTGTTGGGGGAAAAATGCCAGTAGAGTGTTTGTATGACTCTGTTGAGTTCCTCTTTTCTATGCAAGTAAGAATATTCTATCTTTCTTATCTGCTGCATTGTGACAAACATGGCAAAACAAGTTCAGCTTTCTTTTGTAGTGTTACTATTTGGACCGAACACAATTCATTATACGCATTTCACAGGGTCCAGATGGTGGAATGGCAGTATGGGAGCCTGCAAAATCACCAGAATGGTTAGAGGTAAGTCAAGTTGACACAATAATTATATTGGCTCTTCATTCCGGCCGGTATCGTTGTCACATGAAACCACCCCCTCACACATACATATTTGAGAATTGTGTAACTGATCTTTGCTGTCATCTTTTACATAGATTCTCAATCCATCAGAATGCTTCGAGGACATTGTTGTTGAACATGAGTATGTGAACTTGACTCTATCTTTAAGCAATTGTAGTTTTCCATAATTTTAAGCAGCTGTGCTATCTTATGATTTTTGTCAAGGATTCTGTTTAACTTTTGAAATGTATGTTTACAGATATGTCGAGTGCACTGCAGCGATAGTTCACGCTCTAGTACTATTTGGGAAGGTACATCCTGGATACCGAGAGAAAGAGATTGACAATGCCATAACAAAGGCAGTACACTTCATCGAAAGTTAGCAAATGCCTGATGGTTCATGGTATGTGTTTATGGTCTACATGTCTCAATTGTAAAACTTACTAGTATTAACAGATTCAAGATCCACAAATTTGCACAGGTATGGGAATTGGGGAATATGTTTTATATATGGGACATGGTTTGCTCTAAAAGGTCTTGCCGCAGTCGGGAAAAACCGTGACAACAGCCTGATTGTTCGCAACGGTTGTCGATTTTTGTTGTCATACAGAAAGCATCCGGAGGCTGGGGAGAGAGTTATCTTTCATGCCCAAATAAGGTACAGTGAACGTTTGACAATTAATTCTGATCTGTGAGATCTTTCAAAGTACAGCATTTTTCATGCACGATTGCTAAAAGTGGGTACGGGGTACCAATATCCCTAGAGTGGGAATAAATTTATACAAAAAAAATAATCCTAACCATTAGATCTTTGGATTAGCACCGCCGCAGCAATACTACTATATTAGTAGTCTGGTACCACCTTTGGCAATCGTGTTTCGATAGACTAATATATCAATTTTGTATAGCAAAATGATGATGTTTGTATTTGTTTGTTAATGAAACAGAAATATGTACCCCTTGAAGGTAACCAGACAACCTTGATGCATACTGCATGGGCCTTGATGGGTCTTATACATGGTGGTCAAGTAAGTTTTTTATGTGTGTAATGGGCAATGAGTTCTTATATGTGTGTTACGTTTTAAATTTGAGAAAACCCTCACGAAATATATATCAATGTAATCAGTTCTTTTTTAATATTTGATTACAGGCAGCAAAAGATCTGATCCCTCTTCATCGCGCGGCAAAGGTATTAATCAACGGTCAAATGGAAAATGGTGAATTTCCCCAACAGAAAATTGGGGGTGTTTTTATGAAGAATTGTATGATAGATTATGCATCATACAAAATTGTTTTCCCGTTATTGGCACTTGGAGAATATCACCGCATGATTCAAAACTTGGGCATGAAATAAAACCTTATCCTCTTTATTGAGTGGGCCTTAAGGAATTATGGGGATAAAATATTAAGTCTACTGAGGGCCCATTTCGACTTGCATTTTTTAAGATGAGAAGACAGTTATTTGCTACATTTTGTATCTGAATCATAAACTCTGAACAAGTCACTTGTTTGATCTCTTATAGTTTTTTAATAGAATTTTACTTGTCTCGGTTGGAAGATTGGCCTTAATATATATGATATTTTTGTTTTATTTCATATTTGATATAAGATATTCTTCTTCATAAAAAGTAAATTAAGATTACATAGGTTTGAAGCATATCAGGAACCAAAATGTAATAAAAGCAACTTACTTGTTCCGGTATAAGATCGTAGTTCCCGACAAACGAAAAAAAAAAGGAAGTTTGAGAAAAAACCTAATGCGCGAAAATCGATTAAATTGGAGAGATGGTCTTCTTAAGATATGTAGTCTTTTTGAGAAATTGATGCTTCAATAGAAGTAGAGTTATCTTCCCATGTTAACCGGAGAATTGAAAGTTTCGGTGGCTGGAATCAGATTTTGTACATAAAAAACCATATAACTAGTAACCAATAGCCACTAAAGTAAAGGAAAAACATCATAAAAATACACACAAGAAGCACCATTGGAGTAAAGGCAAATAAAAAAAAACTAACATCTAAGAACTAAATAACCTAGTGTTTTTTAGGGAGATCCAAAAAAATTTTAGGACGAATTAATAATAAAATAAAATCATTAAGAAGTAACATCAGCACACCCTTTATCCATATATTTTCTCTAATGGATAATCTGTCCTTATTTAATTAGTATTATGTTGATTAATTAGTTAATTAATTTTTGTTAATTAGTTAATTAATTTTGGTTATAGTTAGTGTTAGAAAAATATTTGAGTTATAGTTTTAGAAAAGAAATAGAGAGTGTGTTAGAGAGGAAGAAGAAGAAGAAGTTTGGGGAAACCAGGTTTTACCTAAAATCAATAACAAACATGGATGAGTATGAGGAAGAAGGTAAGAAACATCATGAAGAACATAATATTGAAGGTTCAATAGCGTTTAGAGATGACGATTTGGGATATTTGTTGGATGATCCAAATTTTGATGTGGAAGAAAACCTAGACAGCGATTTAGCGAGAGAAAACGATGAATGACATCAAAATGAAGATAATAATGCGCAGAAAAATCAAGCATTGTGTTAAGAAGCTCAAAAACCCACTTTGTATGCGTTTGTATGTGATCGGTAACAAAAAAAATTCATTTTTGCATGCATTTAATGTCATAATGGAGTACCATATCTACCGATTCACACTACTGTGCCAGAATTATGGTATAATCGGTAGTCTCGTGAAGATAACTTACTACCGATTAAACAAAATCCCCAAATTGAATTTTGTTCGAATTTCTATTTGCATAATCGTTAGTTTAGGAATACTTATTATCTACCGATTATATTTATCGCCCCAAAAATAAATTTCTCCAAACCTATAAATTTTATATTTTACTAACTTTTAATCGGTAGTATATGGTATATAATTATCTATCGATTACATTGTAATTGGTTGTTGTTTAGCAAATTAAACCTCCGATTATACTTGTTTCTGTGTACAGAAATTGTCTTGATTTCTTTCTATAATCGGTAGTATGGAACATAATTAACTACCGATTGTTGTTAATTGGTAGTAAGGGGATATAATTAACTACCAATTGTCGTTAATCGGTAATACGGGAACATAATTATCTATCGATTATTCTTGTCTAACTCATTGCTATTTTATGTAGATTATTGAATTGGTTAATCATGTTTCATACGAGGGTCCTGATACTTCCCTACACTATGCAAATAATTTGGTATGCTACCTACCCACTCTTGCCTTGTTCTAAGAATGTATATTACATGGTTAGAATTATGATATTTGTTTTGTTATATGCACATTAAGACATTTGGAAGTAAGACGGAGGCAAAGGAATGGCTTATAACCAAGGTAAAAGAGAAGATGTGTGTTTTAGTTCATAAAAATTGCGTGAGAGTTGATCGATTTGAAATGATTTGTGAGAGAGGTGGCGAGCGAAAGAGTCACGTGGGAAAGGATTGTAAATACGTAAAGAAGACGAATAGGAAATACCGAGGTAATTCAAAGAAGATTGGATGCCCATTTAAGATTATCTTCAGTAAGCCCGACGGTAAGGAAGGTAAAATATGGAAAATGTTTAGAGTTGCTAATAGTCGTCACAACCACGAAGATCCGAAAAGTCTTAGTGGGCACGTAATGGTTGCCAAATTAAAACCAAAAGAAATAGAGACGGTGAAGTCTATGAAGAACTTAATGAAAGCGAGTGCAGTTCTATCTAAGAAGGAGGAGGATCCCAACAACTTGTCTTCGTTGTCTACAATTAAGTCAACGCTAACAACGATCAAAAGGACGGAATGGGATGGTCGAGTGGTTGTGCAAAAATCAGAGTGGTTAGCCGAGAAACACAATCACACATTGAGAAAAGAAGAAAGGGATGGTAAGGTGATTCTTATTTTCTTGGCACATCCGAAGATGATCCAATTGGCTCAATGCTTTCATCAAATTTTGTTGATAGATACTACTTACAAGATAAACAGGTACAACATGCCGTTGTTGAATATTGGTTGCCACACTTCGGACAAATGTACATTTACGGTGGTATGAGGTTTAATGGATGTTGAGAACGATTTGAGTTTCATTTGGATGTTGCAATTATTAAGGTCGATTTATAATGGCGATCATTTTCCAAGGGTTATTGTAATGGATAACGATCAAGCCTTGATGAATGCAATAAAGGTAGTGTTTTCGGAAGCCCATAATTTGCTTTGTACATGACACATTCAATGCAACATCATATCCAAGATAAAAAAACGAAACAAAGGTACCAAGAGGTCGAAGGAAGAGGATGAACGTATTATTAAACTAACCGTGGAAGAACGAGAAGAAGAGAAAAGGTTAGCTGATGAAAAGTGGATCGAGGATGGAATAAAGTGGTCTTTATTTCTAAAAGCATGGGATAAGCTAGTTTGGTCGATGACGGAGGAAGTTTATGAATACAACTTGAAGAACTTTGAGGATGAATTGGGCAAGAACTATCCCAAACCAGTTAAGTATTGCAAAACACAATGGTTGGACCGCATAAGGATAAGTTTGTGTTTGCATGGACATATGAATATCAGAACTTCAAGAACGAGGCAACAAGCATTGAAGAGGGGTCCCATGGACGATTAAAGAAAATACTAGTCGTTAATCAAAATGGGGTTGTGTCGGTCCAAGAAGCAATCCATGAGTTCACCAATCGTGACCTCACTAAGATTTACGGTTCAATGGAAAAAAAGTCGACATAGATTCCCGTTGGCAAATTTAAAAAATAAAAATCTTCTAAGGGGTATAGTTTACTTTTTTGGTTTGGTCCCTTGTGTATTAAAGAATGAAAGAGCTACAAAATAGGTTACAAATATTTGGGAGCAGCAAGGCTCCGATACTTAGAGAGAAAAAATGGCTAAAACATGTTTGTCCTTAAATTACTACTCCTCTCGTCACTCTATTTGGAGGTGCTGGATGCCTTTGCACGCTTGGCTTTTGCAGCCTTAGCTTTGGCTTTAGCCATGGCTTTGGCTTCCTTCGCTGCCATTTGGAATTCTTTTTCCCTATCGATATCGTCATCTGATTGGCAACATTGGGCAGTGCATTCCTTCGCTGCCATTTTGGCCTTGGCTGCTGCCTTGGGAGCCTTTTCAGCCGTGGCTTTATTGTGTGCAGCAGCAACAACTTTGGCCTTGGCTTTATCCTCTTCGGCCCAATTAATCCTTTAAAGAGATGTCCTATCTTCCAAAGACACATGGGCCTCATTTTTGGAGCATAACTCATCAATTTCTATAATTGATTTAGTCACTTTCCCTTTCTTGTTTGCCTCAAGATCACGTGAGGCCTTCATTGTTGAGTCATTGTCTACTAAGTTGGCTGTTGTGTGGTCGCTATCAGTTCCAACATTTGGCAGCGTAGCTGTCTTGTTTGCAGCATTATCCAGCCGTTGGGTTGAAATGTCTCTATCAGTGGCTGTATTGTTGACTGTTTCATGGAGCATGTGCACTGCCTCACTAGCATGTGATTTCTCCCTTGACCCGCAGCTATCAATGAAGGCAATCGCTGAGGGTACTTGCAACCTCGAGTTCCCATCCCTAGGTGAAGTGTCCCTTTCACGGTCAGGCCTTTCCTTGTTGCTGGCAGCTGGTCCACGTGAAGTGCTGGCCTGTTCCCGTGTGGTGCCTTCCACAATGCCCAATCCATCATTGGTACTGTTCATCATCTTCTTCCCCTTCACTTTTTCTTGAGCTACTCGACATTCAGCCAAAGAATGGCCTATTATCTTGCATTTCGGACAGAATTTTGGAGTTTTGGGATGCTTACAGCTTGAAGAAAACTATGCCCTGGAGCATTAACTTGGATTTGTGCCGGAATCTCCTTAGCGAAATCCACATCAACAAGTACTCTAGCATAATAACCATAGTATCTTGCTAGAGTTCTTGAGTCTACAGCCATTGGAGTGCCCAAGGCCGTGCATATTGATAGCAATATCTCCTCTGTCCAAAACACTATTAGGAGGCTTGGAAGCTGAACCCATACTAGGGTTCTTGATGTTCTTTGCTTATTTGGATCGAAAGTTGGATGGTAGTCTTGAACTCTTAAAATCTGGCTTCCAACAGCCCAATGGCCTCCCTTCCACACTTTTTTCTTATCAACATCGTTAGAAAGAACGATGGTGAAGTATCCCTTTGTCATTGGAATGAAATGGTGTGTACCTGTTAGCTTCCATTGTTGAAGTAGAGTGGCTTTAACCTCTGCAAACTTAAGGTTCTTGAAGTCTAGCCTGCCAATTAACGAGTACTTCATCTTCTCCATTGCTTTACCATATAGTTCATCGGAGATATCGATCACGAACTGGCCAGCAGAATTTTTCGCCATACAAAGGCTGTCTTCATTGGCTCATGGGTTCTTGTCTTAGCTATTTCAAGAAAAGATTTCTTTGTTAACAGGTGGTTGCTCGGTAATATTTCCTGCTGTTCCTCCATTGTTGCTGCTAGTAGAGCTTCTCCAAAGAGAAAACTCAAGGAGTAGCACCATGAGGAGAGAGGAAAGAGAGAGAAAACATTTTTAAGAAATGAGCTCTCCTAAGGGGTATAGTTTACAAAGTTTCTTGGTCGGCAATGAATTTCATGATACAATAGTTGGAGTTGTACAGAGATCACGATGATGAGACTACGGTTTGAAATTGCAAGACGATGATAGGTATTGGACTCCCGTGTCGTCACATGCTTGGTAGGTATATTGAAGTGATTGACATTAATGATATTCATCCCTTTTGGAAGCAATTATCTTTCACTCTAAACACCCCGGTAGTTGATGGTGCGTCGTTCGTGGAGACGGAATGTTTGCACGAATACTCGAGCGTTACTCTATGTCAAATGGGACACAAAAGAAAATATTGATGTACAATTTAGAGGAAGCCGTTCACCCATGTCTAAAGGTTATTGAAGAAATAATGAAAGGAAAGGCGATGGGTTGGATGAATACCGGAAATCCAAGGTCAATTTAAAGAAAATAGTTGAAGGAATGGTTATCTAGTCAACGAGACCTTTCTAGGCATGAGCATACTGAAGTTGAGTATCAAGATGTGCTGGCTCTAAGGAAAAGGGGTCGTCCAAGGAAGGATCAAGGTGGACCAAGCTCACGACAAGTCAAACCTAAGGTCTCTACGATTCCTTCTCAAGTAAGTCAAACCCAACTTATACATGGAAGACCAAATCGAGGTATGTATACAATATACGATGAGTATTTGGAACAACTCCCTCTACTCATTGTACCATTTTTTTGTCCACCGACGATGTCGATGGGGATGGCAACTGTGGTTTTCACGTTGTTTCGAATTAAATAGGAGACTTTAGTGAGGCGGTTACCGAGAATATCACCCAATGATAATATTTAAGAAATAAGATGGTCGTCCAACTATTGGAGGATAAGGAATTCTATATTGAAATGATGAGAGAAGGAGATAAACATGTTATATAACAAGAGTTCAAAGAGTTATATACTCGTGTAAAATGCCGAAACTGATTGAAGACAATCGGATCCAAGTATTGTATGGTAATGCCGAAATGTGGGTATCTTTTAGCGGATGTATTGAACTGCATGGTACATTATTTATGTCCTTCTTCCTTAGGAGTGAGTGTTACATTTACACCCAAAAGGACGGTTTGTGATGAGTCGGTCAAGGATAGACGAATCATTATGGCATGGGTTAATAGAAATCATTTTATCGGTTTAAGGTTAACGATTGATTGTCCATTACCTCCATTGAGTAGGTGGTCGGATTACTTCCCAACTAACCATTTCAAGGATTGGTTGAAGCAATACGAGTAAAACATGGAGCGTTGGAATCGTTTAACAAACTTTGTCAAGGACCCAACTGATTTGACCAAGGATGGTGAGTAGTTAAGTTGATCATGTGATTTTGAACATATATTTTGAACATATATTTTGAACATTGGGTATAAACAAATATTAATGCAATGTTTTGTGATCGTTAACAAAAAAAAATCATTTTTGCATACATTTAATGCAATGGACGTCCCAGAATCGGTAGATAATGGAGTACCATATCTACCGATTACACACGACTGTGCCAAAATTAGAGTATAATCGGTAGTCTCATGAAGAAAGATTACTACCGATTAAACAAAATCCACAAATTGAATTTTCTTCGGATTTTGATTTCATAATCGGTAGTTTAGGAAAAAAAATATTTATCGATTTAGAATCGGTAGTTTGTAAAATCACATATCTACAGATTGTGATTGTAGCCAGAATTGAATTAAACTTAAATTTTTTGCGCTTTGTAATCGGTAGTTTAAAGATCAAATTTATCTACCGACTCCATTGTAATTAGTTGTTTTTTAACAATTTAATCCTCCGCTTATACTTGTTTTTGTGTACATAACTTGTCTTGCTATAATCGGTAGTACGGGAACATAATTAACTACCGATTGTTCTCAAAAATTCACAATCGGTAGAAAGTATCAAAACTTATCTACCGATTTTACTGAATTATAACCGATTTTGTACCTATTTGCCAGGAATAAAGAGCCGTTTAAACAGTGTACGAACAGATTTTTAAAAAATTTAGTTGTTACACTAGACTTTGGGTGTTTATTGTATATAAAAGGAACTCTTCTCTCAACAAAAAACCCAACAATTCTCAAACTAACTCATTTTTCTTCATTTTCTCAAAAAACCTCACACTTCTGAAACATGGCTACTAGCTGGTCCATCAAGGAATATGTTGCAGCTGTTCGGGCATGGGTGGTTACCACGAAGCATGATTCTCCTCTAAAAATTAACTCTTCTCAAACCGTAGAAGCTTTTTGGAACCGGGTGATAGACACATTTTTGTTTCTAAATTGTGCTCGATTATCTATTTTGATAGTGTTCGATTTTGTACTATTTATGGGTTATTATGTCTTTGTAGGTATTTTTGAGAAATAAATAATTGTGAAAAAATCGGCTCAAAAAGTTGTTAAAGGCACCCGGGACAAATTGATAAAGGCACCCACCAGTTGGATTGGGGGCACCCTTCAAGAAAATGGCGGGAAAGTTATTTACGTGAGAAAAATTGCTGATTTGGTATGAATCAAGTTTTAAGGGATTTTGGGTAACTCTGAGTTACCCAAGTGAAGAATCCACCAAGATATGATCAACACATGTTAACCAGAGTGATTCACGCTGGAAAAATCGCTGAAAAATTCATGTCACAGTCGGAAAAGGGAGTTTG
>JAJJMC010022576.1:1248595-1265777 GCA_023531435.1 Papaver californicum
GAGTTGGATTTGGATGGTTATTGGTGTCCTTATCGATTAAGGATGATGTATTAGGGTTCCCCAAGCCTATAAATAGCAAATGGATCGAAGAAAAATCAAGCCAGAGACCACCGAAAATTTCAGGAAGAAAAAAAAATCTGCTAGTGAAGAACACACGAAGAACATAAGTCTCAAGAAAACTGTCGCTAAACCTGTCGCTTATTCCTTCATATTTCTATAGCGTCCAGGGTCCGTACTTTATTTCTGTCTTCTTCAGCAATGCAGAGAACAGTCTCTGTAACGCTTATAAGTGTATCAGTTCTTCTGTGTTACTTTTATTTCTTCATTGTAAACACTTTTTGAGCTATGTACAGATATTTTAAGAGTGTTTCCAACATGATGAGCTAATCACCATCACTGGGGCGACGGAGGAAACTATTTTTCCAATAATAAAGAGGTAATTCTTATTTTATTTATTTTTTGCAATTCTTTTACTATTATTTGCTTTGAATTAAAATTAGAAAAAATGGTTTTTATCAACTAGTTATGTTTTCTTTTGATGAGTCAGGTTGATTTGACCAAGGATGGTGAGTAGTTAAGTTGATCATGTGATTTTGAACATTGGGTATAAACAAATATTAATGCAATGTTTTGTGATCGTTAACAAAAAAAAATCATTTTTGCATACATTTAATGCAATGGACGTCCCAGAATCGGTAGATAATGGAGTACCATATCTACCGATTACACACGACTGTGCCAAAATTAGAGTATAATCGGTAGTCTCGTGAAGAATGATTACTACCGATTAAACAAAATCTACAAATTGAATTTTCTTCGGATTTTGATTTCATAATCGGTAGTTTAAGGAAAAAAAATATTTGTCGATTTAGAATCGGTAGTTTGTAAAATCACATATCTACCGATTGTGATTGTAGCCAGAATTGAATTAAACTTAAAAATTTTGCACTTTGTAATCGGTAGTTTAAAGATCAAATTTATCTACCGACTCCATTGTAATCAATTGTTTTTTTAACAAATTAATCCTCCGATTATACTTGTTTTTGTGTGCATAACTTGTCTTTCTATAATCGGTAGTACGGGAACATAATTAACTACCGATTGTTCTCAAAAACTCACAATCGGTAGAAAGTATCAAAACTTAACTACCGATTTTACTGAATTATAACCGATTTTGTACCTATTTGGAAGGAATAAAGAGCCGTTTAAACAGTGTACGAACAGATTTTTAAAAAATTTAGTTGTTACACTAGCCTTTGGGTTTTTATTGTATATAAAAGGAACTCTTCTCTCAACAAAAAACCCAACAATTCTCAAACTAACTCATTTTTCTTCATTTTCTCAGAAAACCTCACACTTCTCAAACATGGCTACTAGCTGGTCCATCAAGGAAGATGTTGCAGCTGTTCGGGCATGGGTGGTTACCACGAAGCATGATTCTCATCTAAAAATTAACTCTTCTCAAACCGTAGAAGCTTTTGGAACCGGGTGATAGACACATTTTTGTTTCTAAATTGTGCTCGATTATCTATTTTGATAGTGTTCGATTTTGTATTATTTATGGGTTATTATGTCTTTGTAGGTATTTTTGAGAAATAAATAATTGTGAAAAAATCGGCTCAAAAAGTTGTTAAAGGCACCCGGGACAAATTGACAAAGGCACCACCAGTTGGATTGGGGGCACCCTTCATCCAAATTCAAATTCAAGAAAATGGCGGGAAAGTTATTTACGTGAGAAAGTTGCTGATTTGGTATGAATCAAGTTTTAAGGGATTTTGGGTAACTCTGAGTTACCCAAGTGAAGAATCCACCAAGATATGATCAACACATGTTAACCAGAGTGATTCACGCCGGAAAAATCGCTGAAAAATTCATGTCACAGTCGGAAAAGGGAGTTTGTCCCTGAATCGGATTTACAACTAATTGGAGTTCGATTTGGATGGTTATTGGTGTCCTTATCGATTAAGGATGATGTATTAGGGTTCCCCAAGCCTATAAATAGAAAAAGATCGAAGAAAAATCAAGCCAGAGACCACCGAAAATTTCAAGAAGAAAAAAAATTTTGTTGGTGAAGTACACACGAAGAACATAAGTCTCCAGAAAACTGTCGCTGAACCCGTCGCTTATTCCTTCATATTTCTACAGCGTCCAGGGTCCGTACTTTATTTCTGTCTTCTTCAGCAACGCAGAGAACAGTGTCTATAACGCTTATAAGCGTATCAGTTCTTCTGTGTTACTTTTATTTCTTCATTGTAAACACTTTTTGAGCAATGTACAATTATTTTAAGAGTGTTTCCAACATGATGAGCTAATCACCATCACTGGGGCGACGGTGGAAGCTATTTTCCAATAATAAAGTGGTAATTCTTATTTTATTTATTTATTGCAATTCTTTTACTATTATTTGCTTTGAATTAAAATTAGAAAAAATGGGTTTTATCAACTAGTTGTGTTTTCTTTTGATGAGTCATGCTGAGCTCAGAGCTTTTAATGTCTCATGCTTTCAATTTATAACTATTATTTTGAAAACCTAACTTTGGCAATATTTTGGATAAACTGAATATACGAGTTGCAAGATTTTTATCATTTGAAAAAATGGCTAATGGTGGAATCCTTAGTCTCAATCCTTCTCATAATTTGAAATCAACTTTACTTTATTTTGTTTTATTTGTAGTTATTAAAAATTAGGTTTAAAAATCGAATATTTACAAGTCTGAGTATCGAACCTTTTATCACTATTTAAAAACTACATCGTTGGGTTTTCCAAGTTTTTGTGGGTTTAGATGGCAATGGAGGTGGAAGAACATGCAACGTGGTCAGGGATATATTCGGACAACTCTATGATCGTTGTGATTGTCTTAAAATTGATTGGTACAATGCCAAGTTTAGTTTCCCTGAGCTCGACATCAATGGATATATAAGTATATCTCAAATAGATGTTAATTAAATCAATTATGATCTCAATATAATACTAACAAATTGTTCATTACATTTTCAGACTCCTCATGCTCTTAAGGACCATAGGGATATGTATGGCAGAAAGTTCACGCATTTTGTATGCTACGATGTATTGAAAGAAAATGACAAGTATTTTGATCACGAGTATTTCGATGACGACTATTGGTCAATTAGGCATCAAAACTAATCAAGTGTAATGTTATGATCTACTTTATATCTTTAAATTCAATGAAAGAAGCCAAAGAACTTGATCGCGGTAGATAATAGTATATTTTAACTACCGATTATATATCCATGGTAATTATTCCGTGATTCATATTCTGTCTTGGAGAATACCCTTCACATTAAGCGGCGTGGACGAACCTTAAACGGGTTGAATCTGTCCATCACCTTAAGGATGTTGAAATAAGCTTCGTAATGGTAATTTGATCGTTTTCATCGAAGCCATTCTTCGAGAGATCTCGCTATAACTTCATCATTAGTTTCACACCTCAAACGATATTGATTGACAAGATAAGTTAAATTCACAAATGGATCAACTTCTCTGCTTATGCAATTAAATCGACAAAAAAGATCAGCTCTATTACGGTTACTGGGGTTACTGGTGTCAACGCAAAAATGTTCGTGAAAACTCTCCAAATAACTCATACTCATTACACCATTTTTACTACGTTCTTCTCCTCGCCTCGGATAGAATTGCACATAGCGCCTACATAGCGATAAATCTTCTTCTGACGTGAACGGTTGAGCCATTAATCTTGAAGATGATTACTTCGGTGTTGAAGAGTTAAAATGTATTGGAGGTGCATAAATGAGAAGAGGTCACCCTCCTTATTTAGATTAGAGTCCCAACGACTTTTTTTTTTCAAAAAAAAGAGCCGTTGAGGCCTGGTGTAACAAGAGTGTACAGAAAATATATACATTAATTTCGTACGAATATAAACAATCGGAAGTATCGGAATCACCATTATCTACCGATTTATACAATTGGTAGTCTATGAAACTTTATTTAATACCGATTATAGATGTTGCCCCAAATTCGAAATTGAAAAAATTTTCATAATCCACAATCGCAGTCTAAAAAAATATATTTACTACCGATTGTAATGTAAAATGTGTCCAGAAACCAATTAGTTCCATCATCTTAATCGGTACATAATTAACACCCGATTGTACTCAACAGGTATAATCGGTAGTCTAATAAAAAAATTTACTACCGATGTTATATGTTGCCCCGAATTTAAAATTGAAAAAATTATTAAATTTCCAACATTTTCACACTCTATAGTCGGTAGTCTGATAAAAAAATTTACTACCGATTGTATATGTTGTCCCAAATTCAAAATTGAAAAAATTATCAAATTTCCAACATTTTCATACTGTATAATCGGTAGTCTAAGAAAAAGAATTTACTACCGATTGCATATGTTTCCCCAAATTTAAAATTGAAAAAATTATCAAATTTTCAACATTTTCATACTTTATAATCGGTAGTCTAAGAAAATTTTTTACTACCAATTATAATGTAAAATGTGTCCAGAAACCAAGCAGTTCCATCAGTAGGTGTAATCGGTAGATAATTATCAACCGATTTTAGATCAGTAGGTGTAATAGATAGATAGTTGTCTATCAATTGTGGATCAACATGCTTAATCGGTAGGTGATGCAAACCACTTATCTACCGATTTTAATGTAAAATTTCAACAAAGTTACTTATTAAAAATGAGTCTATTGTAAATCAATCGATAATTCACAAAAAGAACATAAAATCCATTCATCATCCATAAAGTAATCCATTCATCATCCAAAAACTAAACATAATGTTAGAACATTAAACAAGTTTCTTGGAAATCAATTGAAAATGATGTTCTCTAACAAGACAACCACAATCTAATTTCTAGATTTTTTGGTTTTAGTATGAGGACGACGTGCACCAGGGACATATCTTTCAGCATCAGGGACATTGGCTTCACCATCAGCACTCGATGAACCATGAGATCTTTTATTGTGCTTTGTTGCTGGCCTGTTAGGCTTATTCGAAGCTTTCTCCCCAAACTTGCTTGCATAAGCTTCATTATCAATGTTATCTATTAGGTCTTTATGCTCTTTCATCTTATCAATTGATAAAGGCACTCCCGTATTTATACACCCAGCAATCTTCTTGGAGAAAAACGCAAACCTTTTTTTCCTGTTTTTATGCAATAACAATCAAACGATTATTATCTAAAATATTGAGTCGTATTATTAAAATCAAAAGGAAATAACATTACGTACCAGCCTTTCATAACCAGAAGGTTTGTCTTTGATGATACAAGTATAATCGGACACCTTGGTGGTATTTCTTTTATCTTCACGGATCACATGAAGATGAGAATGCTCTCGGTACCATTCCATATAGCATGGATGTACTTCATCACCTCGGTTGACAGGTCTCCCATCGTTGATCAAATATTGCATCTTGTTATTCCAATCTTCAACGGATGGGTTACCAGAGTAAAATACTGTGATAGAGTCCTTACCACATACAGAATTCTCCACGTCCAATTTGAACTTGCTACGCATGTGACTCCAAGGTTATTCTTGTACATAACCGAGTTGACGCATCACCCTAGAGGCATTGTACATAACATATCTCGTGGGATGCCACAAGGGTCCATAATAAAACGACAACTTAGACCTTCCCGCTATATGTCCACTAGCTCGGTCTTCCTTGTATGGATCAAAGAATACATATTTGGATGTCATCAAGTCTAATTTCCTCCTCAAAGAAATCAATTGTTGCTCCTTAGACCTTGAACGGTTGTTGTCAAAGATGTATTTTGTTCATCTGGGTGTTCCTTTCTACCATATCGGATTCTCTTTGGCCAACTCGAGGAACGGGAAATGGTCCTAGATCCATGTCTAGTGTACATATCAAACCAAGTACGAGAAAATTGATTCTTAAAAGAGAAAAAAATAAATAACAATCAAAGCATCACTAGAGTTACCAAAATACCTGTAGTAGGCTCACATTCCCGGCAATTTGGCTAATTGATTCCCTCGATGCCTTTCTTAACTCTTCCATCAAGAATGCATGGCATGCGGTTCCCCACGAGTGATCACGAACTTTATTGAGAGGATATAATAGTTGTAGAAGGTTGGCATCGACCCGGTTGCCACTACAATTGGGGAAAATGACACATCCCAAAACACAGAGGAGATATGCAGTGGCTGCAGCATTCACTTCGTCGTCGCTAAACTCTGGATTCATTTCTTCTTTATCCTTGGTTGCTTTGATCATATTCATCAAGTGGACCATGATGAACTATCTAGTTTTGTAACGAAAGCATCGATTGAACTCAATGTCGGATGTCACTCGATCCCAACCAAGGCACTTCTAAGTGTAAAAATAAAGTTGTTCCCAGCTTAACTGCTTTACGTAATCAAATTTGACGGATGTAACATGGTCAGCGAGACTAAGAATCTGTACCACATCATCTGGGGTGATCGTCATCTCTCCAAACGGCATGTGGAAGGTATCGGTCTCAGGATACATTCTCTCCAGGAAGGCTTATATCGACACCCGGTCATGCTCTAACATTGAATTCTCGACATCAGTAGATAACCCCGAGTGATAAATAATTTGCTTGAACCTTCCACACTCACCATCTAACGGTCAGTCTTTCATTTTTCTTGGTGCAGCTGTAGGTTTGAGTAGACGAACCACATGAGAATGGTCCTAATATACACGACGAATTATAAAATAATTAGAATAGTAGTTAACACTTCTAAGAATAAAAAGACAATATGTTAAGAATGGTGTTTTCTCAATTGAATAAATTTCTTTGGCTCAAGATTCTTTGTATCCAAATAACAAATCTCCTTCATCTCTTGGTAACCCAGGGATTTGGCCTTCTTCAATACCCTTCATCTTCAAAGAGGCGAGGACTTGATGTCCTCCTTTTTTCTTAATTACATTCTTTGTACCTTGTACTTCTCCTTGTGCAGCACTTGGTTCTCCTTCTTCTAGGTTTCTAACTCTTGGAACACTTGGTTGTAAACTTGATTGACTTCCTTCGGTGATAGAGATTCCACTAGCGTTCTTTTCTCTTCTTGCACTAGTTGTTACTTTCTTACCCCCTTCACGACGAGGCCCCAAAACAATTGTATCTTGGGCTTGCTTAGCTCGCCTTTCCCTAAAAAATAAATAAATAATAATCAGTTCATAAGACACCGTTTAATCACTACATAATTGATAGAGAAAGTACATAAAAATCAACCAATTGTTCATAATCGATAGTCAAATAAACAAACTAACAACCGATTATGCATCAATTTTGGGTCATAAAACTCTAATTTATGGACACACATATAATCGGTAGTAAAATAAACAAACTAACAACCGATTGTGCATAATCGGTAGCTCAGTATCTACATTATCTACTGATTGTGCATAATCGGTAGCTCGGGATCTACATTATCTACCGATTATGTATAAAAATTGGAATAGAAAACTCTAAGCTTTGGACACACATACAATCGGTAGTCAAATAAACACAATAACAAACGATTAAAAACAATCGAAAGTCAAATACATAACTTATCTACTGATTGAAATTATCTAACATAACTGGAAGTTAACAGCTACTACATATCTACCGATTGAAACCATGTATATAATCGTTAGTTAGATAAAAAAAATTAACTACCGATTAAGCGTAAAGTTTGGTACATGAAGACAATCGGTAGTTAATAACTAAATCTAACTACCGATTACTGACAATGTTTTTGAGGAATCACTAACTTTCATAATCGGGAGTTTAAACCTATACGAAACTACCGATTAAGCCTAAATTTGGTACAGGAAGACAATCGGTAGTTAATGACTAAATCTAACTACCGATTATTGTCGATGTTTTGAGGAATGAAGAACACAACCATAATCGGTAGATAAATACAAACACGAAACTACCGATTATATCAAATAACCGAAAACCCTAGAAATTCTATTGACGATTTCATTTGATTGAAGAAATAAACACAAATAATGGTAAACCCTTACCTTATTTGAGCCATTAGATAGTTCTGGAGAGGCTGATTGTCGGAATCAGTCTCCGTATCTAGATCATCATCTTCACGTTCTTCGTGTTCTTCATCTTCTTCACTATGTTCTTCAACGATCTCTATGTTTCTTATTCTATCAGCAAAATTTGGCCAATTAATATTATCATCTGGACGGCTTGTTTGCTTCTGTCGAGCCATCTTTAGATTGTAATTTCGACAATGAATTGGTACGACGATCCGATAAATTGGTTTTGAAAATTTCACGAGGAATTTTTTTTTGCACAATCGGTAGATAGAACGAAGAGAAGAAAAAAAGAAACTATTTCTCACAATCGGTAGTTAGAGATGAAATGAGTTTAGGTTTAGGTTTTATATTTTTATTAGTGAAAGGGTATATAGGTAATTTTATCTACCATTAGAGTATCCCGTAGCCACATTTATTGGATGGATATAAATAAATCGTCCAAAATTTTTTCTGAGTCGCCCTCAAAAACACCATGCTAAATAAGGGATAACTAAAATACTTATAAACCCACTAAAAATCATGAACTCGGAAGGAAAGAGAAGCATACCGTAGCTCTTAGGGACTCGCGGGAATTTTGTCGCAACTCTTGCTAAAAATCTTGTAAAGTGTGAGAAATGAGATATCTAACCATCTAATAAATACTCTTTAAGTCCAAATTACATAAGAAGAGCCGCAAAGGGGATAATTTCCATTACAAGTTCTATCTTTTTTACTTAACCTGAATATATCAAACAAGCATATTTATAGAAAATATGTGCCTGAGAGAATGAAAACAATTAGTAAATCAAATTGACTAATATGAACAATTGAAAACAATCTTCTTCTTTTCATATTCTTTTTAAAATAAAATAAAACAATATTTTCTTTGTCTGATAAAAGGTATTTTCTTGGACCAAGTCCGCACGGGGATTTTTTTTTCTTTTTGAGTTTGGTTGATTGCTTGCAGATGACATATGTTCTATTGCTTTTAGTGTTTTAATACACATTTTTTTACAATTTGGACGATTTTTTCTTCGCTTTCAAGGCGCTTTTCTATTTATTGACAATTTCTGATGAAGCGCTTTTCTATTTATTGACAATTTCTAATGACGATTTCTCTGAACCATAATGGCTTGTATGGCTTGTTTGTGGCTTGTTGTTCTGGATTTATAAGATATGGGAAAAATACCCATTTTTATTTAGAACATCTCTTATTAAAAAATAAAATAGTTATTGTCAATTATCAGAGTTGATTCCAGATTATACCATTCCAGATACTTCATTTGTTTCAGGTTGTGATTGTCTTGTACTTAGATGTTTTTGATTTTTCGTCAAAAATTAAATTTTATTATTAGTGAAATATGATTTTTTTTTGTTGAAACAAGACTAGTAGATATATTGAAACAAACTAAGAAGTACAAAAGGTAGGTGACTTCCTGACTATACGAACCGGAGGAAGTTGATCATATTGTTTGGTTATATTACATTTCCTGGCTTGTTTAGCTAGAGCATCAGCTGCTCTATTTCTGATACGAGGGAAATAATTACATAAGATTTTCTGGAAATATAATAAATTGCATATACAATCTATGATATAGGAAAATGGAGTCCATTTAATGTTGGTACTTTCACCATTCGTAGCTAGGGAGAGATTATCAGAGATGAAGATGACATTCAAAAGTTTAAGATCTTGTGTCCAGTTGATAACTTGATAAAGGGCTTACACCTCTGCCTTTAGTACTGTATTTGCTGTTGTTGTCCAGCATTTGGCTGCGTAGGAGCCTCCATTTGGTCTAAATATGACAATCCCACATCCTGCATTTAAACAATTTTTTCCCATTGAAGCATCAACAACGACTATATGATTATATGAATGAGAATTAAGAACTGCAAGATTGAAATGATGCTTAGTATTATTATGCAGGAATTGTATTGGAGTATTCTTAAGCCTAGCATATAAACCTTGAGTTTGCTTGAGAGTCTCAACCTGTAAAAGAATATCATGAATACTACTTAAAGGCTGTTGACTGATATTCTCTATACTAGCTTTACATCTAGCCTTCCATATTTGCCATAGAATAATGATGTAAAATTTATAAGTACGTAACATATGAGGAGTGATTGAACGAGAAAACCAGCTCCATATCCATTCCTGAAGAGACTGATAAGTGGGTACAATGGATAGAATTTGGGGACATATAGCGAACCAAATAGCCCTAGCAAAGGGGCAATAGAAGAAAAGATAATCAAATGTTTCAAATGATAAACCACATAAAGGACAATTGTTATCTGGCACAATAGTAAATCTAAACATATATGTTTTAAGCGGCAAAATATCATGCAAACATTTCCACAAAAAAAAAATAAACTTGGGCATAACATCCAATTTCCACATTCTCAACCATTGTTTTTGTTGTTGATGTAACACATGATCTTGATCCTGCGAAAAATCTTTGTAAGTAGATTTAGTGGTAAATGTACCTGAGGTTGTCAAGGACCATATCATATCATCAATACCTGTGCAGGGAATTATAATAGAATGTATTTCTGTATTTGAGCCTCAGTAAATAGTTCGGCTAGAGCAACATCATCCCATTCTTTGGTAGTAGTATTTATGAGTTGATCTACTTGGGTATAGTCCTGTAAATGAAATTCAGTAGGCTTCTGTAATAAATTTTTTTGTGGTTCTACCCATCTATCCTACCAAAGACTAACATGCATTCTCACCTATTGCAATTTCCCAAATATTATATTTTCTTACTATTTCAAGACCTTGTTTAAGACCTTTCCAAATCCAAATCCCTTTTTTAGATAAAGAAGCATGCAAAGGTTGGTGCTTAGGGAAAAATTTAGGTTTCAAAACCTTAACCCATTAAGTATCTGGGTTAGTGATTATTCTCCAAGCCATTCTAGTTAGAAAAGCCAAATTAAATTTTCTTAAATTCTTAAAACCTAGCCCACCTAGTCTTTTAGGAACACATACAGACCTCCATGCTTCAGGATTCATACATTTTTTTTTGGTTTATGTCCCCACCAATGTCTATGCCACAAAGTATTCAATTGTTATAAATTATAATTTGTCAATGGGAAATAAGACATCTGATACATGGCCACTGAATTCAAAAAAACTTGAATATGAATAGATCTACTTGCCTGTGGAATTAATTTTTCTTTCTTGCCATCAAGTTTTTTCTGCATTTGATCTACAAGAGCTTGAAAACTAGAAACTTTGGATATATTAAAAAATAATGGTACTCCAAGATATTTATCAGTGAGTTTCATGTGATGCATTTGCAATAAATTAGCTATGTTCTGTTGTCCACTTCTTGGCATCATGGGATTAAAGGAAACACTATTCTTGAGTGGGTTTATACCTGCCCAGAAGCTCTACGAAATCTAAGCAACATATCTAGAGCATGTTTAATATAAAAATTTCTAGCTTTAAGAAATAATAGAACATTATCAGCAAAAAATAAATACGATATTGAAGGACCATTTGTAGCAGGTTTAATCTCATGTATCAAGTTATTAGATTCAATATTAAGAAGAGCGAAACAATACATCCATATATATGATAAAAATGTAAGGAGAAACTATCCCCTTGTCGTAAACCTCTAGTTGGAGTAAAAGGTTGACATGGGGAACCATTCAGAAGCAAAGATATAGAAAGAGTACTGATGCAATGATATATCATATTACATCATTTGGGATCAAAACCTAATTGATGAAATATATTCCTAACAGAGTTCCATTCTAGTCTATCGAATGCTTTACATATTAAGCTTTATGGCTACATCTCCTATTTTATCTTTCCTTTTTTTCATAGTATTAATAATTTCATGTGTTATAACCATGTTATCATGAATACATCTGCCTGGCACAAAAAGAACCTGATATGGTGAAATAATTTTACATATAATAGGCTTCAAACGATTAACTATTGGTTTCGCAATAATTTTATGAGTAGAATTGCATAAACTAATTGGTCAAAAATCACTTGGAGTAGCAAGAGAATCAATTTTTGGAACAAGAGTTTGGTAAGTAAAATTCAGATAAGGGTCAAAAATTTGAGTTCTAAAAATGTTTTGGACTAAAGACACAATCTCATTTTCCACAATATCCCAAGAGAATTTATAAAAGCCAACTTGTAATCCATCTGGCCCCGGGGCCTTCCATGAGGGTAATTGGGGAATGGTGGATCTAATCTCATCAATATCATGTATTTTTAAAAGATTCAAATTATCTTCATGAGTTATACAAGGCTAATTAGATTCGGCAGATCAGCGTCCTGATCAGGATTAGGAGAAATGGTAATATGTTGAAAGTGGCTATTTAATAATTGTTCCAACTGTGGTCTTTTATTACACCAAATACCTAGAGAGTTTTATAAAGATGATATATGATTTCTACGCCTTCTAAAATTATCCATAGCATGAAAATATTTAGAATTACGATCTCCATGAGCAAAATAGTTATCTCTAGAGATTTGTCTAACATGTTGATCATGAATATCATACCAATGGGATAATTGCATTTTCAAATCCTTACAATGAGGTGTAATTTCATCATGCACATTAGATTCACTTAGGAAATGTAACAGATGCTTAATATGCTTGATTTTCTCATGTATACTTCTAAAAGTAACTTTTGTTCACTGATCTAAAGCATGTTGAGTAGCAAGCAATTTAGAAGAAATAGGATTTGGACTAATAGACAAATTTTGGGATTGCCAGGCCTTATCAATATTTCATGACAATCTTTATGAGAAAACCAGTATTCAAATGCTTTAAAAGGTCTTCTACTATGATGAGGAGTTTTACTTGTGCTTAACAATATGGGTGCATGATCAGATCCTATATGAAGTAAATTCTGCAAGTGAGCATGAGAATAAACTTGATGGCATAAAGAATTTCCAAGTGATTTATCTAATCTTACTTTTATGTGACTTTCACCTTGTCCATGATTAGACCAGGTAAAGGGTCTCCAGACCAAATTACATCAGTTAGACATATATTCCTTATGATCTGGGATGTATACTAATGTTTTCTATTAGAAGAACTAGAGGCTCCAATTTTTTCAGAATTAGATAAAGTAGTATTAAAATCTCCTATTAAGGGCCAAGGCAAAGAAAAGTTTTAAGATAAAGAAGTTACCACCAAACATTGAGTGATTTTATCTTCATCTTTAATAGCTCCATAGATACAGGTTAAGAGTTATTTACCTACTGAAGCATCTGTCTGAATGATCAAACAAACCATGTTCCTCATGGATAACTTCTATATAGAACCTATCTTTCCACTATACACATATGCCACCTGATATCCCTATTGAACCCTGACTCCAGTTGTTTGGGTATCTAAATTTTTTTTGAATAAAAGACATTTTTTTAGGCATGTTTTAGTTTCTTCCAAGTGATACTTACTAATACAAATATTATAAACACACATGCTAAGGATACTAGACAATTCAAAATACCACCCCACACAAAGTAAATAAAAAGAAAAGAAAAGAAGATTAAAATAGAAAAAGCAGTAAAACTTAGAAGAACAAAAGAAGAGTAATAATTAGCATTTAAAGGACAAAGACAAAGGATGGAAATATATTTAGAAAGATTAATTGTGGAAGGTACTTGCTCATTACCCTCAGCATTGCTAACATATGTTCCACTTAATGCTTGTGTTTCTTGAGAAACATGAATAACCCATGTTCCAATACTCATTGAATCTTCTTCATTTCTTTGTCTCTTGCTTCCTCTTGGATCAGTAATAGGGGATTTATCAATAGTAGTGGATTGGCTAGATTCTCCCATTGTAAGGTAGCAGAAGCACCATGACTGGAGTGGATATGGGTAGCTGAAGCAGGATTTCTAACAAATCCATGTAACACAGCTTGCTCCTTCTGTAATCTGATATCAATAGCCATACATTCTTTCTTGTCATGATTGAGTACATATCATTGGGGACAGATTCTAAATGGTTGATTTAGATAGTGGAAAATGATCTTAACTTGTGCTCCATTTAGTCTTTCCACCTGTATCGATCTTCTCCAAGGTGTATTAACAGACATAACAACAGATATTGTGACTCTTTTTTATTTCTGGGCAATACCATTTGGTGGATCCACACTGCAGACTGTTGGATCTGCAACAATGGAAAAACACTAAACAGAAGAAAACTGTTAACGTTAGAGAAATCACTACACTCTGATGTTGATGCACACAGAAGGAAAGAGCCACCTTCTCAGCAAATTTTCCTTAACACAATAGTTCTCGGGTACTCCTCAATAATGAGAGATGCTATACCCCAACAGAGAAGATGTGTCCAGGATAAAACTGCCTGTTATGATTTGAGTTAGCACAATACAAATCACCCTCTAGAACTTAACAGCAAGATAGGAAGGGAAATAAACAAGCAATGTTGCGCAAAACAGAGCAAGAAGAGGGGAAAAGAACTAGGGATAGTAGCATGTTCTGGAGTAAGTTGAAATGGAGAAAAATATTTTTCTTTTATAGCCAAAACTTGAGAAGAGAATTAATTCGTATTTATTAAAATTAATTTTTTGCATTAATCACGGTCATAATGTTTAAAACATTTATAAAACGTATGAAAATATTTTCTCATCAAAACAGCATGATTCTAGCCGGGTCAGAAGCCGTCATATTTAAAACAGAATTTAGGAAATATTTTTAAAAACTTAAGTCTTGGTTGGTCCGCAGCCTTAGCTACGCCCTCACCCGCAAGGATGTCCGCATCCGTAGCTACTCCCGTACCCGCAAGCATTCCCGCAGCCTTAGCTACGTCCGCTCTCGCAAGCATTCCCGCAGCCTTAGCTACGTCCGCTCCCACAAGCATTCCCGCAGCACATAAGCTCCGCAAGCGTGCGTGCTTCGGTGTGAAGCACCGTACATATATGAAAGGTATGTGTGCACCAACTAGCCCATTTCCTTAGTCCTCCCCCAACCACAAAAGCTTCTAAACCCTAAGGGCCCTCCCTTAATTGCATTTTTTATGGTGATAAAGGGAGAACTCATCTCTAGTCTCTCCAATATGGGACTAAAGGTTCTTCATTCAAAAATAGTGAAAAATAAGGTAGTCACCCTTAGTGACATCTAGGTCCTAAGGTTCATTCCTACCAAGACTAAAATTCATTTTAAAGTTCATTTTTTTCATTTTTCTCCAACAATCCCCCACATGAATGAAAACCCGATAAAAATCAGAAATCAGAAAGCGAGAAATACCTCTTAGGCAATAGGTGTCCATAAGGTCTTGAACCTTTTCTTAGTGAGAAATTACCGGAACTACTTGATGGACAGTGAACGCGATGTCTTGAACTGCCATTGTTTGGTGTAGTTCATCAATAACTTCCACGCGTGATATCTCTCTAGGTGTTGTTAAGTTCGTGCCGTTGTGTCCATTTTGGCCCTAGACGTATCATGTTTCTCAAAATATTCTAGAGAATCAGCTCAGTTCTCATAGGAAGCGGCACACTACCTTATTCAGATAGGTGAGTTCTATCAAGAGTGTTTACTACTTCAGCCCACTTCATTAAGACTTAATAGAAAGTCATACTCACATGCAGTCACACTATCACGTCTACACCATAGGGAAGGGACAGATAATGAAATTCTATGATAGTGTTTCCTTTAACACACCAAAAATTAGTTGTCTCATTCGAAACCTTGATCTTGGGATCTCCAGTCAGCAAGGTTGAGTATCCTTCATGGAAAGTTTATTTGATGAGCTTAAGCCCCATCCCCCTTGATGTATTACTAACTATCTCCTTGGATAAACGTTTCATCAAAGGGTCCGCGATATTCTCTGTAGACCTCACAAATTCAACAGAAATAACGCTAGTTGAGATTAGTTGTTTCAGGGAATTGTGTCTTCTACGAATATGTATAGACTTACCATTATAGTTGTTGTTTTTAGCATTAGCTATTGCATCTTGACTATCACAATGTGTAGATATAGATGGCACAGGCCTACGCCAAAGAGGAATGTCTTCTAAAAAGCATCTTAGCCAAGCGGCTTCCTCTCCTGTTTTATCTAACGCAATAAACTCTGATTCCAAAGTGGATCGAGCTATACATGTCTGTTTGGAACTCTTCCATGATACAGACCCGCAAGCTAGAGTAAAAAGATATCCACTCGTGGACTTAGACTCTTCTGAGTCCGTTATCCAGTTTGCGTCACAATATCCTTCAAGGACTGCAGGGTATCTCTCATAACTTAAAAAAAGTTTAAAGTATACTTTAAGTACCTTAATACTCTAATAAGTGCATCCCAATGCTCTTGTCCCAGATTACATGTATACCTACTTAACCTACTCACAGCATAGGCAATGTCTGGTCTCGTACAGTTCATTAAATACATCAGACTTCCTATGACACGTGAATACTCAAGTTTCGAAACTCCATTACCCTTGTTCTTCTTGAGTACAAGCAGGTTTACAATCAAACTTATTATATTTTCTAAGCACAGATTCAACATAATGAGATTGACTAAGACTATATCCATTAGAATCTCTTCTAATCTTCATCCCTAAGATTACATCAGCGGGGCCTAAGTCTTTCATGTCAAAGTTCTCATTTAGCATGTTCTTAGTGGAATTAATTACATCCATGTTTGTACCAACATATAAGCATATCATCAACATACAAGCATACAATCACACAGACATCATTCACAAGTTTAGTATAAACACACTTGTCAAATTCATTTATTTTAAAACCACTAGAAATCATTACATGATCAAATTTTTCATGTCATTGTTTAGGTGCTTGTTTCAAACCATACAAATATTTTCTTAGTTTACAAACTTTGTTTTCACAACCTTTCACTACAAAGCCCTCAGGTTGGTCCATATAAATTTCTCCATCTAATTCACCATTTAGAAAATTTATTTTTACATCCATTTGATGTATCTCTAAGTTATGAATGGCAGCAATAGCAATTAGCATCCTAATGGAAGTAATTCTCGTAACAGGTGAATAAGTGTCAAAGAAATCTACACCTTCTATTTTTTTTATAGCCTTTAGCTACTAATATAGCTTTATATTTTTCCACAGTTCCATCTACTTTACGTTTCCTTTTGAAGATCCATTTACAACCTATGGGTTTGCACCCTATAGGTAAATCTACAATCTCCCAAGTATCATTATGTATAATGGAATCCATT
>JAJJMC010022576.1:1273587-1298044 GCA_023531435.1 Papaver californicum
ACGGAATTAAAACGGTCAATTTATTCACTCTTTAATTCAGCTCAAATTTCCCTGGGTCAGACGCCCCCACATATTAAAACAAAATTTAATTTAGTTTTAAATTCTTTAAGGAAATAATTTAAAATATTTTGTCCAAAAAGATAAGTCTTGGTTGACCCACACACGCACGCGAGCCCGAACCCGACCGACCGGACGGCGACGGCGTGCATGCTTCGGTGCGAAGCACCGCGCGTGTGTGAAATGTATGGTTGCACCAACTAGCTCATATCCTTAGTCCTCTCTCATACACAAAATAGTTTAAACCCCTAAGGGGCCTCCCTTAGATGCAAATTTCTAAGTAATATGGAGAGGTAACATCTTTAGTTTCTCCAATGTGGGACTAAATATTCATTCACAAAAGTGAAAATGTGCTAGTTTTCCTTAGTGGCCCTTTGGTCCTAAGCCCATTTAATCCAAAACCAAGAACAAAACAATTAAACCCATTTTTTCAATAATTAAGCCCATTTTCTCTAACAAGCATGTACTAATTGCGAATAGGGTAATGTCCAAAACAAACTAAGCAACCAATTTGCAAGTTGGAGAAATATGCCTAAGCCCACTTGCATCACATGGATGATAAACAACAACGATATCATGTGAATGGATGCTCCATACTTGTAATGAGCAAAATAATTAGCATGCATCCAACACATAATCGAAACAATTATGAAAAATGTATCTTCACAGTATAACGATAGTAAAATGTATGTCAGATTCGATGACAGATTCAGTGACTCTTGCAAAGAGATTTGATGTTCAAAGGAACTAGAGTAACCCTGCTCCAGGATGGAGTAATGATACGTAATAGCTTTGCAATGACTTATATAATGTACTAGTCCAAGGATATAACCAAGGCATGAACAGTACTTGCAGGTCAGTGGCGCTTGACAAATGCCTCATCATTGTAAAGTTGGTTAATAATTAGAAGAGGTTAGTGGCATGATTTCACTGTAAGATCAGGCGTTTCAAAGAGTGAGTATCATGGCCTTGACGAATATGACACGTGTTGGCCCAAGTACGGCTCCATACAGACGGTTATAAACCATTTATAGCTTTGCACGCTCAGCAAAATAAAGTGGCAAGTATCGAGTTACGTTGAAAGAATTCTTCTTGTGAAGCATGTTGGGAAAAGCAAATCTATGAACATCCGCTTAGAGCATCTCCAGTCACGCGATCATTACCAAAGATCAAAGATCAAATTTTTTGATCTTTGATCCGTCCCAAAAACAACGGGGTATGATCAAGCGAGGTGGTAGGATATCGTTTGAACGCAAGCGAAGTATCAAGACACCGCTTGAAAAGACGGACGGGAGACTAGTAGCTCGCCTGATACAAGCGAGATACTGCTGTATCGCCTACCAAAAAAATACCCAAGCGAAGTACCAACATTTCGCTTGTCGGAACGAGAGGCCAAGATTTCGTCTGTGTAATGTGCGGATAACCCGTGCAAAAGAAATTCCGGGCGAGATACTGGGATACCGCATGGACATAAGCGGAAGCTTAGAACCCCGTTCGGAGGGTGAAATACACGGGCGAGATCTTGGGATCTCGCCTAACACCAAGCGGGACTACAGGATTCCGCTTGGTGTTAGGCGAGATCCCAAGATCTCGCCCGTGTATTTCACGGTTAATAAAACCCTAGCTCCCCTCTCTTCCAAACAGCATTCTTCTCTGTTGCCTTCTTCTTCCACCTTGTTGTAGCCGCTCAACCCACATAATCCCCCATTTTAGCCAACTTTAAATCATTCAACGAGAACCCAAGGTCCCGTTTAGTGCAAGAGTACTTCGCTCATACCATTTCCAAGCGAAATCAAGGTATATTTTTTTCAAAAAAAAGATGAATTAAATTGTTTTTATTTGATATGAAATGTTGATGATTTATTAGTTAATTCGATTGTAGATGTTGTTTAATTAATCATGTAGTTACCATATTATAAACCGATTATTGAATTGTGAATTTTGTGTTCTAAACTTATGATATAGGGAATTTATTTAGGGTTTATGTGGATGTTAAATATTAGGTTTCAAAATTTGTTCCCTTTGTTAAATTGAACATACAATACGAAATTGTTGTAGTTTAATTTTAATGGGTTTGTGTTTAATTTTTGATTGAATATAGTATGTTGTGTAGAAATCAAAGGAATTAATTTTGATTTAATTTTGAAAATAATGTGTATGGATATATTTAAAATTGTGTATTTTGTCATAGGGTTTATGATAAATATTATAAATTGGGTGTATTCTTATTGATGATTATTTGTTGTTGCCTGTTTATAATTTATTAATTGGTTGTTTAAATTTAATTATGTTGGGGTTAAATAAATAAAGATATGTATCGTTTCTCTATTTTATGTAGATTCTGAAGATGAATTTCGATGATATGTATCGAATAGTTAGAGTACCAGGACATCCACAAGGGTTGAGTCAGGCCATCAGGATAGAACCTGAAGATGGTGGAGTAGTTGATCCAACAAGGGGGGTTCATTTGGGGGAAAGGGTAGTTGAACCATCAGTGGTTGACAATCGAATCTCAGCTATAAAGGATAGAACCGATTTGTTGGTTAGGAGACTGACTCGCTCGATTGAGTCTAGGGAGGTGATGAGCATAGAAGAACAACAAAGAGTTCGAATAGTGCTACAAGAGATAACAACCCTTTGTTCTGGTAAAAATTAAGATCGCTAGAATAAACTGAATTTACTAGTTATGGTGTTGAACTTTATGTTGTGTCCCTTTATCTTTCAAAGTGTTGAACTTTATGGTGTTGAACCTTTTTAGTTCTTTTAATTTATTTATGAATATTAACTTCTACGGATACCAAATGAAGTTTGCAAGTTATTTATCAATTCATCTCAATGGCTTGTCAAGTAAAATAAAATATCTCTGAAAAATTGAGTAGAAAATGCTTGGATTATTAAGTAGTCGTTCTATTGTCAATTCAGTGTATAGTCATTTCATCGCAATGCGTTGTCAAGGGAAAGCAAAATATCGTTGACAAAGTTAAAATTCAATCTTTGAATTATTATTTAGTTAGTCTATTATCATTTCATCGCAATGCCTTGTCAAGGGAAAGCAAAATATCTTTAACAAAGTTAAATATTATTGGTTGAATGTAGTATGTAGTGTAGAAATTAAATTGATTTAATTTAAAAACAAATGTGTATGGTAGTATTTGCAATTGGGTAATTTGAATGAGATTAATTATAATTGGTGAGATTGTTTTATTTTGATAATGATGTATGTATTTTTAGAATGTTTGATGTATAATTTTTGGTACAAATGTGTACGGAAATACACAATTACAAACAAGTTTAGTTGGTGTTAAATTAATTTTAATTGTTTATGCATTGTTGTGATTTACTGAATATATTGACAATGTTCTATTATTTGTTTGGGCAGATGTCTAGCAATGTTGTTTCGAGATGGGTTGGTAGAAAGAAGAAAAGCAAAAAAGCTAAAATCGCAGAGGATTGTGAACCTGAATCCATGGTCCCCGAGTCCGTAGATGTTCCGGGGTTAGAACACTATAATGTTGTCGAAGATACGGAGGAACACGTATCGAAAAATATTACATATTCCTCCGACGCCAATTTCAAGTTTGACCACCGTGGCTCTCTCAAATCAGTTATACAGCTGTACAAGAAAATCACTAAGGAGTCTAATAGGGTCCAATATATAATAGAAAGGGGAGGTTGGGGCAGATTACTATCCCTACCTTTAGTAGATTCATCCCACGCTCTTATTGATTATATTGTCGAGCGGTTTTGGGACACTACAAACACATTTCACTTTTGTTTTGGGGAGCTTGGGTTCACTCCCCTAGATTGGGTTATGTTGACCGGGTTTAGTATCGGTGTCGGGAGATCTGTTCCTTATGACCCAGCTAAGTACAGATTTCAGTATGTTCGTGAGAATATTTTTCCTGAACTGAAAGATAATGCGGTATGCAAAAGAGAAGGTGTTCCCCAACAGTGGGTTTCGGATGCCATCACCCTGAAGTTTTTGACCACCTATTTTGATAAAGATACATTGCACGCTGCCAACGATGATAGTGTTCTTGCTGATAGAGTTGCGAGGGCGTTCTATATGTATGTTCTGGGGAATTTCTTTTTCCCAAATGCAAAAACCTACATTGATGCAGGTTGGTTGGCTGCCTTTGATAATCTAAATGAAGTTGATCAGTACGACTGGGGTGGTCCTGCATTTTCAAAATTGTATTCGGGTCTTGCCACGGCTAGTAGGGGACAAAAATCAGTATCCGGGCCGTTCCAAATTTTGGAGGTAATTTGTTGTTCTTTATTCAAAATTAATTTTCTTAAAATTTAATTGTTATGTTGTTAAATCTTTTTGACCCTTGCGTTTTTGTTGTAGTTTTGGGGATACGAATATCTAGGAATATGTCGTCCAAATAACCCTTCGGCTGAAAGTGAACATGAATGGCCTAGATGTCGTAGGTGGGTCGGCTCCCGGAAGAAGGGTGTTGACATAGTGAAGACAAGGACTAAACTGAACCAGTTATCCGTAAAGGACGTGACGTGGCAACCATGGCTTACTGCAGTTCACTACCTACCAGAAGCTATTGGCCGCACAGCAATAGAACTTTCTGGAAAAAAAATAACATTCACCTGGGTGGGCACTGTATGTTTCCTCGTCCTTGTCTCCTACTCTTTTTTTTCAAACTCGTACTGTTGTGAATGGGTAGGTATTTATTTATTATCATTTTCTTGGATAAAGCACAATATGTATCTCGGAGATCGTTGCTGGAGGCAGAACAACCCAACTTGGGGTATTCCTGCAAACCCCCCTGCTTGCATTTCCAACTTCGTCGACGACGAGATTGAGGACATGACAGCAATTTCTAACGTCAATGCTAGTGAATACGTACGTGTCGTGCCCTACGATGTTTATTATGAATATTGGAGACACGTTACCAACCTCTACAAATATGTAGCGCAAGTTGATTGGGAGGTTGAAACGTATGGCTCTGCAGGTGACCGTATCAAACACAACATCCCACGGCCTCGTGATCATGTGCCCATTCCTCCCCCCCAACAACTACCCTATGTAAGTCTTTAACAAAGTTTTGAAAAATTTAATACATATTACACATTTATGCTTCTGTGGTTATTATAAATAATATTTATCCCAGGTGGCGGCTTATGATTTAGTGCAAGAGTTTGCTGATTTTACGCAAGAGTTTCGTCAATTTACCTTAGCTGAAACTAAGGATCGGATGGAGTACTTAATTGCCAAAGAAGTTGAGTTCAACAACTTTCGGAGTCAGACAGCCGGTCAAATTAGCCTCCTACAAGATCAAAATACCTTGTTGACCAGACAGCTTACCCAATTCCGAGCAGAACAACCTCTTGGATTTGCCTCATATGGTATGACCACACCTCCGGGTTCTTCATCAATAGTTCGACCAACGCAGAACGTCAGACCATCTTTCCCACCATTTATTCCACCAAGATCAAACTCCGGTTAAACAAAAAATTTAATTTTTGCATGACGGTTAAAAGAACGTGTTGGGTAATTTAAATTTCGAATGACCATTTTAATACCGTTGTGATACCCATATGTTACCGTTAAGTTACCGTTTTATTACCGTTATTTTGTCCTTGCATAACGGATATTTTTCTTTTGTTATACTACTATAAATAACATTGAAATTTCTACACAACTCATTTCATTTTTCCCACATTTAATTTTTCAATGTCTGGTTACGAAAATTTTACCCTTAATGCAACCAATTTTACTTTAGATGAAGATTTATCCATATGTCGAAACGTAGTATTACATTATCCAGCAAGGGGTCAGGAACGTGATATCCGAGGTTGTATGACCATGGAATGATTGGAACACACACATGTAAACTTTTGCGCTGAAACCGGTAATCCCAACAACCGGAACAGAGCAGGCCTTTTTTGTCGATATGTGCAAATTACTAAGGAAGTATTAGAATTTTCTTCTTTAACTGCTCGGGTAAATGAATTTCGTATTAGGAATGAAACTGATGATGAAGTTATTGCTCGATCACTCCAGGAATGGACAACATGGAAACGAAGTGATTTCCGGTACAAAACCTCATTTTGAGATCTTAAGGGTAATGGATGAATTCAACCCTTTTGTGTTGATCTTTCTACCTAGTAGGGCAGAACTTCGTCAACGTCGTCCGAGAAGCCAATTCATGTAGCTTCACTAATAGGTTTATTTTTTACATTATTTATATGTATCAGTAGTTTATTTTTCGTTTCCTTTCATGTATGTCTTTTTTGATTTAATAAAAGTAGTGTAGTACCTTAAATTATTGTTCATTTAACGACGATTCAGGGGATATTACGAGGTCATTAGCATTAAAAAAATTGAAACTCTAAAAATAATGAACCGTTGAACTTTCACTTCAATTGATAATGTTAGGAGTTAATTGCGATTACATTTTGGATTTCATGAACTCATAGCTTGCTACAAATATGAATTCTTCTCCCATTTCGTGAAAGTAGTGCATTTTAGCAATTTCCTCCTACACAACCAAAGAAACAGTAAAATAAGGGGTTATTTGTAATTGTTGTTAATGCTGGAGGAGACAAATTTTGTAATGGTATGGATACTTACAAATTGTTCGATCGATAATCCTAAATGGGTGTCGTTAAAGATCCGTTGTTGTATAGATACATAATCAGCTATTCCCTTTCGAATAACTTGGTATCTATCATAAATCTGTAGAATAAATCTTTGGGTTGCATTTCCATATTCCTCAACAAAATGTCTGTGGATCCTCCCCCATACAGTTTCTGGATCAACAATTCCGACTATAACATCTTCACGTAATGTTTCGTAATACCAGGATTTTGTTATAGCCAAGTCTTCGGCTGAATGAAATGTTGACATGGTTGTAGGTAAGTTATGAAGTAAACAAATAAGGTATTGGGATTAAATAGAGAACAATAATATATTTAATAACATTGCCTTGTCAAGTTATTTAAAATATCTCTGACAAATCTGAAAATAAATCTTTCCACTGAAATGTGGTTGTTGTATTGTCAATTCATGTCATTGCCTGGTCAAGAAAAATTAAATATCACTGACAAATCTGAAAATAAATCTTTGCATTGAAATTTGGTAGGTGTATTGTCAATTCATGTCATTGCCTTGTCAAGATACATAAAATATCTCTGACTAATCTGAAAATAAATCTTTGCTTTGAAATGTGGTCGGTGTATTGTCAATTCATGTCATTGCCTTGTGAAGATACATAAAATATCTCTGACTAATCTGAAAATAAATCTTTGCACTAAAATTTGGTAGGTGTATTGTCAATTCATGCCATTGCCTTGTCAAGATACATAAAATATCTCTGACTAATCTGAAAATAAATCTTTGCTTTGAAATTTGGTAGGTGTATTGTCGATTCATGTCATTGCCTTGTCAAGACACATAAAATATCTAAGATAAAAGGTTTATTTTTGTTCAACATTATCCTCTTTTTATTATAAATTACCAGACTTGCTTCTCCATCAATACGAACCGAGTTTTATCATCATCTCTTGCTCCTTACAGTTTCCAACACATAACAAAATGGCAAACTATGTAAATCATATTGACAAGTATGGTTCCTCTTCTAGTTTCCCTTACTATGTTTCTTATACTTCTTCTTCTTCTGGTTCATTAAACGATGATGATGACACAAGTTACTACTCATCAGATGAAAGTTCGCTTGAAGCGAACAGTAATAACGTAGCAGTTAATGTTGGTTTAATGTTGTCAACTCTGAACCCTCCACATACACGTACAATAATACCAAGACAACGTGATGTAGGTGCTAAAGGTCTATGGAGAGACTATTTCTGCAGCAACCCTACATTTCCGCCCAATATATTCCGTAGAAGATTCAGAATGCGTCGACAATTATTCAACCGTATTTTGGGTGATGTTGTGGCGGTAAATAGTTATTTTGTGCAGAAAAGAGATGCTTGTGGTGTTATAGGATTTACCCCGCACCAAAAAATAACTGCAGCTATTCGTATGTTAGCTTACGGATGTGCGGCCGATGCAATCGATGAGTATTTACGTATTGGGGAAACTACGGTGTTGGAAGCAACTCGTAGATTTTGCAGGGTGATAGTCCAATTGTACGAGGATGAATATTTGCGGACACCAACTCAACGTGATGTTGATCTCCTTCTTGATGAAAACCAAAAAAGGGGATTTCCAGGGATGCTCGGTAGTGTTGATTGCATGCATTGGAAATGGGACAAATGCCCTTCGGCGGAATCCGGTGCTTATACCGCCTACAAGGGTAGCGAAAGTATTATCCTTGAGGCAGTTGTGTCGTATGATCTTTGGTTTTGGCACGCATTTTTTGGTATGCCGGGATCAAACAATGATATCAATGTGATGAACCGTTCGTATATCTTCAAAAAGCTTATCAACGGTAAAGCACCGCCAGTAAAATTTTCAGTCAATGGAAATCAATACAATATGGGGTATTATCTTGGGGATGGAATATACCCAGAGACAACAACTATTGTAACTACCATTAAACATCCAGACTCCCAAAAGAAACAGAAATTTTTGGCGATGCAGGAAGGTTGTCGAAAAGATGTAGAACGGGGGTTCGGTGTACTACAAAATCAATTTGCAATCATCAAACAACCCGCACGAATGTGGAATCCGGACGTGTTAGCATATATAATGAAAACGGTCATTATTCTACATAATATGATAGTGGAGGATGAACGTATTCCCGGTGATTGGCCGCATGACTATGAACAACGCAGCCACGGTGCTCCAGTTGTTATTTCAAGGGAGAACACTGCTCAGCTTTCTAGGATGCTCAAGGACCAACACAGACGTGAAGTATTCGATAAACAAACTGGGGTTCGTTTGAGAAATGACCTGATCGAACATATATGGTCATCTGTTGGGGAAGACTGAAATTTTATATGGGATTTGGGGATAAATGTGTTGTTAGTGGACCGGTGGTTAAAGCGAGAGTTATGTTATCTTTACTTATTAGTCGCGTTATATTTTAATTGTTCATCGAGTCCAGCTCGTATTAGTAGTAATTTTCAAAGATAATTCTAAATTAAATTTTTATTTAAAAATAGGAGTCGTTAAAAACATAAAAATCTATTGAAAATGGTAAATAATTAAAACTCAATATGAAAATGGTAAATAATAACTAAATTAATTTAGTTTTGATCATAATTAAAACTCAATATGAAAATGGTAAATAATAATCCGGACGTTATGATTGGTTTAATCTTTTCATCAAAATTTCTCTCTTCCTCAGTTCGATGTACTGTCTTGATACATCATCCATTTGGGAGATATCCATCGTCATTATACGGAATTCCTCTTCTGCTTCTTTCCTAGCTTGTATTGCCGCAAACTTTGCATTTGAATCAGCTAATTTAGCTTCAAACTTTGCTTTATCATTAGCTAACTTTGCTGCAAACTCAGCTTCTCTTTGTGCCATCTTCATATCTCTTTGTTCGGTACATTTGGCGTTGAAGCATTGTTGCTCTCTATAAATATTTTGCATCATTTCTTGTTGTTCAGCAAATTTTGCTTTCCCTTTTGTCTTCTGTCGTTTCGCCTCTTTTTTCCCCATTGGACGGATTACTGTGTTGGGGATATCTCCAAGATCTTCATAGGCGCTGGGACCATCTACGCTTAATTCTGGTGTGTCCTGTATGTCCTGAGATTCGTTGTCGTAATCAGACTCGCCTTGTGATGAACCGAAAACGGATGTCGACCTTCTGGAATATTTAATATTATCTAACATAACGGTGTAGCAATCTTCATGTTTAAAACTTCGACCAGTTGCTTCCTTGAAAAGCCTACGTACTTCTGCGAACTGGTGTTTCAATTCAATGTTGTTAAAGGATATACAATCATATAGATTAATGTAATAAGCATAATTAAACGAGTTGTTACCTTATTTTCGGGGCCCCATCCAGTATGATGTTCCCTTTCGACTTCAGCCTCCTTCGCAGACATAAGCGCCACATCCTTACTTATAATTTGAAATCGTTTCTGAAGGGAGGTCCAACTACGTTCTGGCATAGAAGGTATAGCTTCTTTCATCCGACATAGTATACGTGACCATAATTTTTCTTCACATTGATCGGTACCAATGCTACAATCTTGAGAAATAGACAAATGAATCGTACACATCGTAACATCTTCAAAAGACGAAAAATTTGGACCCCGTGGTTTTGATGGCGCCATTTTACTAATCGATTTCAAAAAATGAAATAAAAACCAACTTTAGAATTTTCAACTACACAATGTATGAGTTTAGTAAAAATGCCATTGGTTTAGTATCCCATATATATAGGGTAAATATATGACCGTTAAACTGCCAGCGGTAACATATCAACGGTAACATATCAACGGTAACATATCATAACATCCCAAAAATTAACGCAAAAATTAACGCCTGAGCGAGGCCTTGGGGTCTCACCCAACCCCAGGCGGTGCCTTGGGGCCTCGCCCAACCCAAGCGAGGCCTTAGGGTCTCGCCCAGAAATCAGGCGGCAGCTTAGGGGCTCGCCCAAACAGAAGCGTGGTCCTGGCTCCCCGCCCAGTTCCATGCGAGTCCTTAGGGTCTCGCCCAAAACTCAAGTGTTATCTTAAGGGCTCGCCCAAACATAAGCGTGGTCCTGGTACCCCGCCCAGTTCCATGCGAAATCACTGCATCTCGCCCGTGTTTGGAAATTTTAGGCGATATCTCAGCTGTTCGCTTATGAGTAGGCGAGCTTCTGCTCAGTCGTCTGGTGGAGCGAAAGTTTAGCATAACGCTTGGGCTGGCGGAATGTCAACACTTCGCCCGTGTTTTTAAACGAGATGATGATACCTCGTCTGTTCACAAGCGAGGGAGTAGAATTTCGCACGACTATAACTTTGATCGTCGATCAGCGATTACTTTTAATCCTGAACAGTGATTTTTTAACGATCAAATACTAAAAAAGATCGACGACTGCGGCTCACTTTCGTCGACTATCGATCATTTATAATCTTCAGTCGTCGATTTAGTCGACGACTGTGGACGCTCTGTAAGTATAAACTTGTCCACAAAAATTTGACATGCCAGTAACTCAAGTGAGTGGCGCATCGGGAAGTCATTTGAAGATATTTTTTTTGGTGATATTTTCTCTTATAAAGGTCTACATTCATACAAAAAATTAGTGCATTCCGAGATATCAAACCTCACCGTCCATCTACAAATTTAAACTTTTACTGGTTGATTTTTAACATGGTAGATGGTGGTGTTATATGCCTCGGATTGTGCTAATCTTCTGTAAGAATGTAAAACACTTAAAGAGAAACATATCACCAAAAAATTAATTTTAATTTCATTATTGTTTGGGTTTTCTTATTTTAAATGCAACGGAATCATGAGATAGTGTGAGAATAATCGTATAACAAATTCTCTTTAAAACCCCAGTTAGTAATTCACTGATTATTTCGAACCATATTAAATTGCATATTTTTGGCAAAATACTGAAACACGAAACTTAGTACGCGTATAATATGGACTTTCCGAATTCGTGACTTATTCGGATCAATAATACAGACACATGGACTACCCATTTCCCCTCTTTTGTTAAGCTTTTAAAAAAAATTGTGCATGGACAGTGTTGAACTCCTAACATCCAGGGCAGGTACTATACCAGACTTCAACCATTGGGGTATATCCTAATTGTTGAAAATACATCATATATTATGGATATATCAGATTTGTATCAAATCTTTTATGTAATAATCTGTTGAAAAGCTCTTTTTATTTAATTAAAAATAGTTAAATTTGAAGTGTCGAATTAATATCTTAAAAACGAATTATATATATGTCGTTTTGAATTACTTCTATATCACGACCCGATGATCATATTTAATTTTTACAAATCCGTATAATAATTTATACGTTTGGTGCATTCCAAATTGCTAACGAGGCTTAAAGCTAGACGATTATGGTTTAAATTTTTCATGACTTACTTCTCATACGTACTTTCAGTATTTGAGATGTACTTACTTTCACTCTTGAGATGTAAAGTGCTTTTGGTAAGTGCTTTTGGTTGCGTGGTCACTGGTCACCCAAAAAAGGGTCGAAAGAAGTTCCATCTTCAGAAAAAGATAACCCCAAAGGTGATAATCATTCAATCCTTAGTTCAAAAAAATCATCATTCATTGTCACTTGGTCCCACGTGCAAAATATAGGTATCCTATTCTTTTTTATTCTTTTTCCATTTAATGAAACAATGCTGCAAATGGATCCACAAATCGACCTAAGGTGTGGGGCACCCTAACCAAACCAATGGAAGCTATCACTAACACGTCAGAGATCGAAGGGCATAAGGTTCTCCGACTTCATCTCGATTCAAGCTTATCAGATTTTTCATCAACGGCTCTGGAGATAATATATATTTTATGAAATATTTGACTTTATCCTCACTTTCTGTTCTCTTTATCACTATCTATATCCATCTTTCATAAACTCTTATATCTTCTGTTCTGTTCTGTTCTGTTCAACAACAAACTCAGTAGTAGTACTATTAGCAGTACTAGTCTAAATTAAGGGGGAATCACAACATCAAAAACAAAAATGGATACAACTGAGAGATATACGAATTCAAAGAAGACAGACGATGATGATAATGTTGTTACACATGCTGAAAGAAGAAACAAAGAATTAGGGTTTTTGAAAAGAGAATGGGAATTTAGAGATGCATTAACAGTAGGGTTAAAAATATTGGAACATACAGCAGTTTGTTTTGCACCGTTTTATTTCACTTGGGATGCCTTTTGGGTTGCATTTGTTTTATATGTTATCACTTTACATCTTGGTATTAGTCTTTCTTATCATAGAAATCTTACTCACAGAAGTTTTAAACTTCCTCAATGGCTCGAGTATTTCTTTGCTTATTGTGGACTTCATGCTGCTCAGGTCATCACAAATCTTTAAACCCTTTCTGTAAATTCTCTGTTTTGGGTTTTATTGATTTGTTTCTGATTCTGATTTTTTATTTTTTTTTGTTGATTAGGGTGATCCAATGTTTTGGGCAAGTGTTCATCGATACCACCATCAGTACACAGATTCTGATCGAGACCCACATACTCCTAATGAAGGATTTTGGTTTAGTCATATCAATTGGGTTTTCTATTACAGCTATGTCTGTGAAAAGGTTCAATTTTTATCTCTTTTCAGATTGTTGCAGTTGATTTTGTATTGTTATACACATATATGTTCAAATATAATGAGGGAATGAATGTATGAATGAGTTTTTTGTTTCTCTTTGTTGGTGTAGTGTGGAGATCCAAACAGTAATGTAATGGATTTGCATAAGCAACCATTCTATAGGTTTATTCAGAAAACCTATCTTCTTCATTTGATTGGATTAGGGGTTATCATGTACATGGTGGGAGGTTGGCCTTATGTTTTATGGGGCATGGTAAGTCTCAATCTTTCCCTTTTGAGTAGTTCTTCATTTCTGTGAAAATCTTTTTTCTTGAAATGATATTGAAATAGTTTTGATTTGATTATTGATATGATCAGGGAGTGAGGATTACACTGGGGCACCACAGCACATTCATGGTGAATTCAGTATGTCATACATGGGGAAATAGGCCATGGAATACAAAAGACTTATCAAAGAACAATTGGGTATTGGGGTTGATAGGGTATGGAGAAAACTGGCATAACAATCACCATGCTTTCCAAAACTCGGCTCGATTAGGTCTCGAATGGTGGCAGCTTGATTTTCCTTGGTATGTTGTCAAGTCACTTGAATGTATGGGATTAGCAACAGATGTTAAAGTACCAACTGATTTGCAGAAACAGAAAATGTCTTTCAAAAATACTACTACTACTGATGGAGGACTTAAAGAAACTCATGAGAATGGTAATGGTAAAATTCATTAGGTGATTGGTTTTTCAGTTTTAGTACAATTACTTACTATCTGTTTAGTGTGTTGGGAGATTTATTGAAGTTCATATATATGTATATGAAGAGATTCATTCAATATTTTATGTGAAGACCATAAATAAAGAGCATAAACTCTTGGTTTGATTATTAGTTTGTTAATCAAGATTACAAATTCAGAATTCATAGAAATTTGATTAATAATAGTAGGTGGTATTAATGCACGCTCTGCTTGAAATATTCCCATCTTAGCTACCATTCTTTGTTCATTCATTAATACAATGAAAGGGATATAATCTCTGTAAAAGGGATATAATCTCTGAAAAGATATTTTGATTGAAAATTTTCAATGCTTGTTCGGATATTTTTTTTGCCTAAATTGGCCGTTGTCCCATATAAAATTGATTCATGTAGGGTTTGGAATATTTAGCTTCGTCATTTTATTTGGTTTTTTTTCGATATAGTCATTACAAGTTTAAACTACTCCATAATAATACATCTGGGGCTTTCTTTGGGGTTAACATCGATTATAAACAAGTACTATTACTAAGGTGAAAGTGATGATTTGGTACTTATCAAAAAAAGATTTGTAGACCGACCAAAAAACGAAGCAGAAAGAATACAAAAGAGTTGTTCTTGGTATTTTCTGGGAAGGATCCCACGCCACAATTTAATGTCATTATTACTCGTCTTCATTTCTGCTAGAAACTTTCTAGGATCATTTTGTTAAGACTACCAACTATTTCTCAAGGCTGCTACAGCCTACAGGGGTTACCAGTCTCCATTCCCAACCAGCTAACCGCCATTGGATCACATGGAGTTTGGTAATCCTTATATCCACCTTGTTATTTTTGTGTACCGATAAGTTGTAGCAACTCCATGTAAAATAATTTAAAGATATTTTAGAAGTTGATGGTGATCGTTAAATAATTCAGAGAGGTCGTTTTTGGGTCGTCACTCTAATTTAGTTAGGTAGAACAGACAAATCCTATAGTCAGAAATGGAAAATTAGGTGGGCATCTAAAAGATCATATAGCATTATACAGTTAGTATGTCGGTCTCAAGAAATAAAAACATATTCGAGAATAGGCAGATGGCCAAGATATCTAAAAATGAAAACATTTCTGAAAATGCTCCCGTACACCAAGATTTCTATACCAAAATTATACGCTAAGTTGTTCGGCACGCCCCATTAAGAAAATCTGGAACCTCGAGGAAGGTGTATGCTACAATGTGAAGTTTGGTGGCCATCATCTTATGAACTGCAATCCGAAGAAGTGAAAACTGGCGGTAACGAGTTGAGAATTAGGCCTCGTGATCTTATAGTGTCTTTACGAGTGTTGGTTTGGTGTAAGAATAATACACCTTTCCTTTACCTTTGTTTATTATTTTTCGTCCCGATTACATACGTGAGTCGCTTTTTTGGCATAGTATGTTTCACACGTGCCTTGTGAATGTTATATATAATAACGTTCACCTTGTAATTCATTAAATTGAAATAACATCTTTTAACACCTTTATCAGAGTTTTTTTTCTTTAACGAGATGAATTTTGGATCCTATGTTCTTATTTCTTAAAATTTCAAATCTCATTTGATGCATCTTCTTTGATTTCATAAATCTTTAGTACTTACTTTTTTGATGGATTCTTCTTTCACTATGACAACTTTTTTTGTTCTAGTGTTACTGCGGATTCATTTCAGCAACAACAATTTCAACATTTCACTTTAATTTGTAATTGTGTATCCGTCAAATTAGATTACATGAATTATCTCTTATGGAAATATCAATTTGAGTCTATTTTGATGATTATAAATCTTTTACGTTTTGTTGATAGTTCGTACAATATTCCTGAAGCTACGGTTCTGATTGATGGTGTTTCTAGTGTTAATCTTGAGTACTTGTTTTGAACTCAGATGGATCACTTTGTTATGTTTTGTTTCAATGTTACCTGATGTGATTTGTAGACATCGGTAAAAAGATTCGTTCAAGACTTGTGAAGATTTGGTTTTAAACCTAATTTCTAAGAATAAAAATATCAAAACTCAAACAAAGTTGATATCAAGGTTAAGAGAATACTGAGTCTAAGATTCCACTATTTTTCAATTTTTAAAGTGATTTAATTCAATATTATAATTATGCAATTAATACATTCAATTTGATTCTGAAATATTGCAACAAGTTGATTTTCAGAATAATAATTGTAAATCGAAAGCATGAAACATCAAAAAACCTAGGCTAAGCATGTACCATCAAAAGAAATCACAATTGCTTAATGAAAATCATTAAGTAAATTTTTAACCAAGGCAAATAATCATAAAAGAATTGTAAAAATTAAATTAATAAAAATGTACCACTTTTTTTATTGGATAAATAGCTTCCTCTGTCACCTCGGCAATGGAATTTAACTCCTTATGTTGAAAACACGCTCAAAATATTGATTCATAGTTCAAAAATTGTTTACAAAGATGAAAAGGAGAGAAAATAATGAAACAACAAATTTGCAACGGTGTATAGATGTTGTAAACTCACTGTTATAAGCAGGTGTTGCTAATTCAAATTATTCGTTGCAATTACACCTTAAAGAACTTTTGAAATAAACAACTGTTTTCTGAAGCTTTAAAAGAAGATGGAAAAGATAACGGAATTCACAATAGTTTTCTGGCGCCTTTTTTCTTCTTCTTCCTCTCACTACACTTGCAAAGATGAAAAAAAAAAATCCTTTTTTTCTGACCTCCCCCCAGTCTCTGCAATCACTCCCACAACTCCTCTATTTATAATATAACACCCAACAACTCAAAAAACCTTCGCAATAACTAAAAAAATCTTCCAAAATTAATGGAAAATCTCTCGGTGATATTTTTTTTCCTTCTCTCTATTCTCTATCTTAAAATTCAAATCATCTTCTTATCAAACTCTCACTCGAGAATAATATATTTTTTCTTCTTCAAAGTCGAGAGTATTTTTTCTCTATTGCAATCAGATCGAGACTAATTTCCTTCCCTTTTTTAACGCCAACAACCTATTTCTTTTAGGTTCTCCCGAGTATCTTAGTCACGTAAAACTCTTTTCAAGATGGTAAGACTATATCCTTGTTGTAAAGACGATAAATTCTCGTCAAAATCTCGGAAAATTACTTGCTCAAAATTCACGCAGATGGAAGAAATAGTTTCCCGCCAAGTTTTGGTTTTTGAATTAAGAAGTGAGGTGCTCTTATCAATATGAGGTGGGTGTCTTTATCAATTCTCCGGGTACCTTTATTAATTTTTCCGAGTGCCTTTAACACTTTTTGATCCAAATTTTCTAAAAATATTTATTTTCCAAAAATACCTACAAACAAATAAAATAACACAATTAGTACACAATCGAGCATTGTCAATATAAATAATTAAGACAAATAAGACACAAAAATGTGTCTATTAAATACCCCCAAACTTATTATTTTCTAGTCCTCGATCAAATCTAATATAGAAAATAAAAATCCTAACTTACTGTTGTAGGCATGACGATTGCACTTAGCGTGTGCAATGAGTCTTTAAACCCCTAAGTGGCCTTAGTGGACGAGTTTTGTCTCGTGACTTCACAAGAGGTATACCCACAAAACCTTTACTCCAACTATAGCTACTTGTGAACGATTGAGGGTAGATAATAAACATGCTATTTAGTTGGCTACGAAATTCTTTGGCCATGAGAGGAATTACCCTGTTTTGAATCCAAATGTTGTGCACGAGTTTGCACTCAAGCGTACTAAAATTCATATATAAGAAAACAAAGCACTACTCAGAAATTCGTACAATGGACCACGATACTTGGAATCTAACAAACCACAATCACATGAATAGATTACGAAGATGGATATGAAGATAGAAGCGTGCGCATGTTGACTAAGGTGAACGGTGTTTCCCGGAATATCTGTATGATCGTTTTGCCAAGATGGATTGAGATACGCACCCACTGGTGGGAATCCTAATTCTAGTATCAACTCAGCTGGTATATACAAGGGCCTCAGCGGTCGATTTATTGGATATATACATTTTAATATATATTATTGAATGTATTGACAACATGATTGAATCATTTGAATCTAAGCACATGCTCCTTTTCAGCAGATTACATGATAGTTCACATGGATCCTGTGTTTCACGCTTGTTTAGGCAATGGAGACAAGGAGAACACATACATATTGCTATCCAAGTGTCAATACTCGAATTTTTTTTAATTATTGGTCAAGTTCAATTAAAATAATGGGGCTTGATCTCAATCACTCTACTTCATCCTAGCAGCGACAATAAGGCGATACTAGTGCCCCACCAAATCACTTAGAGAAACATATAAAGTTGTAAAAATAAAAACAGAACATGATATGGTGACGAATAACATGTTATTTCTAACACTTGAGCTTTATTCTTTTATGAATAGACCATTTAGCTGGGCACACCAACTCTTATAGATAAGAATTTTGTTTCCATCTACTTAGAATGATTTGTGTCATCCTGAATTGTTCACAAGTTTCTAAATTTTAGAGTTTTTGGTACAACTAAAAATTTCTCCCTTGCCCCCAAACTTAAACTGAACATAGCCCTCGATGTTCTAAAGATAAATGAATGAAAGCATGAACACAGAGAAATGATGAAAAAAATGAAAGAGATATGAAAACATATTACCAGCACCGTGTACCAAGAGCATATGGGTTGCCTCCCATAGAGCGCTAAGTTTAAAGTCTTCAGCTAGACCAAGAAAGGATTAGTCACAACTTATAAATCATATAACAATAATCGAAATAATTACGGATCCTTAAAGTCAATCGAATTTGACTCACAAAGTTGACCACAATGAAGTATATGAAAGTGGTCGTCATTCTCATGAAAATGTGTCGATTTAGATTTCCTAAAATAATTAGGTTTAACTCCAATATTCAATATCTGACACATTTGAAATTCATATGTTCCCACATTTGGTAAATAAAATTTTGGTGGGACAACAAAGTTAATTATGGTATTATCGCCTGGGTAGACCATATCAACCAAATGATGGGTTTCTGATGACTGGATTTCTTTTTTGATATAATCAAGCTTGGAGAAAAGAATATGAAGATAATCTCTTAAAATGGTAAAAGCACATATGTCAAGTCCCAAGTGAGGGACTTTAAGCAGGGATACCTGAAAATCACAGGAATCATCGATACCCCTAAACTTAGAGTGGACATTACTCTCAGATGAACCAAAAACTATTGGTTGGCTGCTAATGTCCTTAAGGTCAGAACTACGCTCAGATTCTTCTGAGGACTAGTTACCCAAATGATCCAAAAGAACATCATCATCAAAACCATACAATGAGTTATCCAAGGTGTTCCTAAAAGCCTCTTCTTTTAATTTAGTGATCCCAATAGGTTCATCACATTCATATAAGGGATTGTTAAACACAGTGCTTTGTAAAGGATCATGACTAGTCCTACAGTTTATGACAACATCCTCACTCATATTTAAAATCTCTACGAGTCTATCATCTTTATCAGAAACTATTATTTTTGAATCTTAAGAATCTAAATTACTAGTCTCAGGATAAACTCGTTCCTCTAAACCATGTCGTCTTCATAATAACAAGGAAATATTTCACCGTCTATAACAATGATATCTCTAGTTAAATCCCTTTCCTCTTGAATAGGTAAATAATCATTATTATTAATATCGGAACTAGAGACATCATTATTATCATGAATCTCAAATGGTGTGGAAATTTTCTGATCATTATGACTACGGATTTCAAACTCTTCATCATCATAATAATATAAAGATGATCGAACCTTATTTAAACAAGTAATGTCTTCAATTCTAACCTCGTCCTCTAAATTATGTAAATATTTGTCATTATTATCAAGTGTAAAATTGAAAACACTATTTTGGCAAGTAAATTTATCTTGAGCAATATTAGCATCTAACCGTTCTTCTTCTTCAATTTCATTTAAACGCGTATTAAGTCACTGAGAGCGGTACTTAAAGCTGCAAGTTCTTTATTCTGATCTAATGAATCTTCATAAAATTCCTTCATCAAAATGTTGATTCTACGTGTCGACTCAGTTAACTACTTCATTAAATCTTCAAAAGATAGAGAACACACATTATTATCATTATAGTATTGCTCATTTACCCGTTCGTACGACTAGTGAGCATGCGAATAGTAGTTGGGATCACTATGGTATGAACCATAACCTTCAGAAGGTTGGTAGTGGTCCCAAGTACTATCTACACTAGAGTCATAGTACGGATAATGCCCATTTTGAAATTCATGTCGATATTCATTGTATTGGTCCTCATAATACCAGTTCGACATTTTTTTTGGTGCACGTGCAAATGCAGGTTAGACTAAATATGTAATCTCAAGTTACCTTAGCAAGATATACCTACAGTCAAAGACTGGTCAAAGGTACGAGACTAAGGCTTGTGGAATTTCAGCTGGTAACTCCCATAAGGCCCAAGGCATGGGTTCAAATTACATTTCCACGGGTTTTCCTAAAATCGATAGTCTGACGAATGCAATTGGTGTGTGCACAGTTTTTTTTATATACAAAATAAAATAAAATAAAAAATATATACAAATAAAATAAAAAATTAATGAAAAATCTAATTTTTTTTTATATTTACTACTTACCTTTTTTGGTAGGCAATTTCCACAATAATTGCAAAACTTTACCTACCCAACAAAGACAAGAAGAATACCCACATAAAATCTGAAGAGAAAAAAAAATAATAAAAAAAAATCCTAATTAACTAATCAAAACTAAACCTAAAAAAAAAAAACTAAAACCTTAACCTAAAATCAAATCCACGACAGCGGCGCCAAAAATATGATGTGATTTGTAGACAGTGGTAAAAAGATTCATTCAAGACTTGTGAAGATTTGGTTTTAAACCTAATTTCTAAGACTAAAAATAGCAAAACTCAAACAAAATTGATATCAAGGTTAAGAGAATGTTGAGACTAAGATTCCACTATTTTCCAATTTTCAAAGTGATTTAATTCAATAATTATAATTATGTGATTCATACATTCAATTTTATTCTGAAATATTGCAAGAAGTAGATTTTCATAATAACAATTGTAAATCGAAAGCATGAAACATCAAAAACCCTAGGCTAAGCATGTACCATCAAAAGAAATCACAATTGCTTAATGAAAATCATTAAATCAATTTTTAACCAAGGAAAATAATCATAAAAGAATTGAAAAATTAAATTAATAAGAATGTACCACTTTTTTATTGGATAAATAGCTTCCTATGTTACCTCATCAATGGGGTTTAACTCCGCAAGTTGAAAACACACTCAAAATATTGATTCATAGCTCCAACATTGTTTACAAAGATGAAAAAAAGAGAAAATAATGAAACAACGAGTTTGCAACTGTATATAGGTGTTACAGACTCACTGTTACAAGCAGGTGTTGCTAATTCAAATTATTTGTTGCAATTGCACTGCAGAACTTTTGAAATAAACAAATGTTCTTTAAAGTTTAAAAGAAGATGGAAAAGATAACGGCATTAACAATAGTTTTCTGGCGCTTTTCTTTTTCTTCTTCCTCTCACTGCACTTGCAGAGATGAAACAAATTTTTTTTTCTTTGTTTTTTGACCTCTCCCTGCCTCTGCAATCACTCCCACAACTCGTTTATTTATAATATAACATCCAACATCTCAAAAAACCTTCGAAATAACTAAAAAAATCTTCCAAAATTAATGGAAAATCTCTCGGTGATATTTTTCCTTCTCTCGATTCTGTCTTAAAATTCAAATCATCTTCTTACCAAACTCTCACTCGAGAATAGTATCTTTTTTCCTCTTCAAAGTCGAGAGTATTTTTTATTTGTTACAATCAGATCGAGACTTATTTCCTTCCTTTTTTTAACGCCAACAACCAATTACTTTTAGGTTTTTCCGAGTGTCTTAGTCACATAAAATTTTTGTCAAGATGGTAAGAATATATCCTTATTGTAAAGCCGAGAAATTCTCGTCAAAATCTCCGAAAATTACTTGCTCAAAAATTCACACAGATGGAAGAAATAATTTCCCGCCAAGTTTTGGTTTTTAAATTAAGAAGTGGGTGCCCTTATCAATATGAGGTGAGTGCCTTTATCAATTCTATGGGTACCTTTATCAATTTTTCCGTGTGCTTTTAACACTTTTCATGCCAAATTTTCCAGAAATGTTTATTTGCCAAAAATACCTATAAACAAATAAAATAACACACTTAGTACACAATCCAGGACATTTACAAATGATTCGTCAAGGAAATTTTAGTATTGATGAATATCTTCGTCAAGGAAATTTCATATAATCTGGCGACGAGATATGAAAGAGTTGATGTTGATGATTTATTAATGTATACATACGCTCAATGGCTTAGGGGGAAGTTTCAATCAGTCTGTTGCGGCAACTCAGAATAGTGAAAAACAATATACCTTCTCTGAAATGCGATAAAGGCTCATTCATCATGAGAAATCGATGAAAGCTCAAGATCAAGAGTTTTCTATTCTTCTTGATACTACTAATATTACCTTTTATTTGAAGAAGATGTTTTCTAAGCCTCCCTATTCTTATAATTCTTGTAATTCACCTTCTTCTGCTGGCTTGATTTCTTCCAACTACAAGGGTAACAATCTTATTGATTTCTCGACTTCAGTGTGTCAGATGTGTAAACGTACTGGTCGCACTGCTAATCGATGTCATTAGTGTTATGCAACACCTACTGACAATAAATTATAATCTTCTTCTTCTAAGACTCGGAATAATGTTCAGCCTCTTCCTTGACAAACATTGTTCACTTGCACTCGTGATACTGAGAGAGCTACTGATGATTTTGTTGTGATCACTCAATGAATCCCTGACTCTGGAGCTTCCGCGTATATGACAAGAAATTTTGATCTGCTGCAGTATTACACTTCTTTACTCTGATCTTAATCAAGTCATGATTGGGAATGGTAAGTGTCTTGCTATTACCGATATTGGTGATATTGTTCTTCTGACAAAAAACTCTGAGTTTTTGCTTAAGAATGTTTTACTGGTTCATCTCCTTACTCAAAATCTCATTTTTGTTGCTCATTCTACCAAAGATAATAATTTGCCTCTCTCTATATGCTTGAGGCTATAACATTAAAGATGTGGAAACTGTGCAAGTAGTATATGAAGAAGCCATGGTGAACAATATATATCCAATTAGAGTTGCTCAACCTCTTTTTGTTGCTTTTACCCCTCTTCTTGCTACGCCTAGCCTTTCGTATCAAAGTCTATGGCATATTTCTTCTCAGATTCTCCATATATTATCTTCTACTGCTACCAGGTTCTGTTTATTTTGATTTCTTTTGTCATGATTTTCAGTTAGGAAAGCATAAAATTTACCATTTCTCCTTTTTACTAGAATTTCACCTACTCCTTTAGATTTGATTCATTGTGATTTATAGGGAGCAACACCAGTTGTTTCTATGGATAGTTTTAGATATTATATTTTTGTTTGTTGATGATTTTAGTAAATACCAGTGGACCTATCCTTTGGACACTAAATATGAATTTCTCAAATGTTTTAAGCACTTTAAACTTGTTAATGAGAATATGTTTCAGTTTAAGATTGTTTCCTTTCAATGTGATGGTACTTTGGAGTTGGTAAAGGGACAGTTCAAAGTCTTTTGGATACATGTGGTATTACCCTTAGAATTTCGTGTCCACACACTCCGCAACAGAATAGTGTTGCAGAGAGTAAACATAGATATATTGTTGAGGTTTATAATACTATGTACTTTAGAGAATTTCTTCTTAAACAATTTTGGTTTGATTCTTTTATCGTTGCCACCTACTTGATCAACATGATTCCATCTTGATTGTTACATTACAAGTCTCCCTTTCAGATTTTATTTGATGAATTACATGATTATAGTCTTTGTAAAGTTTTTGGATGTAGTTGTTATCCAAATTTGACTGCTTATAGGAATGATAAGCTTAGTCCCAAGTCAACAAGATGCACCTCTCTTGGTTATATTCCTTTTTATAGAAGCTATAATTGCTATGATAATTGTACCAAAAAGGTTTTTTTTCTTCTAAAAATGTTACTTTTGATAAGAATTCTTTTCCATTTGCTGACTCTTGTCTTCATACTCCTACTACTGTTTCATCCGACCCTGTGGTTTTACAAATTGGCTCTTGTGGTGTTATGTCCTCATCTATTGTACCTCCTTATACAATTTTATCACCTTCTCAGCCCATTTTTACAACACATATTACTTTTTTTGAGAGCTCTAGTCACATTGTATCCTCCTATGATTTTGAGGATGATTCTTCTTTTTTTTCTTCTTTTCCTCATATTGATCATATTCCTCTTAATTATGGAATTCAGACTAGGTATTAACTTGGTATCTTTATGCCTAAGTTGTTTCCCTCTGATTTTGTTTCTTATTTCTCCCAGACATATATCTTGCATTGTACCTATGTATCTTTGCCTGAGTCTAATATTTA
>JAJJMC010022576.1:1298054-1348090 GCA_023531435.1 Papaver californicum
TTTGCTTATTCTGATCATCTGACAATGTCTGCCACTTACACAAGTCTCTCTATGGTATCAAACTAGTACCTATGGGTTGGTTAGACATTTAATGGCTTTCTTATTGAGAAAGGTTTTTTCAGGTCTGCATGTGATCGCTCCATGTTCATCTATTCTACTTGTACTCATATGTTGCTTCTCATGTTGTATGTAGATGATATCATATTAACAGGTTATTCTACTTCTTTTGTTAACAATTCATTACTTCTTTAAGTTTTGAATTTTCTATGAAGGACCTTGGATCACTTTATTATTTTCTTGGTATTGAGTATGTTAGATCTACTACTTCCTACTCTCTTTTACTCACTCAGCAGAAGTACACTTTGGAATTGCTTCTGAAAGCTGATATGTTATAATGCATGACTAATTCTACTTCTGTTGTTCAGATCCTCATGGATTCTATTTATCATGGTGTTGCTTTGCCAGATGTTACTCAGTATAGATTCCTTGTTTGTGTTCTTCAATACCTCACTCTCGCTAGGCTTGATTGATGTTGGGTATGTCTCTCAGTTTATGCATTGTCCTGCTGATGTGCATCTTCATCTTGTCAAGAAGATCTTGAGATATTTAAAGGGAAGTTTGGTCTGGAATTACTTTGTGCAATGGGGATTTGGGATCACTTACTTCTTATATATTTTGACTCAGATCGGGATGGTTTCTTTGACTAGGAGATCCAATTGTGATTATTCCATATTTCTTGGCAATTCACTTTTTTATGGGTCTTCCAAGAAACAACCTACCATTTATAGAAGCTCAATTGAGGCAGAGTAAAAGTCTCTTGCTGTTACAACTTATGAGTTTCTTTGGACTTTTTTCTTACTGAAAGAACTTGATGTCTCTCTGACTTTTTATGTTCTTCTCTACTATGATAATCAAAGTGGTGCGAGTTTGGCTTTTAATCCAATTTTTCATGTTGTTACTAAGCACACTAAGATTGATTATCACTTTGTTTGTGATTTGGTAGCTCAACTCTTTATGAAGATTTCTTATGTTTCTTCTCAATATCAATTGGCTGACTGTGTTACTAAGGGTTTGGGTGCTTCTCTTATACGAGCTTTGGTGCCCAAGCTAATGTTTCTTACCAATATATTTCTTAAGGGGGAGCGTTATACAATATCTTTATGAGTGTTTGTATGGTGTAAGAATAATACATACACCTTTCCTTTACCTTTGTTTCTTGTTTTTCTGTTTGTTTACATGTGTGAGTCGCTTGTGTGGTGTAGTGTATTTCGGACATGTCTTGTGGACGTTATATATAGTAACATTCGGGAAAAAAAAGTTTAAAATGAAAGGACACGATGAGTTTAAAATAATAATAATGCTAAACATACTAATTTTCAATCGGTTTAAACTAAAACAAAATGAGTTGGCTTTCAAAACGAATAACCCACTAAGAAAACAGTTAATTTCATGCCACATTTCATTTATTTTATTTTATTCATATTTTTATATAAAAAAAATAACTCATCATCATCTTCTCTTTCAATAGTCATATAAACTTCTTCTTTTCCAGTAATCCCATTAAATCAGTTGGATGGATATTTTCAGGTTCTGATTGAAGTTTCAAACGAGAGTTCACAAGGGGTTTCTACTGGGTGTTTAATTAGGGTTCCAATTTGAGCTCTACTGATGCTGCAATGAGGTTGAGGTTTCATTAATGGGTGGCATTCGATTTTGATAATTTTGAATCAGATTTGAAAAAACCGGTTGTGTTTATATCAGATGAACATTTCCTTAATTAGGGTAATAATAAGATGGATTAGAGAAAATAAACGAATTATTAATAACAAAATCATAGTTTTACCTAAAAATGTTGGTGGAAAAAAAAGAGATTCAAGGGATTTGAGAAGATGGATGATAAGGAAGATTTATGAAAATTCGATAAAATAAAATTAAGAGATTTTTAAGTAAAGATATAATTTTTAGGAAATTAAAATTGTAAAAAGAAAAAATAGCAATGAGATAGTTTCTTAATTTTAATAACCAGCTCATTCGACTAGTTAAAAACCCGATCGAAAATAAGTTCGTATATAATTGTTTTAAAATGAAGGGACACATAATTCATCTTCATGTTTTTTTGTCAAATTATAGACATGTCTTTTACAAAAATCAACAATATTTTTCAAACAATGAGTTTAAAATGAAGGGACACAACATATGTTATAATTTTCCATGTTTTCCAAGAAAGTAACATGTTTATTTATTTATTGTGTGTTTAAAACATGAGACTTATTTTCATAATTAAATTAATATTGTTTCATATAAAAGATACATTGTAGAAATATAAATTTATCCAAAAAATCTTATTATTTTGTAAAATTTTACGTCGATATGTTTGTTCGTGTTTTTTAGTTTATCTTTTTGTTCTATTACACTTTTAATTATGATCTAATAAAATAAATAATTGTTTAGATGTGTTAAGAAGATGGTCTAAATATTTTTTTCTCTAGTTTTTTTTTTTTTTTTTTTTTTTTGCATATAGCCTTATTAGGGGCATCATCTAGGAAATTAACTTCTGGGCATCAATTTCTCAGGACCGGCCCTGCCTCCGGTGTGCAGGTCTTCTTCGCATGCCAATACCATGCCTTTTAGGATTTCACCCAGTTGTTGTTGCTCATCGTTACCACCTTCAAACTCATGTCTCCTGCTAATAAGCACTTTGCTAGCATAAACACCTCATGTTCCTTAAAATGCTAAGGTTCTTAAACAATCTTTCTGTTGGGATGTAAGATGCCTCCTGCTAATAAGTGATTTTCTAGTATGAACACCTAATGTTCCTTGACATGCTAATGCTCTTAAACATTTTCTATGTTTGTACATAAGTGTAGACATTTCACATGGTGTGAATACCTTTTTCATGCTCACGAAACCGTTACTGTATCTTTTAACCCATATGACTTCTAGGGCTTCCACTCTGCCATATGATGAGAAAGATTTATTGACATCCTTCCTCTATATATTTGATTTTAGGGACATGAGACTTATAATTTATATGAAGCCTATGTTTCCTATTTAGAAAAAAAAAAGGTATAGGCATATCGTGCACATATTTCAACAGTAAGGCGTTGGTTTCAACCTAGAAAATCAAATGGAGATTTCAAAATAGTAAAAAAAACAACCATAACTCCAACAAACAAACCCACTTTAATTCAATCCATCAATGACCGAGAAAATATTAAAGAACAATACTCACCAGTTTTTCCAATTCATTAATAATAGGGAGGGATCATCCACTGAAGACGGCAATTGATGCATATAAACCTTAATTTTTATTGCCTTAACTTCCTTTGTCTCATGGGATAGACCCGAACTTGTTATTTCTTCAGCACTGACAGATGAAGTCCTCAGAGTATCGGTAGAAATGAATGTCCCAACTTATTTTTGACGGGGATAACTGTCGTTCCAGTAGTCAGAACCCTAAAAACAGAAAATGTAGATAGATTTTCAATATTTTCTTCTTGATTTTTTTCTAAATTTATGTGTCTAAAAAAACACAATTTTTTGAGAACAAAAACTTGTATTCCCGAAATTGGAAACTCATATTCAAATTCTTGAAAGAAAAAAAAAACACAAGATTTACCTATGACCAATTTCCGTAGCTTGTTCTAATAGTGAAGGAAAATACAGAGCAATAGTGATGTCTAATGGTAAAGAAGAAAATACAGAGCAAGAATGAAGCAAAGGCAGTAACTGAATTATAGACTTCATTATCTTAAAAATGTTGTGGAGTATGAAACTCTAAAAATGAGTAAAACAAGATTTAAGGGGTTTTAGAAAGGTTTTTCCTAGTTTCCATATTACTACTTCAAGCTAGGAAGCACCATTTTGTTTCTTGTTTGATTTGCCGTACTACCTATAGAAAGCACCAAAATTTGTATATGAATAATAATATCAAGTTCAAGTTTGGATTTCAAACGAGGGACCTTGGCTTGACCCAGTGGATAAGACGTCTGACTTCTATTCAGGGGATTGTGGGTTTGAGTCCCACTGGGAGTATATCTTTTTGAAAGGCTGATTTTAGAACAAGTTTTGTTAACTTAGTCAAATGGTATTCAAGTTTTTTTAGCTTAGTCAAAAATATGATTTAATCACTTTTGTTGCTTGGTATAGTAACAAAGTCACATTGCTACTAGTACTCTTTCAATGACTGCCATCTTTACTCTCATTCATGATATATATTTGATATTGAAGGAGATGATGAAGAAACAACTACCTATTTTTACTTCTCTTGTACCTTTTTTCACCAGCACAAGAAGTTCCTCAACCAGGTTAACAATTTAAACAACTACCCTACTTCATTTTAATCATTCATTGTTTTTGAATGTCTGGCTGACGATTTCTCCTCAACTAGCTTTTAGGCCGTATGGAATCTAATGACATGAGTGATGAACACCCTAAACCACACAACAATAAATAGGCTGATGAATACGGAGATGTTGTTCAACAGGTAATTACGTATTAAACCTTTTACACCAATCTAATTACTGGCATTTTTTGTGAAATGACTTTTTAAGTACATATGCAACTCTTAACAGTTACATAAGGATGAAGTTAAGACAGTGATAATACATAAAAATGCGAAGAAAAAGAACCTTCCATCTTACTATGGATTTCCAAAAAACTACCACCGGCGACACTGTTTACGTGAGCTATGGATTAAGGACGTCTTCGACCTTGTAGGAAAAAAAAAGGTTCTAATATTATGTCACCTTTTGTACAAAACCTATGACCGAGAATGAAACTTGGTAATTCTGCGGTCTTTTTTTGTAACATAAAATCCTTATGTAATCGATATTTTTCAGAAAGCCAAATCTATAACTAGAATGAAGATACCACATCTTATGGACCTCCCTCCTATGGTGGTTGTATGTAGGTTGGCAAAAAGTATAGCACGAAAATCTATTACCCGAAGCCTCTGCTTGAACTATATATGAGAAGCATCCAGATTCGTCCAATAGTTATCATCATCAAGACTCATGGATAAATCTTTTTCATCATACCATTCATGTCTTCTTTCTATAGTTTATCTTATATTCCTTGTTCCTATTTTGCTATTCGGTCCTCTTCCACTTCCAGCATATCCATCTGTAGTTACAAAGTCCCTTGCCCTCCTTCTTTGTTGTGTAGGTAGACTGCTAGGTCCTGCTTGATCATTTTGAGTTGGAGGATCAATTTGGAGAGAATCAAAGTCTAACTATTCAAGATTTTTTTGTCCAGTACTTTGAATCTATTCCATCACATTATCATCATCTAAGTCATCTTCCTAATCATCATCATCGTGTTCGTTTTTTGATTCTTGGGATGCGTCAAAGAGCCATTTATCATCATTAAAAATTTCATCAGCAATCAAGATATCCTCATCTTTCTCTCCCATTTTAACTCATTTCTGTAAATATTTCAGCCTCAAATTCTTGTTGAACATGATTTACACTAAAGCATTTAGATTTTTTGTATGCAACTTATTCCTCATTTTTGTGTGAACTTAATTGAATGTTGACCAATTTAGTTCGAACCCCGATACTGAGCAAGTGAGGCTCAAAATTCTAATTGAAAATTTTTGCAAGATGGGTACGCTCATCCCGAAAGATTGCCACTAATACGCCACAAAAATTCAGTTTAACAATTTAAAAATTAAAGGAAAAATATATAAAAAGACACAAACTTGCTAATCAACTTAATTTAGAACTAGATAATTAGAATACTCACCAGGGTTTTCAACTTCCTGGTAGTCACTGCCTCAAGAAGTGTCCCTCTCTATTCAAATACTTGTAAGGATCCATATGAATGTCAGTTAAATCTTCTGTGGGCAATAGTTTCTACATACAATTGTAAAGGCCACTCCTTATTTCATGATGATTTGGAACATTATCTTCATATTGAAATTGAGGATTAAGAAAGTAGCCTGCATCATGGAGGTCTCTATGCATTTGGAATTCCCAATTTTAATCTATGATGTCCCAAATCTCCTTATACCTTGCTTCTTCGTTGTCAAAGTTTTTTGATATCTCTTCTTTGGCCTTGTCCATCGTACCATATATAAATCATATTGCTAAAGTTTTTTCTGAACCTACAAGTTCTTAAGACACCAACTAAAGGTTTTTTAACCTTTAGAGAATAAACCAAACGAGGCCAGAAGTATGCATCCCTCATTATAATCTTTTTCACTGCCTTCCCATTTACAATATTTTTCCAACTATAACTTTTCCACTTGTTAGAAGTGAACATATTTCCAAGGATGTTTTACTTTGTAGCAAGCTTTGCAAAGTGAGGTTTGTCGTAGTGAATCGTGTATCACCGGCACGAATCAACTCTCTCTTTGTAAAGCTCTTCATCATAGAAAGTACATAACCATGTGAGTATATATAGTTAGCTTTTTTTTTCCTTTAGTTAAGCATTTTTTATCTGTGGTAACTCAAATAACTTCTCAAGAATTAGATCAATGCAATACACAGTACACGGTATCCAATATAATTTCCGCATATTATGGATTCATAAATCTCCTGCAGCCTTGTATGCAGCTGCATTGTCTATAGTAACTTGTACCACGTGTTCCTCTCCTAGCTCTTCGACTATCACATTAAGCATCTTAAATAACCTTCTCGCATCTTTGATATACTTTGATGCATTAATTGTCTTCAAGAAAAAAGTTCCATCCAGATTATTGACAAAAAAAATTGATCAAATGTCTCTTTCTAATGCATGCCAACTATCAGACATTATGGTGACTTCTGTTGCTTCCAATGATCTCTTGGCATTTTCAACCATATTGTTTGTTGATTTAACCTCTTCTTTAAGATCCCAAGAACTCAACTCGTACATAGAATACTGATTTAAGCATATTGGTAAAGGAAGGACTGTTTGCCACATTAATAGATAACCTATTGTCAAAAAAGAGATGACCAATATCGAGACAAACCTGCTTTTGATGTTCAATAGTATTGTTTGGTTTATGTTGTTGGCAATCTTGTGGTATGCTATTCATAAACTATCCAGTGGACCTCTTATGCCACGATCACTAGTAGTGATAGGAGTTGATTTAGATCCTACCATATTATTATATGCAGACTCTGTTTGAGCATGATAATACGATCCTTCATTAACCAAATATTCAAAGTTTTGTCATCTTATTGTTTTTTATATTTCATCATTAAATTGTTGAGTTAATATATCTTTTTTAACTTCTGGAGGTACATTAGGACATGCAGCAACTCCCTTATGCATCTTCCCTATGTGACTTTTGAACCTACTAATCCCTCTTGAAATTCTCTTATCACAGAACTTGCATATCACATATGAAAACTGTTTTCCTCTAATAAATGGACCTTCAATTTCAGTACCATATTTTCAAGATGGATCTTCTTTATGGATTTCTTAGCTTGGGTGGGATGGCTAACCATTGCAGATCAGAAGAATAGAAGTATAGAATAACAGAAGGAGAAGAAGAAGAATAGAAAGAAAAAGAAGAAGAAGTTGTAGAATAGAAGATAATATGTTTGGAGTCTCTAAATAGTTGGCTTGTTGAGAGTTAATAATAGTTTTTAGGTTTTTTTTTATAGTAAAACATAAAGGAAAACGTTGGGACTTATTTTTGAGCTTTAAAACCCATTTTTTCCTAAAATATTTGACCTAGTATTAAAACGGTTTTTTTGAAGTGTTTTTATATTGAAGAGCTAAACAGCGCGCTTCAAATTTTCTTTTTGAAACCATGACGATATTCTAGGATCGCTAATTTGCATCCCCTAATAGTTGAACTTGTGATATGCCAGGCTAACATTGGGTAGTCTTTCTATATATGTCAATTTATATATACACATATATATGAGGTTTTACTTTCACATAACAAAATACCTAAAACTCAATTTAACACAAAAAAATCTACAAAAACCGGAAATCAAATTCTCATTTGTTACCAGACAGACTTATTGGTGCTAGTATTTGGTTTTATCTCCTCTGGGGAGTAACAAAATACTCAGACAAATCCATTAAGTCTTTTAATCATAAAGTATAAAACAAACAAAATACTCTCAATTTAGTGATACAAGTATATCTTTGATTTAACATCTTCTCATATGTATGGGAGTCCCTTAATTCAATATTCCATACCCCTTCCTGCTCCACCTAGTTTAATGAATAATGAATGGGTCTTACTCTCGATGATGGTGGTGGTTCGCGGTGATGGATGGTTCTCAAGTACTTGGTTGGATCATAAGAATATGCAACTATGGGCAAGGAATAAGAGTGAAATAAAAAGGTTATTCATCAAAAAGAAAAATAAAGGGTTAGGGTTAGGGAGGGGATAAGTATGTTGGTGTAAAGGTGGTATAAGTAAAGAATATGCAACACAATTAAATGGTTATCACTTATCAATTATAACTGAAAAATAACAAAATGTTAAATGATCATTCTATCTACAACACATGATTTTGGTAAAACAAATCCTCTTTCTAAACTGTATAGATGTTGGTTTACAATTCCTTCGTGTACATCAACTCTATTTAGAACAGTTGGTTTAGGCTCCTCTACTTATCAGTTTTCTTCAAAACTCAAACATACTAGGAAACAACTACAACAATGGAAAAGAATATCCTTTGGTAAGATTGAAACTCAAATCATCTCTACTCACTAACAACTTCAACAGTGCTACACATCCAACTTACCTACTTCTCATCCAACTATACAAACTCTAACCCATAATCTTCAATCATGGTTAGCGATTAAGAAAGATTATTATATGTAGCAGTTTGGGGCCCACATTCATGAAGCTGATTGAACTACTGCATACTTCCATACTAATGTAAATTCTAACAATATTTTAATCATAAATTCATGCTTAAGGAAATTAACCATACCTATCAAGTCTTAATTCCAAAACCAATGCATCTTCAATTACTTAGCGACTACAGACCCATCGGCTTATCTAATGTCAGTTACAAGATCATTTCGAAAATTTTGTCCAACTGATTAAAGCCTTTACCTTAGAAAATTATATCTCCAACACAGTATGTTTATGTTCCTAGTAGACATATGCAAGACAATATAATTATATCCCATGAGCTAATACATACCATGCAACGGAAAAGAAAAGGCAAGGTCTCTTACATTGGATTAAAATTGGACATGTCCAAGGCATTTGACCGACTTGAATGGTAATTTTTATTATATTTTCTTAACCAGTTGGGTTTCCACAAGGACTGGATTCAGATGATACAACAATGCATCACGACTACCAATATTTCTCTTTTCATCAATGGTAGTTTTACAGAAACCTTTGCACCTTCAAGAGGAATTAGACAAGGGGATCCTCTATCCTATTATCTTTTTCTTATTGTTATAGAGGCATTCTATAGACGTCTTTAAGATCAGATTCATCAAGGGAATTTGAAAGGTATCAAAGTAGCCAAGACTAGTCCTGAATTCAGTCATCTTTTTTTTGCCGATGAGTGTTTATTATTCTTAGAAGCTTCTCCAACTCATCTTCGACATCTATAAGGACTTCTTCAACAATTTTCTTCAGCTTTAAGTGAAGCGATTAATTTGCAAAAATTAACTATGTTCTTCAGTAAGAATGTTTATCCTTCTCAACAAAATCACATTAGCAATATCCTTCATATGAAGACTATGGGTTTGGGAGAGAAATATCTAGGCCTTCCTCTTCTACTAAACGGATCCAGAACTCAAAATTGTAAGCATATCATTGATAACATGCAAGCTAAACTTCAAGGATGGAAAATTAAAATCCTTAATCCGGCAAGTAAGTTTACCCAATTAAATTATGTATTGAGTACGATGGGTATGTATATGCAAGTCTTAAATTTTTCAGATACTACTAGAAAGCACATGGATCAATTACAAATGAATTATTGGTGGAATCACTCCTCTTATTCTCGATATAAGCATTTTATTTCTTGAGATAAATTGTGTCTTCCTAAAAGACAGGGAGGTTTGGCATTGAAACAATTACATCATTAAACTCTGCATTACTTGCTAAACTTGCGTGGAAGATGCTACATAATTGTTTAGATCTCTGGTTCAACTGGTGAAGAGTAAATATTATCCCTATCAAGATTTGAAACATGAGCCACTACCTACAATTAGTAATCCAAGTTGAATATGGCAAAGCGTCTCTCACGGTTTACAAATGTGTCATAACCGTGATTCAATAGTGGGCATTCGATTCATAATCATGATTTGGTAAAATTTGATGCTGATATTTAAAAGTTAGCCCATATCAATATGTTGTTTGAAAAAAAAAATTAAAATAAATAAACTAATGGTCTTTTCTTTTATCAAAAATTTCAAGTGTAGAAAATTATAAATTTGACATAATTACTTTGTTTTAAGCGGTAGTATTTTTGTGTATAAATATTAAGGTCTAACTAATATTACACGTCAATTAGCTTGCATCAAAACTCAGTCAACCGTTTCTTGTTTCAAAAGCATTAGGCTCAACTAGGGATGCACAAAGGTCGGTTCGGCTCGGTTATTGGCAGAGCTGAGTATCTGTACCTCCCTATGGTCGGTTCTCTACCCGTGTACATGTACCTGTACCTGTCTGGTCGGTTCGGTTCCGGTCCTGTACCTATTCAAAGTTCCTTGTTTGTTTATTTTTTCCTGTTTTTCCTGTACCTTCTCAAAGTTCTTGTACATGTTTTTCCTGATTACAATCCACATAAAATTATAATCCACAAGTCTGTAAACACATAAAAATTAACAATAAGACTTTTGAACTGATTACAATCCACATATAAAATTATAATCCACAAGTCTGTTGAAAGTTCAACGTATATAAACACATAAAAATAAGAAATGATTCAACAATAATCCATAAATCTGCAACAAGTTTCAACAAGAAATGATTCAAATGAACTTCAAGGATCAAAGGATTTTGGTACTGGCATATGACCCAATAACTCTGCAACATCCATCAACAAATGAATGTTATGTTAAAGATTGAATTGATGACTACTAAAGAAAAAAAATAAATAAATAAATAAATCACACTACCTTCCTCAACGTTAGAGTTATCATCTGGTACATAATCACATAAAAGATCAAGAGCAATAGGTTTTAGTAACCAACTTTGTGTATAGAGCAATGCCTCAACTGTCCTAGTAGATAAGAAGCTTCTACATGTACTAAACACTCGTTTTCCGGTACTAAATGTTGATTCAGAGGCAACTGAAGTCACATGCACCTAATATATCCTTTTCCATATATGAGAGTATCTTATACCTACTACTATTGGTCTGCCACCAATTCAATATGTCAAATTTGGAATCAACTTCCTCACCTTCACTATCAGACAGATCCATCACATCCATCAAATACATGTCCAACTTTGTTGTAGTCTCATCACCAGATGGGTTCTTTTTTATGCCTTTTCTTCCATGATTTAATCCTAGACACATGTAATACCCCAATTGGGGACAGTATCGGTGGAAGGTCGGGTCATTACAAATGGTATCAGACCCGACGACGGATCACCTGCCGAGGGTGAGAGAGTACGCTGGACGGAGTATTCCAGGTATTGGTTTCATAGGTGGTAGGGAACGTCGGAGATTTGGGCTTGTATATATTCGGAGCCGAGAACGGCTCCAATTTAAGGTGGTGGTATTGTAATACCCCAATTCGGAAGGTAGGGTTCGTCGAATGGAATATAAGTAATGGTTTGTCCTTTCCTAACACCGAGTCATTTTCAGCACAACTGGCTCAGAGTTGGCAAAAAGCTCTGCAGTTAAGCGTGCTCGGGCGGGAGTAATCCAGGGATGGGTGACCTCCTGGGAAGCTGCTGCTGGATAACCGCAGCGGTGCCCGTTGAAAACCGCACACTGCCAGATAACCGCAGTGGTTAAGTGGGGACAATATCGGTGGAAGGTCGGGTCATTACAACATAAGACTTTGTTCTTGCATAGAAACTGTACTGTCAACTACACAAGAAGCACTACTACTGCTACTTGACCCTCCTCACAGATTGAATGCATAGACTTATAATCTTCAAAGAGTAACATAAAGTCTTCTTTTACCTTTATCATAACATAAGCAACCTTCGAAGTATCTTTATCATACAAACATTCAAGATGGTACTCCAATCCCCTTTCTTTCTCTCTTGGATCCAACAATTGAGCAAAAAACAATGCAGAATTCATCTTTTCATACTCCCCCCAATACTTAATATACTTACAAAATATCATACCATCCATACGTGCAATAAAAGGATTTGATGCTACATCATCTCTAAGCTCAACTAATTGTTCATGGATTACTACTAATTTCCATAAGAAAGTATGAGTTGTAAGTTGTGTAGTTGCACAAAATTTAACAGTAGCATCGAAGAATACCTTTAAGCACTTCACAAGACTTCTGGCATATTCCGAATCCTCTTCATAGGGAGCATGTTGACACAGCTTTCTCTTCTTCTTCTTCTTTGTCTTCTTCACAACCTCAACCTCAACCTCATATTCGGAACCAGATTCAGAACTAGAGGAACACTTTTCAATATCATCAATAGATTCAATACCCATATCATAATCATTAGGTAAAACATCAGACTTTACTTGTTGGAAAATGTACTTCTTTTTGTAGTCTCTATCATACTCTTCTAACCTTTTAAAAGCTTTTTCATACTTTTCTGCAACATCTAACATCAAATAAGTGCTATTCCATCTAGTTTTCACATCTAATCTCAAACCTTTATTACAATCAATCTTTTCTAGAGTAGCACAGTGCCTAAATTTATCCAACCTAGCAGGAGAACTTAGCACATATTTAGCAACTGACCTGATCCTGTTAATCGACTGATTATAGACACGTACTGCATCTCTTATAACAAGAGCAAGAACATGAGCTGCACACCTGACCTGATAAAAAATGACACAATTATAAAATATTATAAATGACACCTGACAGATATGTTAAGAAATTGCATAATTATGATTTAAAGAATCTTACGTGCAAATATTCGGCTCTAACGGTTACTCATGTCCAACCAATCACACTTTGATTCAAATAATCAATTGCCTTTTTATTAGCACTAGCATTATCAAGGGTCACGCCAAACACATCCTCAAGCCCCCAATCTATCAAACACTTCTCTAATAATTTACTAATTGCAGTACTTGTATGACCTTTAACTTGACAGAACATGAGTATTCTATTTTGCAATTTTCATTTCTGATCAATAAAATGAATTGTCATACATATACAGTTAAAATTGTTTGGTGACGTCCATGTGTCAGTTGTCAAGGATACCCTCATTTTTGGTGCCTTAAAGTAATCTTTCAAACTTTTCTTCTTTTCTATGTAGATCTTTGTAGATGGTCATGCGACTTGGGACTTGAATCTAGGCTCTTCCACAAGCATCAATTCCCTAAACCCTACACCTTCTACCATTCTAAACGGAATCTCATCTTTAATTATAAACTCAACTAAAGCTCTTCGTAACTTATCATAGCTATAACAATAAGAAACTAATTTACCATCCTCACCTGGTCTTGGGGGTGGAAACATCAGAGTTGCCTGTCCATCCACCTTCTTCTTATCAGGATTCAGTGGGCATCGCTTCAGATGCTTCCTCAAGCCAGAAGTACCATTTCTCTCAGTATGGCTGCAAGTTTGCGCTTACAGTGATTACATTCTGCTTCTTCTGGATTTAACCTTGTAAAATCGTTCTATATAGCAGATGTGAGTTTGGACTTCTTCTTTCCTTCATCAATAACATTTCTTGTATCTTCATTTTGAGTAGGTGGAGGCTGTGGAGCTTCAAGTGTAGATGTAGGTTCTGAAAGTTGATTAGAGGATCCAACTTGAGTTTCCAGAGTTGTAGCTTGACTTGAATTTGATGTATCTATCTGAAATCAAATACCAAACATTTCAGTTTGAGTATGTTAAGAAAACAAAGCACACTAGGTACCTGTAACCAACATTACAAGTCATAATTAAGTACATTACCGTCCTAAAAAACTGCACAGTCCAAAAATTTCTTACTAAACACAATGGATTCAATCACGACAAAACCCTAAACTAACTAAAATTCAAACAATTAAGAAAAATTATCAGTGAAGAAATACTCAAATAATGCTATGAGTCATGAGACAGAAAGAAAATGATGAGAAAACAAAACAAAAAAAAAAGGAGAAAAAAGAACAAAAAGTATTCAATGAAAGTAAGTTGCCTTCAAAGAGACAAACTAATTTTTTTCCACTTGAACACTCACTGTCTAGGATGGTCTGAAGAAAGCTGTTGGGTATAAAGCCTGCTTACCCATATTATCCTGGAAAAATGATGTCCAAGTTCTAGTGATGAAGCTACAGGGACAATTTGCTTCTAAAAAGAAAATATTACACTTTCTGGATCCACGGGTAAGTGTTGTTTGGAAACATATATGTCATACTTCCATGAGTCATTAACAATCCATGAAAATCATCTAGCTTATACTAGAAGCCAGTAAAAACAAAATATAATACAATTGGCATTAAACACATCCGTAATAACATTTAACCAAGTCCCAAATAGACATTTAATAGAAGAAGACATACTGCAAAAAACTAAAGGGGGAAATACCAAACCAAACTACTTGATTTTGCAAGAGAAGTTTTTCTCACAATGTATCTGTTGCAAATCTTGCTTCTAGAAGGCCGAACATTGGCTTTCCTGCAGGCAGGGACCTTACCAATCTCTTTTCCTCATCGTGGTTACCTATGCTTTCTAGCACTACACCTCTTAATAATCTATTTTTTCTAGCATTCACTCAAATCTCTCACAAAATATGTGTACACATTAGTAAATACAAGTTGTATTTAAACAAAATTTGAAGAAAATTAAACAAACAGACAGAAAAAATAACTAAAAGATAAAAATGCATTATTAAGTTTCTGAGAGAAAAGCTAAGAGTCACTTAATGAAATGACACGCAAAAGAAAATCAGCAAAAGAAAAGAAGAAACCTCTTTATCTAGAATGAGGCAGTAGTAGAGGAACTGAGGAAGCATGTAAATAGGTGGAAATGGTCACTTCTTAACAAAAAACAAAACAAAAAACAAAACTACACAGTACTTGACTAATGTTCATTTTACTAACTACCCAAACATAGTTGTGTTACATGTGTAGCATAAACTATAAATGCCCTGCCAAAAACATGCAAAATAAAAGATATAAAGAGGAACAATCATCTTATTTTTTAGCATTTAAAATCCAATACCAAACTGAAGCAATCATGACTCACCACCCAATACACCAAGCTAATGAAAACAGACTTTTTGGGAACTTAACAAGAGATGAATTCTATAAAAAATACCAGATTTCACACAAATAAAGTTTCAGGTTGAACAAGAGAAACATGAAAATATACAAGTTACAAAATACACCAAAGACAATGAAGATTCCAAGTGGTTACCTGACTCAATTCCTTCTTGATCGATGAAACAAATTTCTGGGATTGATTCTACTTACTTCCCTGTAAAATCACACAAATAAATTCAAAATCAATAACAAAAATAAGTTACAAATCAGTTGTATGTCCACAAATTATCTCAATTCAAGCTAACCCAATCACTCAAATTAATATTTAGCTATACAAAATACAATTACACAACAGAAAACCCAATCACTAAAATCAATTGCTTACAAAAAAAAAAAGCAACTCAGACGAATCATTAATTCATTACATGTTGTTGTTAGTAATTGAAAATCTAATTCATAGAGTCATTCTCATATTCCAAATCGATCTCACAAACAAAGGTATAAAACCTAAAAAAAAACAATTTTTTTGTTATAAACTGAAAATGAGGAAGAAAAAGAAGTAAATAAATAGAGAAATAAGTAGAAGAAAAAATAATAACTGAAGACAAAGGTGGTACTGGTGGTGGTGGCTGTGATAAGAATCACGAAATATTGGTGGTGGTGTTGTTGTGGTGGGGTGATGAAGAAGAAGGGAAGAACGAATATGGATCTCTGAAGTTAGAGTGAAAGTGAAGTCCTTCACTAACCTAGAAATAACGAGAATCAAGTGGTGGTGGTGTGTTGCTGTGGTGGTGAATCTGGTGGTGATGGAGAAGAAGTGAAGAACTGAAGAAGCAGAGAACTGAAGTGTGAAGTCGAGTGAAGTGAGTGATGAGAGAACCCTATACTAACCTAGAAATGAATGTCTACGATTAAAACTATAACTTACAATCGACGACCTTGTATAACCGGTTTTTCTAGGTCGATTCGGATTACAATCAACGACCTTCTAGCCGTTTCTCATTAAGGTTTTGGATTCTAAGCGATTCGAGGTAGGGGTTTCTCCTAATATAAACTGAAACTTATTTTTAGCATTATATACAATTTTGTGCAGGGTGTTTTTGATCATGGTTTGTTGTTCTGTTTTTCAAATTACCGTCGTCTGCCGTGTTGATTTGTTTTGATTCGTATTACATAATTATATAGCACATTGTCTTTCTGACTCTCATGTGTCGTTCACACCATGGGCTGTTTTCATAATTTTTTTGTTTTGGATTTACTGATACATAATTCTTTGTCAGACTTGCATCTCTTTAGGATGCCTTGTAAATAAAAAGTAAAGAAAAACGTTGTTGTAGCTTACTACTTTAAGTTCATGTCATCTTAACCTTATTATTGTGTTTTCACGTTTATGCCAATACTACTTCAACACTTGCTTAATTGATTTCCTGTGATACTTGGTAGTGTACTCCCGTTCTTGTTTTCTATTCTATAAAGGGGATTTTAGGTTCAGGCCTAAATAATTATTTTTTTTTAATTTATAAGTCCAAAATATTTTTTAGTTATTATTAGATTTATAATTATTTAAAATTATAAAAAAGAGAGGAAGAAGATAGAAGTACCTTTAATATGTTCTACTTGTATTACAAAGAAATCTCATATTTTTTCTCTCTTTTGTAAAGTGTATGTATAACTTGTTATGCATCCTATTTTTTAAGGGTATAATTAGCAAGCAAACTAGAATATAACATATGTAAAAAACCGTGTCTTGAAATTTTATAAATTTTATCTCGTTAGAAAACTTTTAAAGAGATCTACACAACGAGTATAAGCAACAATATCAAATTTAGAATTTTTACGAAAAAAATGGTGGTGATTGTTCATTTAGCCACAAATTTTAAAAAATGACTATATAACTATTATGCAAACAATACAAATGATGGGGGTGTTTGGTAACCATTATAATAATGGATTATCTATCCATAATCAGTTATTCCAACTCATAATTCATTTTATGGATGTTTGGTGAAAATTATATTAATTAGTTATTTTAAGTATAATTGAAAAAGTTTATTATTTTCATAAATAGAAAAAACTTAATTATAAAAATTATAATAATCGATTTTTTTTTAATTAAATTATCGGGTTTTCTTTTGGACCTTCTTTTTATCATTTTCTTCGAAACCATGTCCCTCTCACATGGCTGACTAAACATACCGGAAACCCTAGAAATCAGTCGATTTTTCCTCTCGGAGATCTCCAAAATCCTTAGGTTTGTGTCAATAGAGAGTTCATAAATTCAAATTCTAAGTTGAAGACTTCAAAATCAGGTAAATTTCCTCAATTAATATTAATTTTTCTATTGGTAGCTTCATGTCGGTTTGTTTGATTAGTTTTATCTATTGATGGATGTGGTAGTATCTAAGATGGGCTGTAAATATATTATCCATTTTTGTTTGTTCATGATTTTCTTCTTTTCTTTTGTGAAATCCCCCAACTGTTTGTAAAATTGGCGCATTGATATTTAAATTATCTTCAAGATATTCATATTCAAACTGATATCTATAATCAAAAAATTCATATTCGCACTGAATTTTTTCCTAGTATAGTTTAAATTCTCTCTTTTAACTAGTAACTTCATTGGGTCCTCATTTTTTCACAAATCTTTTTGAGTACTGGGTTCTGTTTTGAATTCTAAGTTGTGTTGTGAAGTACTGAGTTTTTGACCATTTTTGGAGATGATTTTTGGTTTTTGAAGTGTTTATGCCTAGTGGGTTTCATTTAGTTTATTGGAATTAGACTTCATGGTGAAGAAATTTGGAGAAGTAGATTGTTTTAGTTATAGAGCTGAACTAGGAGGTAGAAAATAAAGTAATTAAATTTAATGGTGTATTGGATAGATAGATTGGTTGTTAAATCTGTTGAGTAGATAACTTGAGATTGATGAGGTTATATTAGGGACTTGTATTTCACAAGTGCATTGGAACTGTGGGTTTACACTTTATTGTAACAGAGACAGACACTAGGTAAATTTATGGGTGAGTGCAAGAGTTTGGAATTTTACTGTTGTTCTCAGCTTGTTGTGTTTCTGTTTTTTAAAGCATGCTCTACTGTGAAGGTTGTTTTTTTTTTGGAAATTCAGCTGAGAGTATCAGTTTAGTGGTTATCTAAGCACATATCCCCAATCCGAATTATTATAGGAATGGCCAGAAGAAGCCTATCCTCCTTGGGCTCATGGCCCTGGTTATGTTGTTTCAATTGACATAGCAAAGACAGTCTACAATAGTCATACCAAAGGCCAATTGAAGGTAACTATACACTTGCTTCTTTTTTTGTCGCAACATTTGGTGGAGGAATAAATGTTAATTATCCATCTTGTCGCAACATGGACGCCTTATGCATTCATCTCCTCCTTAGTAGTATGTTGACAGTTGAAGTCTTTGGAAATGTGTCTGACTTCCTCCATATTATAGGCACTCACAACCAATCTATTTCCCCATCTCACCCTGTAACATAGTTTCCCAATTGATAGCTGAAAGGGCATCCAATATTTCAGCCATCGTGAGTGTTGTTGCTACTGTAATCTTATCATTTGTTGATCTCCATATCATATTGAACTGGCTAAATATTTATTCTTTCTTACATTACTTCTCTGGCAGTTTTACACCATTGTGTTGATGTTAGATATGCATAAGCAATATGTTTGCTTTTCTGTTAAGAATTTCTAACTATTGTGCCAATTTGGATTTAAAATATGAATTTTTCAAGCTCAGGATGGATGTCAATTGATGGTCTGCATTGCCAATTAAAGATCCATGCCATATATAAATGCTCGATATCATCTAAATGCTAAAAAAATAACTGACTTTTTTCTCTGCAGGTTTACCGTCCACAGGTCTCACTTCCTTACATATGAACACCCAAAAAATCCTGAACGCCAATTTGTTTTCTGCAAACTCCAGTGTTGCTATTGAGAGAAACAACAAAGCCTAAAAACTTCTAAGTGATTCAGATCTCAATTTCTCAAAGAGACAGTGGATTCAAAGAGACCCATTTGGTTTGCAGTGCACAGGTTTGTGGTTACTAGTGTATTGAAGATCTATGGTTAAACTTATGTATTTGTGGTTTTGAAAGAAAATTTAAATGATAATGAAAAACATATTTACCAAACAACTTATCATATAAATGATTTTTTTTTTTAGATAATAAATTATCCCCAAAAGTCGTTTGTTAAAATTTATTATAATGATGATTAATATCATAATATTTTTCAATTTATGATTATCTATAATCATAAATGGTAATGATAATTTTTACCAAACATCCCCGATGCATAACGAATTATAAAGCCACCGTAAAGGATGCACAACACATTGTGCATCCATATTTTGGTTTATGCATCCACTAATTTGGTAATGTAACCACTAAAACGATGTATATGCCTAAAAAATAGCATTTCAACAAAAAAAAGATGCATAATAAATTACGCAGTCACTACAAAGGATGCATAACACATCATGCAGTCATATTTTAGTTCATGCATCCACTAATTTGGTTATGCAACCACTAAAACGATGTATATACATAAAAAATAACATTTCAAAAAAGAAGAAGATGTATAACGAATTATGCAACCACCACAAAGGATGAATAAAATTATGTATATAATTGAAAAATAACATTCTAACATATAAAGGATGTATAACAGGTTATGCAACCATTTTTTTTGGTTGATTCAGTGCTAACAAAAAAGTTGATGCATAATCTGATATGCATCCCATTTTTAGTTGCATAATAGATTATACATCCATTTTTTGTTATTGATTTCAGTGCTAACAAAAAAGTGGCTACATAATGCACTATGCAACCATTTTCTCGACTGCATAGGAGGTTATGTAGCCATTTTTGTATGTAAATAACATGTTATGCGACCTTTTTTGTAGTTGCATAATAGATTATGCAGGCATTTTTTGGTTGATTTCAGTGCTAACAAAAAATTACCTACATAATGCATTATGCATCTATTTTTTCGACTATATAACAAGTTATGGCACCATTTTTGTAGTTGCATAACAGGTTATGCAGGCATTTTAGTAGTTTCATAATAGGTTATGTAGCCATTATTTAGTTGATTTCAGTGCTAACAAATTAAGTAGATGCATAATGCATTATGTACCATTTTCTTGACTGTATAACAGGTTATGCAGCCATTTTTGTAGTTGCATAATAGGTTATGCAGTCATTTTTCTAGTTGCATAACAGATTATGCAGCCATTTTTTGGTTGATTTCAATATTAACAAAAAAAATGGTTGCATAATGCGTTATGCATCCATCTTCTCAATTGGATAACATGTTATGCATCTATTTTTGTAGCTCCATAATAGGTTATGCATCCACTAAAAAAACAGAGGGCATGAAAAAACCATCTGTTCAATACATTACAATATAAAAATGCACATGCAATAATATCAACACCATATACACAAAAACTTATTTTTCCATTGAGTAATAACAGTACAAACAGTTACTTAATAACAAACAAAGGAAGCAATTAACGCTAACAATTTTTTAAAGAGAGTGAAGACCAGACTGCAACCCCATACCCTCAATGCCTACACCAACAGTCCCTGCAACAGTATTTGAGAAGTTTAAATGTAAGTTTAAATATGGACTGTAACTAAATAAAAGTAAACATTGAGACAACATAGGTGGATGTCTAGTGTCGTAAAATCACATATCCTTAGGCTATCACACTAACAGAAACTTCATTTACATACCAATGTATCCACACTAAACATTTGAACAATCCAAAAAGACGAGATTAGAGACAACAATATCTAAGATTGAATTGACGAAGACTTAGAAACACAAGTGTCAGCGAAAAACTATTTGCAAGGGCCAATTTTCAAGTTTAGAAGAGATAACGACTCTGGGTTAGGTTGAATTTCTGCCATCTTATTATCTAATCTAATAAAGGGTGTAGCAAAGCTACGTTTCAACAGATTAATCTCTACTCATAATGCGATTGAGATACTAATTCTACAACATTATCCATTAACTCATATTATATGTTATTTGCATTATAAAATTTTGACACTAGAAGTCAATAAATGTGTTGAAGCACCAACCATGACCTTATTCCTAGCCTACAGAATGATGTGAATTCTCATATTTCAGATAAAGGTCAAAATCCACACAAATGAATAAGAAAAAAGATTGAAAAAGTAACTCCATTAATCAAATCAAAGATTAGTTAATCAATGGACATTGCATGATATTAGTGAGTCGCGAAACTGACCCGGTTTCCAAAAAAAAAGAAGGAAAAGATGATTAGGATTTTAACTTATATGTGAGAAGACATTTTCATTGACCTACAAATACACACACAAAAATGAAGAAAAGAAAATATGGGAAGTAATATTTCAATCAGATTTTAGGTGTATTGTTACCAATTATGGTAAGCACTTGCAGCACAACTAATGATTCATTGATGTATTCTTACATTATATATATATATATATAATGTAGTGCCTCTCAACAACATGCTCACAATGTCAGCATCTTCCATTATTGAAGAAGACTAATTAAGTAATAGAATACACAAACAACGAATGATTTAGCCAATGAAAATCATAACATGGGTTTGGGTTGTGAAACTACAAGTTCAGACTTAGTTTAGATTACAGGTCTAATTAGTGCTACCCTACAGATATGTTTACAAGTAGTGGATGGAGTAACTAGCTAGAAAAATGGACGACAAGTTTTTTATAATTTTTATATATGTTACATGCAACAATTTGAATTTTATTTAGAGCATGCGTCATCCTTATGGCTCCAACGGGCAGGACTCGAAATGAAGTCTGTGAAATATCTGGCTGAAGAGTTTTATTACCAGCAAGAAAGCAAAGGCAGAAAAGAAGAAAGCAGATGTAGAAGCTAAAAGGTACAACAATACCTACAATAGTGTCATTGTTCCATGTCCAAATCCCCTTCCTAGGTTTCCAGACCAAGAAAAAACCTCAAGATAAGTCTTGGGTTCTTCATCACTGTCAATACTTTACAGTCCACCCATTGTAATCAATCTGCATCTCAAAGATGTTAGAAACGAGATATGCTTATACCATACATCTGGATGAGATTGGATAAGCTCGAAAAAAACTTAAATAAATTTAAATCGACTGTATGGGTAACATAAATAATTAAGATGTCTGGAATTCAGATTTATAATCATAGATTTTCGATCAAAACTAAAAATAGAGAGATAAATCAAATTTCAGGCAGGAGTCCTAGAAAACAATTAGCAAGTTTTTTCGAAATTTTATCTCAGAAGAGAGAAAAAGATTCGATGACCTAAAGATCTTTACTCTGATCAAGAATTGCTTAAAAAATTGAGTTGTAATCAGATATTTAAAATGTTCCAAATCATAAAATTATTTTTTAGTAAAACCAAAAGTTGATAAAAGGAACTTATCTATGTGATTATTTCCGATGATTGAATCTTCAGATTTAACTGTTGATAATGATCTTTATCGATTCTTCCCATCGATTGCACAAAAAATCTTCATGCAAACATCTTGTTTTGGAATTAGGTTTTTAACGGGTGATCGAGCTGAATATGAAAAGGATATGAAAGGGTAGTAAAGGAATGAAAAAACAACACAAAACACAATTTTAAAAAAATGGGTTTCCTAATGAAAAATATGAAATTGTTGGGCGCGTCCGTAACATTTCGGAGACGTGGGTTTATAGATGAAAAGAATGGAAAAAAAGGACCTGACGGTAGATTTCATTTCTATAAATACATCGCATTTGATTTTTTTTTCTCACATTAAAATTCATGAGAGTACCGTATCGGATTTGGATTTGCAAAATAGTAGAAACTTCACCTTAACTTAAATGAAATTCTTTCGTTGTTTTAGCACCTTGGGTTTGTTTGCTATATATGAGTCGACGCTTAAAATTCAAAAGAGAAAAAAATGCTACGTAATGGGCGGATGGACTGAAATACTAAAACTTGTGACCATATTGATACTAAGTCAGACATTTTATGAAAACATACCATAATACATGGGTTAAGAGTTTTGAATTGTAAAGAAAAGTATTTATAGGATCATAAAAACATTATTTGCAAATAAAAGATTTAAAGAAATGAGTTGATCAATAATCTTTAGTCCGAGGAATATTAGTCGATTTATAGTATAGTAAAGTTGGGTAATCTACTTGCTGGGAGATCAGGTTTGTGAGGCCGGTTGGCAGTAAATGTGTATGTTGAGATGTGTATGTTGAGATCAGGTATCTATAATAGCTATCGCACTTATAAGTACCAGTGTGGCCACAAATACTATCATGTTTGTGAGCGTGCATCAGATTAGGGATTGTCAAGTTTGTTGAGTTCAGGGACATCACTATTTAAATTATGTGTGTCGTGGTGGGCATTGGTTGTAAGTCTAAGTATATTCTAATGTTGGTTGAAAAGTCTAATTTAAAGAACAAAGTGTAAAACTTATAAAATGGAAGGTTACGAAGGTTTAATAAACTTAAAGAAATTATCAGTAATATTTGGTTGGACAAAACTTAATAATAATGGTTCTACAATAATTTAAAAAATTAATTACTTAAATTAGAAACGTGTTCGAGTAAACAATTTAAACTGAAATCGGTAAATAATTGAGTGAGTGTATTTATGCTTTTGATGCATCGTTCGTTTTGTTTGTTCGTTGAACAATATTATTTTTGAAAATTTCCTATTGGGCTGTTGTGCTCAGCCTTTTTCCCTCTCTTTCTATAGAGTAAAAAGAAACGATAGCAGTAATGGAGACTATAATATGTATCACTGGGATTGGGCTATCGGTATTTTAATATCGTCAAAGTATTTTACGTAGATTATGTGACTACTTTTAATTATGAATTGTAATCAATTAATTTGTTTTATTTATTTTATTTATTTATTTATTTATTTTATAGTTCTAAATTATTTTTATTTTAAAATGAAAAATCTGGACCTATGATAGTGATATCTTGGAATTCTGGACTAGATTTTTATGTCAGAATTTAAGGGATGTTACAAAATGATTCACTATTATGGTAAATAGCAAATTGGTAATTGAGCTACAATAATTATCTGGACACATAATTGGATTCCCAATGAATCAACACCTCTTTTCAGCTGACATGATTTAGTAACTATTAGTGGGTCTCTCAACTCATCGATACTTCTAAAGCTCAATGGAAAGTTCCCATTCTTCGACAACTTTTTACAACTGTACAAATTAACTCAATTTTTAGTTCTTACTATATTTATCCAGCCACCACAATAGGATCAATATATTTGGCCTTTGACATCTACAAGAGTCTTCACCACCAAATCCATTTATCATCATTTATGTAGTATTACTTCGGAGAGTATTCCTATACCTGGATTTGATGCTACTTTTCTGGAAGCTGCAGATACCATACTAGCTCCAAAAAATTTTTGTGAAAGTACATAATGCAATACCTCTCAAAGTTAAACTACAACACATTGCTGGAATCACTGATATAAACTGTGTTATGTGCAACATTAATCAGCCTGAAGATTCAACTCATCTTCTACTCCTGTCCCTTTGCAGTTGCAGTATGATCTGCTTGTTTACCTCCGCACTACCATTATATTCAGCGACTTCCAACCATAGTCATCAGATTTTGATGCCACTCGAGTAGAACTGTAACATCATTGATAACTTTGAGCAGATGCAAAAAAATTCAAAGATATTTTAGAAGTTAATGGTGATCGTCAAATAATTATGAGAGGTCGTTTTCGGGTCGTCACCCTAATTTAGTTAGGTAGAACAAACAAACCCTAAAGACAGAAATGGAAAATTAGGTGGGCATCATAGTTAATTGTTATTACCTAAAGATCAGATAGCATTATACAGCTAGTATTTCAGTCCCACGAAATGAAAACATTTCTGAGAATAGGCAGATGTCCAAGATATCTGAAAATGCTCCCATACACCAAGATTTCTACACCAAATTCATACGCCACTATCTGTACATTGTTCGGGCTCCCCAATAAGAAAATCTGGAACCTCGAGGAAGGTGTACACTACAGTGTGAATTATGGTGGCCATCATCTTATAACAATAAAGTGAACGTCGGCGACAAGAATAAAACATTAATTATAACTAGGCTTTGCGAAGTAGAGTTTTGTAAGCAACAACCTGAAACTTATCATAGCAAGAACTGGCACACAAAATACTGCAGAAATTCTATAAATCCCAACACCAAATAATGAATGAGGAGATGCATACAGAAAACTATGAAAGGGACCTGAAAGAACCAAAATCTTGAGAATTCCCATCACGTATTTTACAAACTTACAAAAGCACAGACTACAAGAATCAACCCTTGAGAAGAATTTCCAAAGCTTCAAAGAATAGAGGGGCCATTTCAGGGCTTGGTGTCTTAATTGCACATTTAATGCCAGGGATCCCGATGACAGCTGTAAGTTCAATGAGGAATGGGATACCTCGTGGAATGTTGGCAGACAGATATAACACTTCCTGGTTTGCATGCCTCCTCTTTGCAATAAAAAACATATTGGATGCAGCCAATTTGTCAAGAGTGGCCTCCACACTGTTCACCACAATTCCCGGAAGGTCTTTTGTAACCTCATTGGAATCAGGAAGGGACTTCCATGTCTGCGAAGGGAAGAAGAGGATACCAAAAGGAATTAGAAACAACAAACTAAAAATGAAAGAAGTTACATCCTCCTAAATTTTGAAATAGTTATTCACATCATGGTAAATAAAGTTTAGCAAGACTAGAACAAAAAAAAACAAAAAAAACAAAAAAAAACATGACAGCTTACCTCGAGAAAGTTTGCACGCTCCATTCTACCATCTTCCGAAAACAACACCAACAAGGAAACTTTGTCATCGAAGTACCATACAGGCTGCTGATTGTTTTTCACTGCAACCTGCAACAGCGAGGTAGGGGGACCAGGGGAGAGATTCTGGAGTAAAACCATAGGCAGAAGGACCGACGCGGTTGTGCCAGGTTGTAGTTGGGGAACCTAGTTAAAGAACATATTCAAGCTCAAGATCAGCTTTCTACATAAATCGGAGAAAAACAAAAAACAAAAACAAAAAGAAGATGAAAGTAAAAACCTGTAATTGACCAGCAGCTGCAAGACCAAATGTATTTTTGTTGAATTGAATCATGAATCCGTCAAGAGGAACCTGTGTATTGTTCTCAAAAGACATGTTGTAAAATACTTGTCCATCTTGCCTTGTAACTTGGGCACTGATTTGTAAGCCTTGACCAGTTGCTGCCAGAAGCACAACAGGTAATGGAGGCCTGCGTAGACTTAGTTTTAATATTATTAATACTCATGCTGAGCGTTTAAATGGTCAATTCACTAGCAAATCCAAAATTTACTCACCCACGAGGTGATGTCGGCTGGTCAGCAGGGACAAGAGCATTATCCAGGCCCATCAGGTCACCAAGTAAATCAGGCACCGGAGCAGGTGCTGGTACCGGGGCTGGTGCTGCTTGCCTTGTAGCAGCATATGAACCACTACTTGAACTAGCGGAAGGTGAAGTAATGCCTTCATTGACAGATGATTCAGAAAACCCTGTCTCTGTGCCATCAGGATACTCATCATCATCTGGTCTTTGAGCTGCAGCTTTAACGCGGGTTACAAAAGCTTCTGGGGGCTTATGATAGACGGACGAAAGAGTTGCAATGTTTGCAAGAAGTTCATCGAGAAGTGAAGAATCAAGTTGGTTTGAATCATCGCTTATCACCGGTTTCTCAGCTAAGACCACATCTTTCGCTGCCTGCAATATAAGTAGTTTTCCTTGAATGAATAAACAATTAAAACGAGCCATCTATTAGATGTTCAATTATGAAGATTGGCTTTCGAAAAAGACTTGTTTTGGAGGATCCATCTAAAATTGTTGTCATAGAGTTTAAACACATCCAGCTAACAAGTGTCTATATACATTGAACCTACCTCAGGATCTGTTGAAAGAAGGCGCCAATAGATGTAGGCCCGATCACGCAGATCCGGATTGTCCGTCTCCACAGTAGCATTATTCAGGACTACCTGCAATGGTACAGTCAAAGAAAAGAAAATTCATAAGTAAAGGATAAATTTAGATTAAGAAAATGCGAGAGAATCAATAACAGGGATACCCATGTTAACGCTTGATTAAGAATCGAAGCAACAGACCTGAATCATCTGTTGTGGGCCTTCTGTGGGCTTCTTCAGAAACAATTTAACAGTGGCTGTAAGCAATTGCAACTGAACCAAAGCTGGCTCTTCCGGGAAACTCTCCAAGAAGCTTTCAAGGAGCTCATCAGCATTGTCGATTCGTTCTGCGTATTCACCAATTATCCAAATCATGGATGCCTGCGGAAACAAAATTACAAACATATACAAAAGAATTAATGTTAGATAAAGAGACCTCAACTCTGGACATTATATGTCATCTAATGAATGTGAGTACCTTTGCTTCCGGCTCATCTAAGGTGTCTAAACTTTCACAAAGTGTTGCAATGATGGATTCATAGCTACAGGGAAATAGGACTACAATTAGCAGTTAAAATGTGAATCATTAATTTCATAAACTTTATGTGTTACAGTAACTTACGTGTTAGGATATCGCCTAAAGATATCCTTGATGACAATAATAGCCTCCTGGACGACATAGTTTACTTTTATCTTTATAAGCTCAAGCAAAACACTGATACAGCGTTCAGCTGCTCTTTCTAACTTGATGGCACAGCGACCAATAGCACGGACAGCTTTTCTGACAAAATCTACGTCAACTTCGGTGGCATATTCCTTGAATTCCAACAGGAGCTGGGGAAAGTATAGACACCGAGAGATATCACAAACCGTAGTAGCACAACGACTTTTTCAATTAGGAATCAAGGTTATAAAAAAAAATACATTACCTGGTCTATATTCCGATCAGATGCAAGCTTAATCATGATCTCTAATTTTTCCATCTTCACATAAATTGGATCATTGTATTTGCAGAAGAAAACCTAGAAAAGATAGTATCAGTAGAGCTAATAGCCGTATTCAGACATGAGAACATAAGGGAATTAATGCTAATCAAAGTCACCTTGATTTCATGAGCAAGGATTGTAGGTCGCCTTTGGACTATCAGGTTAATGTTCCGTAATGCAACATACTGTATCTCAGGTTCAGCAGAAAGAAGAGTTACAAGAGGAGGGGCCATTTTCTTGCAAAGATTTCGAACAACATCGGTACTGGTGATGAGTTCCATTTGTTGAAGGATCATCTGCAGCCAATTCATGACATAATTTAATGCACGGTGTGAAGTAAAGTGGAAAACGATGATATCGCAATGATACTGTATGGGAAATCACAAAGACTACTGAGATATAAAAAGAGGAACAGTATGTAACCTTAACAGCTGATAGCACTACGGCACAGTTCGCATGCTGCAGCCGTGGAGTAACTCGTTCAACTATGTTTTCAGCTTCACGAGCATCAGCTGCTTTATATTTGGAAAGGGCATCCAGAATGAAAACTTGACCCCATCTGCACAATATGGAAGGGGACTTCGTTAGCAAGGTCTGGTGGCTTTTCTTTGACAAGTTTGCAATACAGCTACCTCTCAAAAAGGTACAGGCCAGTCTAGACCAATCAACGAAAAACCAGCTCCTGTTTTATATACCCCCTAGATTTCCCTTATTGAATTCATGAGAGTACCCTAATAATTTGTGCCTTGTGTGTAAGGTTAAAATGTTGGCAATTCAAAACTGAAAGATTTGTATAATACATGTTACCCTATGAGTTGTATCCAGAAGTGCTACTTTTAGATGCGAAACAAACAGAAAGGAACGGAGTGGCATTTCACATCATAAATATGCACATGCCTGTGAAGAAAGAAAACTATAGATTAAATGGTGAAGTTCAAATTAAGGTTTTACATCAGAACTTACTCAGTACATTCATTCAGAGCAGTCAAGAGCTTGGATAGTGTATGACTAGTGATTTCGAAGATTGGTTTACGACTATTCTCCTGAATCTCTGCAAGAGCTGCAACAGCATTTGCTACAACCATCGGATTGTTATCAGAAATCAAATCCTTGAGAGTGTCCAAGAATCCTCTATCTTCCACTAGCTCAGCATTAATATCATATAATTTAGCAACACAAATAGATGCTGTCTTGCGAACATAGGGATCATCATCCTGGGAGAGAAGAAACATAAATTCAATTTTGAGATCTCAAATCCATAAGATGGAAAATATAGATGAAAAAGAGGAACTTCAAAAGTGGTAATGGAAAATTGATGGAAATGCAAGAAAATTATTAATAAGCTAAATGAAGTTCCAAAGTGGGTGGCCCAAATGAGTAAGGAATGTTACTGTTCAGATTGATCAACCTTGAGACATCTCTGAAGGGGATCGCAAAGATATTCTGTGATTTTATCAACACGGATGCATCCCATTGTTCGTACAGCTAAAGCCCGAATTAAAGGATTTGGATCTTGTGAATCCTGAAAGTATAACCAGAGATGTTTTATAGCATATATAAACAACAGAAATTGTGTCAAATCATATTTTTTAACGATAACAAGTTACACTTTATGAGGACCATTTTATGTTTAGCTACAATGTCTTGAATGTTCAATAGTTGCATTAAAAAGGTGCCATAACCTTCCCAATATAAGCACGTAATTGTACCAATTTAAATGACATGTGGTGTTACTATCTTGAGTTTCGTGTTAGTTTATGTCCAGCGAGCAAAACTAGAAAACTACGAGCTGTTCTAATATAGTTACTAGAATCCAAAAATCTCTATTTTATGATACAGGTTTACTCTAATGACACTTGACAACCCGTAGAATCTGATGTGGGGATAGCTGTCAGCCTCAGCGTATCAAAATTACTAACTTGTAAACGTGAACATTAGCCCAATGATTGTCCCAAAAATTAGTACATAGGTGGCTAGGCTCACAATTGAACACCCAAACCAGTTTCTTTGGGGTGTTTCAACAGGTCAAAACAAAATTGTCTGCATGTATGAATCCGGCAGTAAGTAGCTTGCACATGCACATTGGGCTGAAATGAAGAGATTAAAGTTGTAGCCGACCAATCGCCCATAAAGATCACGCTCAAAGGAAAGGTAAACGGCCTAATGTATTTATACCTTCACGAATGTATTTACAGCAAGAATTGCAAGGTCTGGCTGGCTTTTTGCATAGTTAATAAGATACAAATAAACAAGCTTCTTTAGCTCCAAATTCTCCGTTTGCATGCAGTTCACCACATCTGTGAATAGCGAGGAAACATCCTTCCCAACGGTCATTGCAGCAATAACCTTCTTTACTGCATCCTTTTTCTTATCCTGAAAGACACATTAAACAGACAAGGCTTCATAATGTAGAACACGTATCTATGAGGCTTCCAGAACCAGAGAATATCAATGCTCAATTACTCTTATCTTTGAAAAGATGAAAGGAATTATCAGAAGAACAAGAAAGACGAGCAAATTCGAGACGACCAATACAACCAGAAGTACAGCAATGCAATCTCAAAAGAGGTTATCCACATTAGCCCATCAATTAAATGCAATGTAATTCATAAATACAGTATCAACAGGTAAAGTAAGTCCATCTGTGTGATGTTATACTTATGACATGGATATTTCAAACATGGATCACCACGACTTACAACGCTTCCTTTATAATTGAACCCACTAAAACTATCCCATATTCTCTAAAATGTCCTCAATGTTTTGCTTACTGTGTTTCTTCTTGAATTACTGATCACAGTTCAAATAACTTAATGTGTCCCAATGTACCTAATACAATGATAATATGTTTTTCCCACCAAGTTAAGCTTACATTTCTCCAAAATCCTCAGTTATACGACATATCCTCCTACTATGTTAACTCATAGACCAATTTCTCTGCAATTCCGTACAATTAATAGCAGAAACACAAATCTACCCAATTGATCTGCCTTGACATTTCCTCAATTTCTAATCAAACAATTAGGTTTAGTTAATGAGCTAAGATCATTTGTTTCAGCTGAAAGTGATAATACGCAGAATTAGATCTCTCATTTTCTAATACATGAAAATCACAGAGGCAAACAAAATAGGAAATCGATGAGGGCTAAGGAAACAGATCTGGTTATAAGAAACATTAATTGGTCGAATAGAAATGTTAAGATCCATAAAAACGAAATAGATCTGAGATTAAAACTGTGCAAAATCAAATAACTATAAACATAAAAGAATACCTTATACTGAGAATTAAGTTCATCTTTAAGTTCAGGTATTTCTCCTTTCTTTGTAGTGGAGAAGTACTTAGAATCGTGCCCACTCATCTCTTCTCCTTCTTCTTTTACGTTGTGTTTGTGGCAATGGCAAGACTAGAGAAGAAAGGAAAAAATAAAATGTCCAAGAAACGAAAAAGCAGACTGGAAATGAAATTTTTCAAAGAAAAAACGGAACCTCAGAGAATGATACTCCCTCCGTTTCAGAAAAAGAGTTACTTTCTCTTTTAATTTTTGTTCCAACAAAAGAGTTACTTTCATTTTTCAACATAACAAACTTTCAAACTACCCTTATTATTTTAAGAAATGTTATTATTCTCATTATAAAGATATATGTAGTATTAAACTTTTTGTTAGGATAAATCTGGAAATAAATTATAAAAGATATTCTCTCTCATCTTGCCTTAACAATTGTGCAAATAGGAAAAGTAACTCTTTTCCTGAAACGGAGGGAGTATTTTCTTTCTTTCTTTCTTTCTTCAGCTTCTTAATTGGACCACGATAAACCGGTTCGCGCATAAGAACCTGACTCGAGTGCAGAAGAGTAGAAGGGAAATGTAAGTAGAAGATTAGTCAAATGCGGCCTGTTCAAAAGGTCCATTAGAGAGCATCAAAGTAGGCCGTAAATTTGGCAAACATTGTCCATAAAATCTGTAGATTTCAATCACAATGGAATTGCCATCTGAACTTGCCACATATGGCAAGAGACAACGCGGCAATAGCCATGCATAGAATACCCATCTATAAAATTCGTATCCAACTTAAGTACGTGTGAATTTGATAATTAAAATCCCTTTACTCCTTTAAAAATAAAAAAAATTAGACTTTTTTTTTCTGGTATGCTTGAGAACTTTCATAAGAAATTGGCTAAATGGAAATCTAAGTTTCCGAACCTGCTAACTCAAATTGTTCTTGGGTCTCTTGCAATTCATCCAATGAGTGTTTTCCATATGCCCCAAAACTTAACAGATAGAATTGACTCCATTCAGAGAAAGTTCTGGTGGACCAAAACCGATAGTTTGGGGGTCTGTATATGAAAAATTGAGACTGCATTGTTGGACCCAAATACAAAGGCGGTTTAAATATAAGAAAAACTTTCACTTTTAAGAGAGACTTGCTAGCCAAGTTAGGTTGGAGGATGTTAAATGATATTGATGCTTTATGGGTGCAGGTATTGAAGCATAAGTATTTTCCAAATTGTAATCCTCTTACTAATGAGGTTAGTATTTATGGCTCATAAATATGGATAAGAATTTTGCCAAGGGATAGAGATTATAAAGAGATAGCATTGTTAGGAAGTTGTTGATGGGTCTAAAATCAACATTTGGAAAACTGTTTGGGTCACAACTATTAGACAATACCTTCCCAGTAACTCTGTTTCAAGTAACATGAGATTTGTGAGTCAGCTGATCGATAAAGATACCAAAAGTTGGAATATTACACTTTAAAAATTCTATTTCCTTCAGATATTCTAATTCAATTTTGCAAAATTAGAATTCCCATGATAGGATTTGACCGGATTAGGTGGACTGGTTCTAAAAATGGTGTTTTCATGTCAAACAACTTTACAATATGCTTCTTAATGAATCTCAGCAAGGTACTAATCAACAAGGAAGTAACTTCTCTTGGAAGAAGTTTTGGAAGATGTCATTGCCTCCTAAAGTTTTACATTTTCAATGGAAATGCATACAACATTGTTTGCCTATTAAATATGGATTTTCTAGATTTGTGACTGATATTAGTGTGGTATGTCCTGTTTGTGGTAATGATGATGAAAGTATGTACCACTTTTCTTTGCAATGCCTTGTTGCTCAAAGAGTTTGGCTTTTTATTGATCAAAATCTGATTTTGTCTAGTAATGGTTGAATTCTATATTCGTTTGTAACTGATTCAATGATTCTAATATGCAGTTAAAATTAAGAGCGATTAGTTGTACTCCATGGTTTATTTAGAAACTAAGATATGCAATAGTTTTTATACAACTCAGTTCAAACCATCCGAATTCATTTTCTCTTTAAAACAGCTTATAAATGAACTTGATAAGTCGGTATTGGATAATCAAGATGTTGGTGCCATACTGCGAAGTCAAAGGTGGTGTCCCCCACTTCTAAATACTTTGAAAATTAATTTTTATGTATCTTTTATTAAAGAAAACATTCTAATAGGTATGGGACTAATAACGAGGGATGTTATAGGTACTTTCAAGGGAGCTAAAAGGGAATAGTTAAATGTACTAGATGAGGAGCAAGGCGAAACTCAAGCTTCACTTGAAGAAATAAAATTGGCTGCTGATAAGGAAGTTATAAGATGACATTTATAAGGTGATAATAAAAATGTTATTAATTCCATAAATGGATCACTGAGTAGCACTAAATGGACAACAAATAGTGTCGTTTACTAATGTTTATTTTTTCTACAAACGTTTTTAAGGTGGACTTGTTCTAGGGATGGCAGAGATGCAAATGGTAGTACTTATGTAATGGTAGAATGAAAATTGTACAACAACATTAATGGCAAACCTACACATTATCTTTTTGTATCCATGTTCCTATTGATTATGCCCGTGCTTGTGAAACCATCCAGCAAGATAGAATCCCAATCAAATGTTTTTAAAAAACAAACTAGACATTGAACAGGGACATTAATGGAAAATAAATATATGAGATCACATAAACATACTATCAACTTCACTTCCATATACGGGCAAAATAAGGGCATATCTATGTCTAAAACCAACTGATCTCGCGAACAACAAGAAAATACTAAAGTAATGTGACTTCAAGATAAAATGATGCAAATATAAGGCTACACAATACGCACATATGCAATTCAGCGAGAACTTTGATTTCAATATTGCTTTTCAGAAAATTTCTAACCTTTGAGTTGTTAGATATTCCTCTTCAGCCACAATGAACTAGCAAAATGCATTTAAGAAAGATACAAATTTAAACTCCCAATACAACTTAGTGTACTTGTAACATGCTCCGACATAGCTAAACATGACAAATCTTACAAGGTAAGAAGTACCAAACCCTACAAGATAAGATTCATAAACTAGAAAGGTTTCTTTTCTTCCGCGGACCTAAATTAAACACTTATAGATCAAAATATGTATCAATTCATGATTGATCGTACTCAAGGAATCGACTATTCCTAGGGTTTTTGAATATGGTGGGTTTTACACTATTTTAGTTTTCTTATTAGATGATGAGTTTTGGTTGGTTCATTTTGGGTGTCAATGCACAATAAAAAGATGAAAGTGTCCTAGGAATACTTTATTCATTATATGTTATTGTTCCTTGATAAAAACCTTTACAAGTTAGAATTGTTCTATTGTTGGTAGAGATGCAAATTGATATGTTGATGTAATGGCTAAGTGTGCTAGGTCTATTGTCAACTATGAGTGGTTGGAGAATCCTCCAGATTTTCTATCTGAAAGTATAGAAAATAATGACTATTGTACCCTACTTAATTTCAATAATATATTTTCTTACAAAAAAAACAAACAGAAGATAAGCTTATTCTCACACTATTTCACAATTTTGACACCAACTTTCTTTATAAAAATCAAATGACAATGATTTTGAAACTATTTTTTTGGGATACTTTCCTCATATAAAGTTATACATTCCTACCAAAAATTAGTGCACTAGGAGATACCAAACCTCATCATCTTCCGATATAAATTTTGACCCCCACCCCCACCCCCTTTTAAGATTGAGTATCTGGGTATGAACCTATAAACATTCTCAAATCCCTTACATTTTAAGATCCCACATAAAATTTAAGTACATGTCATTGGACTTTGGGTCCATGTGTGCAACCCATAAATAAATACACATATATAAATGATGTTTACTTCCTAGCATATAAATAGAAGCTTAGAACTGTGTATTATGTAACTCATATTTAACCAATAAGATCCATGATTCTCTTTCATACCTCTATTCTTCTATATTCTAGTAATTATACAACACGTTCTGAGCACGACCCTACCAATTGTGCAATTATTTTTTTCAAATTAAGTTAACTATGGCAAGGTTAACAATAGAATGAACCTCGAAGAAAAGACACCCAGACGTCCTGAGTCATACTTGCATTGGTATACTGGAACATGTTAAATGAAACATACAAATCATAATAGAACATGCAAATATCATTCTAATACATGGGCCAGAGATGCGTTTCTGGATCTAGTAGTAATTATACAAAGTACATGTGTTTATTGGGCATCGGGTAGATATTTAAGTCTTATTCTCATCAAAAACAAAAAATTTAGAAATGAATCTTGTGAAAAGACAAAGGTACCGAGTACACCACCAATTCATTTTGTTTTAACCTATCTCATATACTTCAGATATTATCTTATTCGAGATGGAATAAATCAATAAGACCACGAAGATATATTTGACATTCAGATGTCTATACTTTAACGATAACAATTAATGCGGAAATAAAGTAAAGCATGACACAAGAGATTGTGTTAGTGAGAAAAACTATATGAAAAAAAAAACCAAGACCTAGTCTAGTTTTGAATAGTCTCAAGATTAAGCCGCTACACTCCTAGCTAAAATATAACCTCGTATAGTTTTTTGAGCATATAGTCATAGTTTTTGTGGCGTTAGACGGTAATCGAAATGGAAGATCATTCAACCTCATTAAGAAAATATTTAAAACACTCTACGATCGGTTTAATAATTTATAAGAGAATTGGACGAAGCGAAGGAAGGTCATCCTCTAATCGACAGTGAGAGACAAGTAAGTATATCTCAATTAGTTACTTATCAAATCTGATTTTAGTATAATACTAACTTATTATTGATTTATTTTTCAGAGAACTCTAGCTCTTGCCTATTATAAGATTATCAGTTGCAAAGAATTCAAGCATCATGAATGTTATGAAGTCTTGAAAGAAAATTGCTTGTATTTCAATCTAGATTAACTATTCAAGTGTAATGTTATGATCTTCGTTCCTTTATTGTAATGATATGTTATGATATATGGTATATTTTTTCTTTTCCTTTTAATGAAATTACAGTTACATAATCCAAAATCAAAAAATTCTCAAAAAAAGTCATCACGTTCTGTAAACTACACCATGACGACTCCATGTAGAATCCTAATTCATCAGTTAGAGTCTCATGTTCGATAGGTGAAAAACATAACGATTCTATAAAGGATTTCAGACAGAGAATTTGGCTACTATAGTCAGCATGCTTAGTAAATTCGACCATGACGACTTTTAATGCTACTTATAAAGAGACTTCATGTTAGTATTCTCGAGCATGACGACTTTTCATAACCCAGGGAAAACTTGCATAAAAAGCCGTGACTTTACATAATAAAAGCATGTCGACTCTTATGGGTCGTCATGCTTCTAAGGTCATGAACGTGACGACTCTTATCCTATAGTTTTTTCATTTCATGCATATTCGACGATTTTAACCAAAATATCGACCATTTGTTGACTAGTGGTAGTTTACCTGAGTATTTTGAGCACTGAGTTCTTCATTTCGAGCATTTTGGCTCTTCATTTTGAGCTTGGGATTTTTCATTTGCATCCTCATTTTCGACTTCATATATTAATCGATCTACGCAATAATTTCAATCCATTTGAGAATCCAAGTTAATACTAGCTACCATCAACTCAATCATCTATGTTATTTGAAATATCCCCCATCAATTTTATGACTAGAATCACTCATGGTTCTAAAACTCTAGTTTTTCCCACAAACCTTCTCTTCTTTTTTCTACTTATTATTATAATTCTATATTTAAAAAAAAAATCTTAAATTTAATCCTAACTATATAATTATAGATTTAGTTTATCTAATCTAATCTAACTTAATCAAGAACACTAATCAAACACAAGGGTAGTTTAGCCATTAATAAAAATATGTGGTTAAGAGGTTTTTAAATTTACTTCAAAATAACCCTATTTTGTCTTATCTGATAACCCCCTTCTAATTATTGTAGCCCCAAATTAAATCAGGATCTTAAACCTGGTTATATTGGGGCCTACAAGAATTATTTTGGCTTTACCACTAAAAGTTAAATAGGGTCATTATGAAAAAAAAAAATCAAAAAACCCTTATCCAACTATGTATGTTATTAACTAATATGCTTGATTAGTATTAATTAATTCAAATATTAGTTAAACTTAGTTAGTGACTACAATTAGATTATAGTTAGTGTTAGATTGTAAAAATTAGAGTAGAGTTTTTCTTGAAATTTCGAAGAAGAAAAAAAAAAGTTGGAAAAAACTAGGGTTTTGTGATTTGGCAGCAAATATGAAAAATTTTAGAGACGAAGAGGATTCTATTGGTGATGAAGAAGTGGGTGCATATATGTATCACCAATCATATTACGAAAGTGAGTTTGATCCTACCAATTTGGATTATTTGTTGGATGAAGAAGAACGTGTAAACTAAGGCATATTTGATGAATTTACTCAAGAAAATGAAGAATCTAACCGGGAAAATGAAGGTCTTAATGTTTCTAATCATTAGGTATACGTTCTTAGGATCCCCAAACATGTTTTTTAACCTTATAATAGCCCAAAAGTGGATTTATTTAAAAAAAATTGAGTTGTTCTCTGGGATTCATACTACCCAGAATCGTAGGATACGATATCTTATCCAACGATTTTATATCTTCTGGGAATATAAACCGGAATCGATGGATATGGTCGTGAACAACGATCAATTCTGGTATATAATTTGGCGGGATTGGTAGGTCAAATAATCGGCTTTTATGGACTCATTTATCGAACGATTCCACCCCTTGGAGATTTTCCCAAAATTATCCAAGAAGAAAATCGTTCGATATGTGTTGCCATATGCGGTGACTCCAAATCAAAAAGTGTCCAGAGATCTCCACTTTGTTGAATGCTAGAATCGGCATACAAGTAAGTTCAAGTGTGCCGATTCTATCCTTTGGGGATCTTTTCCAAAAATGTAGACAAGGTAGAATCGGTCGATATGGGATGACATAAAGGATGATTCTGTGGAATCGTTGGGCACGATTTTCCCATGTCCACCGATTATGTTAGCCTAATTTCTTCGATGTATATTGTAGATTGTTGAAACACTCGGCGATGATCAACCTGAACCCGTGTTTCAGATGGGGCATGATACTTTTGACCACTGCTACACTGATTTGGTATGGGTAAAGAGAGACGACGGAAAGCAATGGTTTGTGGACAAAGGGATAGAGATCAACCAAGCATTATTCTTAGGGAAATGTTCGAGGGTTGATCGTTTAGAAATTGTTTGTGAGAGAAATGGAAAGATTGAAATTCACTGGGGAAATGACAAACCGTGTGTGAAGAAGATGCAGAGGGTCTACATTACTAAATCAAAGAAGCATGAGTGCCCATTTAAGTTTATAGTGCATAGACGCGATGGTGTATACAAGCTATGTAGAGTGATGAATGGTTGTCACAATCATGATGATCCGGAATCTCTTATTGGACACGCTGCCGTTTGTGGGTTAAAACCACATCAAAAAGAAACGACAAAGTCGATGAAGGCAAATACACGAAGTAGTATCCTTAGGAAGATCAAGGAGGATGATCCTAAAACTTTTCCACTTTGAGGCAAATCTACGTGGCAAGAGCAACCATCAGGGGACGGAATGGGATGGTAGAGCGGTTATGGAACAATCTCAGTGGTTAGCCGAGCAACATAACTACACATTGAAGAAGAAGGTAGTGGACGAAAAAGTGACTCATATTTTCTTGGCGCATCCGAAGATGATCCAATTGGCTCAATGCTTCTATCAAGTTTTGTTGATAGATAACACTTACAAGAAAAATAAGTACAACATGCCGTTGCTAAATATATATGGCCAAACTTCGGAAAAACAAATTTTCTCAGTGGCATAGGGTTTTATGGATCGGGATAATGAGGTGAGTTTTATTTGGATGTTGGAAACCTTGAAAGAGATTTACCGTGGCGATCAAATTCCTAGGATCATAGTGACGGATAAGGATCAAGCAGTAATGAATATAGTAGAGTTGGTTTTTCCGAAAGCCAAACAATTTCGTTGTACATGGCACATACAATGCAACATCAGAGCGTATTGCAGGGGCCATATGCAGAGGCCAAAACCATAGAAAGGTAGTGCTCTTGAGAAGGTTGAAGATGATCATCTTATTAAACTAACTCGGGAGGAACAAGAGGAAGAGAAGAAGAGAATGACCAAAGAGTACGAAGATAATGAAATGAAATTAAAAGCTTTTCAACATCATTGGGATTTGATGGTACCTTCGATGTCTAAGGCAGAGTGCAAATCTAATATGGAGAGTTTCGATTTGTTTGGACAAAGGTTGATGAGAAAGCGGTGATTTATTGCGTGAAGCAATTGTTAGAGCCGCACAAAGAAAAGTTTGTGTACAAGTACACCTACCCATATATGAATTACAAGAATGAGGCGACAAATATAGCGGAAGGTTCTCATGGAAGATTGAAAAAACTACTTCGGGGAGTCAAAATAATGTGGTAACGGTACAAGAAGCTATCCATCAATACACTATGGAGGATATCAACAAAATTCAGATCCAAATGGAAGAAAGTAGGATGAAAGTTGTGACCACGTACTTCGACTACAATACGTTTCTAAGGGGTATTTCTTAGACGGTGTCGCATTGGGCTATCTATTATATGATAAATGATTATGAATATTTTGAGGATAACGAGTACGGGAGAAAGAAGATTGTTTGTTCTTGTAAGACGATGACGGCCATGGGGCTCCCGTGTCGTCACATGATTGCTAGTAACCTCCAAGGGATTCCGTTTGAACTCATCGATTCATTTTGGAAGCAACTTACTTTTACAACAAGCCCGATGGAAAATGAAAATGAATCATTTGTAGACACAGATCTTGGGAGAAAAATAACCGAGGGCTACTCCAACAAGAACAATTTGCAACGACAAATTTTAATGCACGACTTGATCCTCGTCGTTCACCCACATATGCAACCGGTTGAATAACCAACTAATTTATCTTTGACGGGTAGACCACCTACCAAAGTGGATAGGAAGCAAGAAAAGAAAGAGTACAAGGCGGCGATGAGTAACCAAAGATTGCCTTCATGACATGAGCATACCGAGGCTGTGTATAAAGACGTTCCGGCTCCAAAAAAAGGGGTACCCCGAAGAAGCAAGAAAGTGCACCAAGTGGAAAACAAGCCAAGTCAAAGAATCAAAAGGATATGATCGATCCCATCATTACAACGCAAGAAACTCAAGCAAGTACAACACAAGGAAACGAAAAGGTTCTCATCGTCCCTTCGCAAGAAAGTCAAGCGAGCACAAGACGAGCACGAATAAAAGGGGAAGCAAGGCAAAAGGGGTTCATGGTTTCCCCGCAAGAGACGTTGACTATAAGAGAGGCAATTGGCTATCAAGTAATACCTAGGGATGTGTGGGATAGACCCCATCGAACATGTTATACGATATTCCATAAGTATCTTATGAAATTCCCTTCAATCACTCGTCCCTACGTATTATCTACCGACGACGTGGATGGGATGGAAATTGTGGATTTCATGTTGTATCCGAACAAATAGGCCATTTAAGTTTGGCGGATAAGGAGAACCTAACTTAATGCCAATATTTTAGAAAGATGATGGCCTTACGACTATAAGAAGATAAGGAATTTTACATCTCGATGATGAGGGAAGGTACAATGGAAGACAAAAAAGTTGAGTTTGACGATTTAGTTGCTCGTGTTCAAGGGTCGGACGGGGATGAACCAATTACCAATAAGCATTGGATAATCATGCCTCAGTGTGGCCATTACTTGGCGGATAAGTGGAGTTGCGTTGTTCATTATTTTGGTCAGGGAGCATCTCTTACCTTCACACGAAAGAGAACAAAGTGTGATGAATCGCTTAAAGATCGAATAATTGTTATAGTTAACATTAACATGATATATTTTATCGGTCTTAGGCTACACGAAGATTGTCATTACCTCAATTGTGTAGGTTCACTTATTTTGCAGGTTTCACCAACAACACCTCCAAGGAATGACTGAAAAAATACGATCCCAATATGAAACAATGGAATGAATTTTTGTTGAATTAATTATTTGGATTTTTTTACTAAATGAATTATCGGATATCCACGGTTTGTAGCTTTCATATATTGAACAACCAGTCTCTTAGTGTATGGAATGGATTTGCTTTTTTGTTACTTTGAATTCTTGTTTGAACTTTTTTAAAGAAAAACAATAGCATGAAAAAATAAAAATGAGTTACCCAAAATCGGTGGATACGACACATACTTATCTACCGATTCTGATTCACATTTATCAGAATCGTTGATATTCTTTTTCCGATTCTGGATCACAATTGTAAAAATTTGATATTCTTTACCACCAATCATTTAACATAACAACGAATAACAACTTCAAACCATTCATAACATATTAAACCATAACCATAAATTTATCTATCCATCCACAAACAAAATAAAAATAAGTATCTGAATAAAACAACACAAAATAGATAACGCAACAAGTATTAGTTTATTACAGTCAACAAGTCTTAAAAACATGTATTAGGTATCAGTCGCAGGAGGAGCGACACCATCATCTCCACCATCAGCAGCAACAACATCATCATCATCATCCTATTCAAGTATTGCATCTTGGGATCTCCAATTAGCAATATCCTCTCTTAAGACGGATGTTATTTGAATCACCTCTTCAAGATCCTCCATTGCCAACAAACGCAGGAGTTCTAAGACTTCTACCAGTTTGGTCTGGCCGTGGCAACAAAGGTCACAGACAACCTTTTCTCTGGCTTCCTATCAATAACACACTGTTTTGTTGGACCATAACCTCTTTTACAATCCATAATGGTTATACAAATAAAAAAATCGAATAACAAAAAATTCAATCAACAATTGCCTAAAAATACAATATCATACAACTACTAGCGGTTCAAGCAATCAATAATCTGTAGTTCAACCACCAAAATATTTTTGTATATAATGAACAAAACAGAATCATTGGATAATGATAGTCTTATCCAACGGTTCTAACTACAAAAGCTATCAGAAAACACCAAGCTAGAATCGTTGGATACGACTATCTTTATCCAACGATTCTAACTGCAAAAGCTAACAGAAAACTCCAAGCCAGAAGCGTTTGTTAGGTATCATTTTAGATACCGATTCTTCTTACTTCTAAAACCCAAAAACTTTCATATCCAAAATCGTTAGATATAACCAATGATTCTCATAAGGTAGTAGTAAAAACATGAAAGCAAGGGAATCGGTGGATAATCAGGTGCTTATCCAACGATTCCAGTATAGAAAAAAGTAAAAAAAAATATAAGTTCAACAACAAATCCCTACAAGAACAATGTAGTACTCAATTGCATTGATCCTTGTATCTCTGAAGCTGATAACATTAACTTACTTAGACCTAGAACTCAGCAAAAGATTAGGGATACCATAAACCAAATGACTCCCTAGACCGCTCCAGGGTCTGATGGTTTTCCCTCTGGGTTTTATAAAGAAAATATTGATTTCATTGTTACTGATGTTTGGAAAACAGTTCAAAATTTCTGTAACTCCAAACATTTACTGAAAGATATGAATCATACTTTTCTTTCCTTAATTCCCAAGATTAATAAACAATTTCTCCCTCTAATTTCAGAAAAATTTCCTTATGCAATTCTAATTACAAAATCATCTCTAAGATTATTATAAATAGAATGAAACCACTTTGAATAAGTTGATCAGTCGTTTTCAATCTGCTTATGTTCCCCAGAGGAACATTCAGGAAAATGTGATCATTGCTTATGGGATGGTGCATACTATGAAAAGGAAAAAAAAATAAGTGGGGAGTCATGGTCCTTAAACTTGACATGTCTAAGGCCTTTGATAGGGTTGAATGGTCTTTTTTTTATACTCTCAAATCTTTTGGCTTTCCAGAACATTGGTGACTTAATATTTCAATGTATGAGTGTCATTAGTATTTTTGTTTTGCTAAATGGTTCTCCATGTAAGTCGTATAAACCTACTAGAGGCTTGAGACAAGGTGACCCCTTGTCTCCTTACCGTTTTATACTTTGTATGGAAGTTTCTCCAGGTACCTATTACATGTTGAAAGCTTCCATCTTATTCATGGTTTAAAGGTAACAAAAGAAGCCCCTAGTATTAGTCATCTGCTCTTTGCAGATGACTGCATCATTTTTGTTAAATCTTCCCACAAAGAAGCTGGTGTTATCATGAATCTTATTCGATACTGCAGTCTCTGTTCTGGGAAAGTCATCAATATGCAAAAATCTAGTTGTTTTTTCAGTAAAAATGTTTATCCTGAACTAGCAGTTTCCCTTATTAGATCTCTTAAAGTTAAGAAGATTGCTCTGAATGAAAAATATTTAGGCATTCCTCTATTCATTACTAGGTTTCACTCTGATTCGTTTAATCACTTGAATAAATAATTTGATAAGAGGGTGGCTAAGTGGAAAGGTAAACTTATGGATCAAGCAGGTAGGTATGTGCTAGTTCAACATGTATTAAAAACTTCTATTGTTTATCACATGAATACCTTCATAATTCCAGTCAACATTCTTCAACAAATGGAAAGGTCACAAAGGGATTTTTGGTGGGGTAAAACTAGATCTGGTGGTCTTTATCCTATAAACTGGAACAAAGTTTGCACTCATAAACTTCAAGGTGGTCTTGGTTTTAAAAATTTAAAACATGTTAACTTGTCTCTTTTGTGTAAAACTGCTTGGAAATTGGTTCACTCCCTAATGATTTGTATGCCAAAATCCTTAAATGCAAATATTTCAAACATGGTCGTATCTTTGATTATAATAAAAAGCAGGACTCTTCTTAGGTTTGGAAGAGTATATGCTCTGGGATTGATTTTATTTCCAAATCCTCTCACTGGGAAATTAGAAATGGTCAAAATATGCTTGCTTTCAGGGATAATTGGATCCCTAATCCTGTTTACCCTTTATGTATCTCTGAACCTAATCCTGATTATAGTGTGCCTGATTTTATCGATCATGATACCAAGAGATGGAAGCCTGACTTAGTAAATGCATTCTTTACTCCATGTAATGCTCAATCTATCCTTAGTTCTAGGACTCCTCTTTCAGGACATGATAGGCTCATCTGGCCTTAATCTAAGAATGGTCAATTCTCAGTGAAATCTGCATATAAGGCCATCTCTGGTCAACATGTTCACATGCAAAAACCTAATTATGTGAATCCTACTTATAAATCTTTGTGGAAGTTGAAAATCCTCCCTAAAGTTCAATTGTTTGTCTGGAAATGCCATGAAGGAAACATACCTGCTAAGACCTCTGTTTTCATATTTAATCACAGTCAAGACAAGCAGTGTTATTGGTGTAACACAAATACTAATGAGTCTGCTGAGCATATAATCCTTCATTGTTCTTTTTATCAGGAAGTTTGGTCTCTTACCCCTTTTAGAAATCAAATTTTACAGAATTCTAATATGAATATTAGTTTGACAGATTGGGTTTCTAAATGGCTTAATGATTCATCTCTTAAAGATAACGCAGTAAGTGTGTTTACAATAGCCTGGTGCATCTGGAGGGATAGATGCTCATTTATTTTTTAGGATAAACATCTTAATCACCATTCTACTGCCGGAATTGCCATGAAATTAATAGTAGATACTGAACAATACTTGAATAGTGTGGATCCTCAACCAGATATATCTTCTATCCCATCTGTTGGGTTAGATCTTGCAACTATAACTAGTAATTTACCTCAGGATTGCATTATTGTTTACTCTGATGCATCGTTTGATAAATATACTAACTATTCGGGCATTAGATTGATCAAGAATGACACTGCAGGGAATTGTCTTGGGTGCAAAATTATCTCAGGCATAACCAGGATACAGAAGAAGTTGAAAGCCTAGCTGTCCTAGAGGTTGTTTTATGGGCTAAGAGAAAGGAAAAAAAAAAGTTAACTTATTAATGATGCAAAATTAGTCTTAAATTATTTAAACAATAACAATAATCAGATATATTGATTTAACAATTTTATTCTTGATGATTGTAACTCAGTCATCAGTTCCTTTAGTTTACTAAATTTAAATTTCTAAACAGAAGCTACAAAAATTTGGTTGATGTAATAGCCAAGTATTCTAGAATCAGTGGTGAATGGTTTGGTTATTCTCCAAACTTCCTCACTAATCCATGTAACTCTTCTCTGAACTAATAAAATTCTTTTTCCTATAAAAAAACACTTTTCTCTCCACCACCACGAACAACGTTGCTGCCTCCACCGAATAACACTAGTTATTAGCCAAGATCAAGAACAAATTAAGAACTTAACTCATGAATAATGCATAGTTATGCTCATTCTAGTTTATGTCCAAAGTCCAAACTCCCCTCTTAATAGCGAAATAGACTTTGTATTCCGAGACATCGTATGCAATTTTCATACCTCAATGCTAAATAAAGTTTATTTAAGTTTCAAAACCATATAAAGCTGTCTTGTATCTGACAATCGTTCTATTAAGCATAAGCAAATATCATTACATTCGATAGCCTCGGATTTCTTAAGCAATCACGAATCAGACACACAAATAATACAGACATAAATATGATTGATTAATCTAATTATAGGGCTTTAATCTAGTCTCATTATCTTCTGTGCTAGTACTGCTACTACTAGTTTCTTCTTCATTGATTCCTTTCAAATTAATGTTCTCGTAGAGATCAACATCTATGCTGATACTATTGTTCTCTAAACACCGCAAGTTTGTACTTGTAAATGAATTTACACTATCCATTTCTTCTAGACGAAACTTCTGAAATTTTAACCCATCTATGCTCACAAAACTTTGAGATATCTCTAGCTCATGTTGATTAGTTTGAAGATGAGCCGAAAACTTATGTGATCCTTCCATCGATGCCTTAATCGAACCTTTGGAATGGTAGGGTTGATTGCCAACATGCATCAAGTAATTGTCTGAAGAAATGAGAGCTTCCTCAAGTTCTTGCGACACTTGAGTCATGGTAGGACGGTTTTTGGGTGTCTCTACTGTGCACCTCAGGCCTAGTTATCCCATCTTTAACATCATTTGCATGTTGCATGACTCTGCTAGTAGATTTACATCTATTATATCCTCCACGGTACCTCTTTCTATACTTGGTCTTGCCTGCAATAAAGGAAAAACGTCAGAGGTCTGACTACGGAAAAATCGGTCTGTTTCGGTATACTCCATCTATTACAAACTGCTAATAATATTATGACTTTACCCATTCTATAATGTGACCAGGGAGTTTGTCGCTAGTTGTGACGGCAGGTCGAGCAGCAACCAGCTGTTCAGTTTTGAGATTAATTCTACTTCTAAATTAATCCTCTCACATTAATCAAACAGTTAATCATCAGTATAAATATAGCATTGTTGCCAAGAATTTTGATTAATCACCATTTCTGAATTCTTGGAGACTCTGAAATGAATTATCATGGGCCCTTTTAACTGCCACCTTCCCAAATGCTCCAGTCACAATCAAACAATCTCGACTAAAACTCTTTGTAGCTTTCTCAACTTCTTCTAACCGAAACCGTCTTATTTTAAAACTCCAAACCTTAATCATCCCCAAACAATTTATCATTAATTGAACAACTTACGTACTATGCAAAAACTAGTAACTAGAAATGATTTTCGAAACCGTTTTGAACTAATAATAAAAAACTCATACCTCTCTTCCTTGACCACCATTGTTTAAGAAGTTGGAAAATTCTTTGCTTGAGCAAATTAACAAAACGAAACCGATGATTATGAATACGGCGATTCCACCTCCGAATATGAAAGCTCCTAGAAGATGATTTTGAGAGAAACCCATAGGCTTGGAGTGTAACTGTGGGTCGCCCCTAGGTGCTGTTTCAGGGGAAAGCAATGGAGCAGTAGTATCCTTGAGTATAATCATTTTTTTTAAATCGAAAACCACTAATCTCTGCTAAAACCCAATAATGTACTGTTGTATGACAATTGACGAGTATAATGCGTAGTGATTAGAGTAAATACAAAAGGAGTGATTAATCATAAATTGCACATACATCATTGCCGGCAAAAAAAAAGTTACAAGTATCCCATTTATCAGTATATGGCTGCTCTTTTTCTCACTCTCACTATCTTGACTGACTAAGTCTTTTAGTTTGGACGGCCGAATAATTACATTAGTGTTAATTTAACTGGCATTAGTCAAATATGTCCTACTTGAGCGGGAAGTGACCCGCAACCAGACAAATTCTTCCTAGATAAGAGTAACACACACAAACGGTCTGAACTTTTTATTTGGTCGGGTCATACTCTCATATGAAGAGTCAAATATGAATGACTATAACATATTATTTGGAAGATAAACAAACACGTACACTGTATAAAAAAAATCCAAACTTTTTATTAAGATTAGAAAAACGAGTAGTGAGTGTTTATGTCAAAATTCCCGTTGACATTAACAACCAATGATTTAATTGACAATACAGTAAACATAAAAACTTTAACTTACGATTTGATACATAGAATCCTCTTTAAAAACAATGATTTGATAAGCATTTTAACAATCCATTCATTTACAGATCATAAATCTGATCAAATTACAGTTACAAATCCATCATCTTTAAAAATCAAGAAAATGAATCATGAAGGTGCCATCTCTCAATTCTAATCTTACAAAGTATATACATACCTAATGATCTTTTTTCTTCTGCTTTGATAAATCTTCCTTAGCCTTTCTTCCCTTCAATTTTTCGACCCTTTCTCTGTTGAATGCACTCTTTCATTTATAGATTTATTAGTGGGTCCCTCTTGTCCCGATACCCTCTTTCGTTCTCCTTATTATCTTTGGATCGGGATGATTATACGATTGATAGGTCATGCCTTATGCTTTTTGGTCCGTTACCTTGTATGGTTAACACGTGTTCTTCGTTCCTTGAGAATCAGCTTTGTCCCGATCATACGTGTCATTCGTATGATAAAAGTAATTATCGTCTTACTATCCCGCTCCATGTTCATCATTATTCTTACTTTCCCGCTCCACGCTCATCATTACTCCTACTTTCCCGCTCCACGCTCATCATTACTCCTACTTTCCCGTTCGATACACATTTAATGCTATCTGTTTCGATCAGTGCGATGTTACTTTCCCGATCTTAGGTGTCGATCATGCAGAGATTTGCTCAGTCTTTCACATCTGTCCCATTTCGATCCTTCGATACGGCTTTGATTGTGTTCTTCTCATTCTTCTTAATTTCACTGTTTCCTTCTTTAATCGCTTTACACGTGTCGCTCTTCTTTTATTTCCCAACAACTTGCCCCCTTCTTCTTCTTTTTTCAAAAACTTTTAACGGTCGATCCAAGGTTTTGAAAAAAGTAGAAGAACAATTATTACTCCCTGCTTTACCATTACTTCTTTTCACACGTTATGCGAACTTTTCGGAAGCAGTAACTTTTATTATCACGTTTGTGTTAGTTACCCTTTTTTCGATGAAATCAAATCTTTGCCTTAATTAATACCTTTTCAAATTGTGACGGTTTCTATTATTCGCTTTAAATACGATGCAGTCTTTTCCACTTCTGTTTTTACCTCTTAAAGTTGCTGCTCTTTATCTTCCTTGAAATTTTCAAATACTTTCGTTCTCCCAACTGTTCAGGAACTTTTAGCATCAATCACATTTATTTTACCTTTGATCAAGTAATTGTTTATCTCCTTTCTTCAGGTATGTAGAGGATTTTACTTTCAGTATCTTACTTTAACGTTTAATCATGATTAGCTTTTAACAGATATGATTGAATTGATTCCTTCATATTTTGATCCTTTGAAACTTTCTTTTCAGATAAAACATCATGTCTTCCAGGAATCCCAATGCTTCTGGTGATCATCAAGAATCTGGAAGATCTTCAAGAGTTCCTTCTTCTAGGTATGCCGTGCCTCGGCCTGCTCGTAACCCAGCTCCTGAGGCTTCTACAGCCGCTAATCCCACCTCAAGAAATAAGCGGTCTCATGCGTCTTATAGTTATCGGTCAATGAACATTGAGAGTTTTAAGAAAAGACATGATCTTGAAGAATTTAAAGTCTCGTTCTATGACAGAAATTCTGATGTGTTAACTTTAGGAGCGATGCAGAGCTTTAACTATTCTCCCAATTGTTTATTAATTTCTGTTGGTGCACTAGAGGCCGGACTTCGTATCCCATTATACGAAGAAGAAAATCCTTTTCAATATGAAGTCCTTGCAACTCGTGGTGATTCTCCTCATGGACTTGCTCGATCCATTACTCAGTATAATGGAAATTGGTGGCATATCCTTGATGAGTGTAGTCTCCGAAGCAAAGGGAGGACTAATGATGTGATTTGGGATTACCCAATAAAATAACCGCAATCGCACGGCGTCTAACTAGTAGACAACGACAAGTACGGGTCGAACCCACAGAGAGCGGGGAAATACTGCAATTAGTATCT
>JAJJMC010022576.1:1348100-1414491 GCA_023531435.1 Papaver californicum
TATTACCCAACAATCAAATGGACTCGTCCAACTGACAACTGACGCGAACATCACCAATTTAGTTCATTTAGGCACAATCTATATATAACGTCGGATTTATGTTTATTACCTAAAAATCCTAGAAACAATAAAATTAATACAATTACAAGTGCTAACAAATACAGATTAAAAGGTATATATGTATAAATTATCCCCGTATCAACTAACCTTACTTGCTACGTTCCAGATTTTACAGAACGTAGCAGTTATACCGTTGAAAATTTTCATACTACATATGGAGATTGCATTACTAAGAAGAATTATGTGAAGTGGAGCGTTAGCCCCGTTTTCACAAATGTCTTTCGGGATTTCCTTTATTATATGAAGTCGATGATCCCAAAATCAAATATATTCCCCATACCAAACTTGATTTTCCCACAAATGAAAGAATTCGTCAGGATCATGACTATAAATGGTATCGTACTCCAATTGTAATTGAAGGTCCTTGGATTTACGGTAACATTTCCAAAAATGAAATTCAAGGACTCCGAAATCGCTTCCCAAGTTATTGCCCTTGGCGGTTAAATTTTGAGGACTATAATTTTGATTATAAGGTTTGTATTATTCTTTATTTCAATATTGTCCGAACTACTATTGAATTTTTCCTTACGGGATAAATGTTTGTGTTTCAGGTTGAACCTGATTCTGAACTTGTCAATGATGTCCCTCCTCCTCCTCCTCGCCCAAGTCTTGGTATTCAAATCGTTGAGGGTAGGCAAAGAGTTGAGGAAGAAGTTATTGAAGGTAAGGGAAAACGAAAATTAGTTTTTCCTGAAGAAAAGAAGAAGAAGAGAAAATTGAGAAGACCAATGTACCCTTCCGAAGTAGAGGAAGGGGAAATTATATATTATTTAGGTGAGGGGACCAGCAGTTCCGCTCTTATCACTGCTACGGGACAGGACGCTGAAGGTTCGGTCCGTACAGAAGTGTCGGGACAGCATGTTATCGTCAATGTTGTTCCTGTTAGCGTGGGGGAACCAATTCTTTCTTCAGAGCAGCCTTCAATACCCCAACCCATTTCTGAAGCTGTTCCATGTAGCGGTACAATAACAGTTTTTACTGGATTACCTCAAGAAGAAGCAGATGATATTGTTATTGAGGAAGAAAATATGGAAGAAGTGAACGAAGCTGTTGCCGTTGAAGAAAATATTGAAAACGAAAATGTTGTTGTGGATGTTGTTGTGGAGGAACAAAGAAATGAGATTTCTGAAGAGGCAAATATTAAAAACATAGTTCCAAGCGCTTCAGCTTCAGTTGTTCCTGATGTCCCGAGCCCCGTTGGGGATGAAAATGCTCCTGGAGTTATTCATGCATCAAATGCCCCCATCGGGACATTAGTTCAATCTGCCGCTCCTGCTGATGATAGCGATGATGAGATGCCAGATGTTGAACCCTCCATTCAATGGCCCTTCTCTGAAGAGGATGAGGGAATCACTCTTGCAGGCGAAGAAGATGAAGCCTTTCAATGGTTTGTTTCTAAAGGGTTTCTGAATACTTCCGCTCAGCACGACTCATCGAAATCCGATAGTGCTTCAATGGCTAGGCTGCGGACTTCATTCGGTGCTGCTTCACTGGATAATACTCGGGACGCTTGGTTCGAAAGCGAGTATTTCGATCAATCATACTCGCTCAGTCTTCCTTCTTCTTTAAATGAAGTTCTGACTATTGCAGAGGGTCCGTCGTATTCTTTTCCACAGCAAGCTCTCCCTCAGCTTAAATACGGTACCGATTGTACATTTGCAGCGTACAAATTTTATAAGGCTCGGGCCGTAATGATGGAGCTGATGCTCAAGAATGAAGTAACAAAGGCAAAAAGCGGAAATAAAAATTTGCAGCGAGAAATTGAAAATCTCAAGCAGCAAAACAACAATCTTCAACAACAACAAGAACAACAACAACAGCAACTGCAACAACTTCAAAATTTTGAGGATCAAAATCAAAAGCTTCAAGATCAGAATCAAGGTTCGTTCCTTACTTCTTAGTTCGTATTATATTTTGGGTTCGTACCTCTATAGGTTCGATCTTACTTATATTGGGTACGAACCTATAGTTCGTTCCAGTATTAGGTGCGAACCTATAGGTCGTTCCTCTTTCTTTCTTTCTTTTTTTTCTGAAGTTTTACAATTCATTTATGGGATCAGAGGGAGACTTGGAATCCCTATTTAGGTTCCAGCGTAGGATGACTCAGTTGAACAATCATGCAAGAGAAGTAAATATGGATATGGAACTGGTTAAGGGGAAATTAGCACAGTTGTCCGATAGTATTGAGTTGAATACTTGGAGACGTAATAGAGCTGAATCCAAATATCAGGATGTTCTGAAAACTTTAACCCTTAAAGAAGCAGAGTTTAAGTCTGTAGTTAGCGGTATATGTTTGAGTTATATGCTTGTTTTATTGAAGGTATTATATGGTTTATCTGATATTCATTCTAGTTTTCAGTGCTAGAAAAGAAGATTAATGAAGCCAATGGACGAGCAACAGTAGCAGGAGCCGAACTCAACATTGCAAATAACACGATAGCAAACATTACTGAAGATCTGAAGACTTCAGAGAAAAATGTGGCCCTGAATACAATCAAGCTTCGGGATTTGCAATCTCAGCTGAATGCTCAAGAACAGGAAATTATAAAAGTACAATCAAGATCTGATGAGATATTAAAGGAATTAAATGCTGAAAAAAAGAAAGTAGAGAAGGATCAGCAAAAGATTAAAGATCTTCAATCAGAAATTGATTACAGCACGCTTATATCGTCTGGGTGAGACAGGATGCTAAGGCAAAAATTACAATGTCGTTCAATTCTGCCTTGGATCGTGCTCAAGCCGATCCTTCTGTTTTGAATGGTCGTGCTGCCGTTCCGATGGTTCCTCCTCAACCGCCCCGACGGTCCAACCCTAAAGCCTAGTTTTACTTGTTTTTGGCTCTAATGTTCATAGCTTCATCTTTTGATATTCTTTTCTTGTGTCCCAATGCGTTGTTACTTTGAAGTTTGACTTATTGTAGGTGAAAACATCATTTTGTGATCTTCCACTTTTTTGCTTGAATGTGCTCTGAATATTGTCCCTGCACAAAATATGATATTTATGAAATCTTTAGGTTAATCATATTGTTTCATGAGTACAATGGATTGAAGTGTATATACCTCAAAACATATATTTCGAGATCCCACACATACGAAACAAACTCGGACCAGGGGTAAGATACAGGGTTGGTCCCGAACGTACTCTGAAAATGATAACCATAAGTTAGGTATTCCTTCTTTATTAGAACTTTTGAATTATTAAAATTCTAATAGGACATTTACCTCTTTGGCATTAAGATTGAATTTTGATTATGTCGCCAATCGGAGCGTTTTCCAGAATATGATGTTCCTGGATTTGAATTTTGATTATGTCGCCAATCGTAGCGTTTTCCAGAATAAGATGTTCCTGTATTTGAATTTTGATTATGTCGCCAATCGGAGCGTTGTCCAGAATAAGATGTTCCTGGATTTGAGTTTTATTGTAAGTATAAACTCACAAAGAATTTTATTGTTAAATAAAGGATTGAATAGAGATTTTAATACCTGTGTTGGCCTCCATAGTTGTGTTATTAATTATGGATAATAAAGCTTTAAGTATTGTGCATTCCAAGGATGTTCTAAGGTGTCTCCTTGCATATTTCGGAGATAGTATGATCCTTGTCCCGCTGATGCATGTATTATATATGGACCGTCCCAAGTTGGTGAGAACTTTCCAGCACTTTTGTCCCGATGGTATTCTGGGATTTGTCGTAAAACATATTGTCCTTGGAAAAAGTTTCATGACTTGACCCTTTTGTGATAATCTCGTGCCAACCTTCTTTGATAATTCTCCATTTTCTGGAGTGCCACTTCTCGTTTTTCTTCTAAATATCTAACTTTTGTAACATTAGATCCGTATTTAAATTTTTCTCCCACGCTTCTGTTCTAGTCGTGGGTAGAATGACTTCTGTTGGTATGACTGCTTCTGTGCCATATGTGAGATGGAAAGGTGACTCTCCAGTGGATTCTTTTCTTGTGGTGCGATACGCCCATAATGTATTATGCAATTGTTCACACCAACGCTTGTGATATCCATCCAATGTCTTCTTCATATTTATTGCAATTGTTTTATTTGTGGATTCAGCTATTACTTTGGGGATAGAATGGTGTGGACTTATATTGCTGAATGTTATATGCTTCAAACAACATATCGATGTTCTTTCCTTGAGATTGTTGTCCATTATCAGAAACTATTGCTGCTGGGACCCTAAATCTACATATGATATTTTCAAATAAAAATGTGAACACATCGGAATCTCTGATCCGAGCTAATGCTTTAGCCTCTACCCATTTAGTGAAATAATCGGTAGCCACTATTAAATATTTTCTCTTTTTGGTTCCCTCAACTAACGGACCAACAATATCTACCCCCCATTTTGCGAACGACCACGGACTGAGTATAGAATTTAGCTCTGTGGCAGGTGCTTTGATATTCTTTTCAAATCATTGGCATTCTTCACACCTTCGTACCATGTTTTCTGAGTCCTTTTGCATGGATATCCAATAATAGCCTCGGGTTTTGGCTTTTAATGCAAGTGATCGCCTTCCACTGTGGTTTCCGGCATCCCCATAATGTATTTCTTTGAGTATCCGAATTCCTTCCTTTTGTGATAGGCATCGGGATAATTGCCCGAGGAATGATTTTCGATACAAAATTCCATCCCGAAGCTGGTAATTATCTGATTTGAGTTGAATTTTCTTGCTTCTTGAGAATTGGAAGGTAATATGTTATCTTGTAGATACTGATGGATCGGAATCCTCCAATCTGATTCACTTGATTGATCATCTATTTGTTGAGGCATAGGTGGAGCATTTTGTATCGCGGGATCATTAATTTCTTCTGTCACATTTTCTTCTATGTTATGAAGTGCTCTTATCTGGATGGATGGTTCATATATCCTTCCGACTTTTATTGTCGTGATATTAGGGTCGTTTACCATGGAGGAAATGAATGCCAATGCATCAGCATGTCGGTTTTTGTCTCGGGATAGATGCCGAAAAATAATGTTTGGGATTTGATTTGCTAGAATTTGAACAAGATCTTTATATTGTGCTAAATCTGCATCAAGTGTTTGATATTTTAATTCGACCTGTCGAATTACCAACTGTGAATCACTTGTGAGTCGAACATTGCTGATTCTAGTTCGATGATGAGTTTTAGAGCATGAACCACAGCTTCATATTCTACTATGTTATTTGTATGTTCTTCAAATTCAAGACGAAATGAATGTGTCATTCGTCCTCCCATTGGTGCAGTAATCACGATGCCAATTCCTGCTCCTTCTTTGTTTCGGGACCCATCAACAAAGACTTCCCACCTTTGAGAGTTTCTTGAGTTCAGAATATCTTGTAGGTCCTCTTCCTCGCATCCTGGTAATCCTTTAATCATAGATAAAAAATAAATTATTAATGTGATAAAAAATTTAATAAAAAAGTTTTTAAATAAGTGAACTGCTTTTTTCCCAGCTATCGGACCTTGAATTTCATATTCTTCTTCAATCGAGAAATCTGCTAGGAAGTCAGCTAAAAATTGAGATTTTTGTGCGGTTTGCAACTCATAAATGATGTTGAATTGTTCTAGATGGGCGTTCCATTTGGCGATCCTTCCCACTTTTCCTGTATTCTTCAATACTGATTGTAACGGTGCCTTGCTCGGGACACGAACATGATGTGTGAGGAAATAAGTACGTACTTTTGAGTGGCAAATACTAATGATAAGATAAGTTGTTCGATTTTAGTGTAATTTCTTTCTGCCGAATTAAGGGTTTTTCTGATATAATATATCAGTTTTTCTATCTTCTCATTAGTACTTACCATTACTGCACTGATTGCATCTTACGTTGCCGCTGTATACAAAGTTAATATCTCTTCTGGTTCCGGTTTCTGTAATGCTGGCAATGTAGCTAGATGCTTTTTTATGCTTTGGAAAGCTTGTTCACATTGATCGTTCCATTCAAATTTATTTTTCTTCTTGAGTATATCAAAGAAGGGTTTACACCGTTCTGATGATCTGGCAATAAATCTGCTTAAAGCAGCCAGACATCCATTTAATTTCTGTACACTTTTAATAATGCTGGGTGATGGCATATCTGTTATTGCTTGGATCTTTGCTGGATCAACTTCAATTCCATTTTTTGTAACCAAGTAACCCAAGAAACGCCCCGAAGTAACACCAAAAGTGCACTTCTCCGGATTAACTTTCATCTTGTATTTTCGTAATGCACCAAAAATTTCAGCGAGGTCTTATAGATGGTCGATAGATAATTTGCTTTTTACCAACATATCATCCACATACTTCTAATATGTCTGATCCAAGGTTTAAAAATTGCATCAACCAATCGTTGATATGTTGCTCCCGCGTATCGTAATCCAAACGACATCCTGGTATAGCAATACAACCCCCGGGGAGTGAAGAACGCTGTGTGTTCCTGATCTGCTTCAGCAAGTGCAATTTGGTTGTATCCCGACTGACCATCCATAAAAGATAATGCCTCATGGCCCTCTACAGCATCTACCAACTGATCAATGTTAGGAAGTGGATAGGTATCTTTTGGGCATGCTTTATTTAAGTTGGTGAAGTCTATACAGATTCTTACTCCACCGTTCTTTTTCGGAACGATCACCATGTTAGAAATCCATGTTGGATATCGCACTTCTCGAATGAATCATGCACTCAGAAGCTTTGCTAATTCCTTTTTGACTGGATCGTGATATTCCGGTGCAACCTTTCATATTCGTTGTCGAAATGGTATAGCATCGGGATGTATTTGTAATTCGTGTTGTACAATGCTTGGATCTATCCCGGGCATATCCTCCATTTTCCATGCAAATATATCTACAAAATCACGAAGTAACTTGATTAAAATTTTCTCCATGTCTTCTTTTATCAATGTTCCAATACGCACTTGCTTAGGCCATTCTGAAGTTCCAATATTTACAATTTTAGTTTCTTCTATAGAAGTAAGAATTAGTTTTGGATTCCCGATCGAAGTTGGAGTTCCCTTTAATTGCTATGAGGGTCCTTCGAACTGCTGACTTGTTGAATTTTCTTGACTCTTGCTGCTTTCTCCTAACCCATTTGTTGACTTTTGTTCGGTGTTTCTTTTCAAATACTGATTGATCTCATCTTCATTTGCTTCGGTCCTACGGTTTTTCTTCCTTTCACGCTGTTGTTGTTCCTGCTCTTCATGCATTCTTACCTCCGCCATTATACAAAACTTCGCATCATCTTGATCTCCCTTGATCTTCATCTCGCCTTGCGGTGTTGGAAATCGCAAATATTGATGATAAGTGGAAATTACACCCTTTAACTGGTGCACCCAACGTCTCCCAATTATTGCATTGTACGTAGATGGAGCATCTACTACACTGAATCTTGTTGAAATGTTAATCGGTCCAACTGATACTTGCAAGTCTATATCTCTTTCTGGTCTTGAGGCCATTCCATTGAACCCATAAATTACATACCGGGATGGGATTAATTGATCTTTTGCAAGTCCCATTTTGCAAAATGTGTCATGAAACAATACGTTCAAAGAACTGCCCCCATTCATAAGAATTTTTCTAACATTCCATCCTGACATTGGCAATGTAAGGACTAAGGGATCATTGTGCATCTCAATTTCTTGATTTACTTCCCGTGCTGAGAAAGTTAAAGGGGATGCCATCCAGTGTTCCCAGGCTTCCGTTATCCTTCCCGACACCTTAAAAATTTCATGATCTCGAATCCTTTTACACAACTTTTTATTAATTGCAGCGTTCATATCTGTATCTCGTTTTTCTGAGAATGATATCATATTAATAGTGTGTTCGTTATATGGAATATGCACTGCTTTGCCTTTGTCGGTTCTGGCTATTGGTTCGGTCATTTGAATATATTCTTTCAACTCTCCTGCATCTATCATTTTTTGCACCAGCATAATAAAATTCCTGCAATTTTCTGTTGCGTGTCCTTTATAACAGTGGTACTCACAATAATCTTTTGATCGTTGCGTGAACTCATGCTGATTGCCTTTTGATGATGGCCATTGAAAATCTGGTTTAGCTTTTATGATTTCGAATAATTCAGTATATGAGATATTGAGTTTTGTAAACACTCTTTCTTGAAATCGCTGCACAAAAGTTTTATTATCCCCTTGCCGTGGGCGCTTTGATTCCTTTGGTTCTGATTTATGAGGAAATTTTTTTTTCTGTTCTGGTAATACCTCAATTGAATTTGTCATTTTCATGTTTCCCTGATTTCGTGAACTACTTCTCGGACCTTGTTCCTGCACATCTTGCAATCTTGCACATGTTTCTATTATCTCTCTGAGCTGTCCCTCGGTCTTGGGATTGTTACGATGAATTTCAATAAAAAGCTGACATCTCCGGTCAGCGATTCCCCACTTGTAATGATTTATTGTTGTACTTGAGTCAACATCTCCAATTGCTTGACAAACCGTATGCCATCGGGCTGTATAAGACCGGATCGTTTCTTCTGGCCACGATGTGAGGGAATATAATCTATCTATTCCCAAATCAACGGGCTTGTTGTACATGTAAGCTTCAAGAAATTTCCTCACTAATTGCGAATAGCATTCAATGGAACTCTCTGGCAATCTATCATACCATAACACTGCTGAACCTGTTAAACTTGAGGGGAAACATCGGCACATTATTGCTTCATGTCCGTCCCATCGTGACATCACTCGATTGTAATACTTTAAATGTGAGGTCAGGTCCTTCGTACCATCATAACATTCAAATACAGGGATACTGTACTCTCTTGGTAATGGAACACTCGTCAACCGCTAAGCCATCTGTGTGCATTTAGCCTCTTTCAACACCTCTTCTATTCTTCCCCCTTCTTTATTTTTTAGTCCTTTTATCTCTTCTTTCATTTGCTCCATCGCTTCCATACATTTTTGCCATTGTGCACGTTGAATTTCTTGATTTTCCCGCTGCCTCCTGGCTCGTGATGATGATCCTACTAATACCATCCTCTGATCCTGATTTTCCCTTTCGTTTCTGGGTGCACGCCTTCCAGAAATTGTTTCTTGACTTCGTGATCCAGTTACAGCCTGTCTCTGTTCACGTTGAATTGCATTTTTTAAAGCTTGATTTTCTTTGGTTAATAATTCAATTTTATCATGACTGGCCCTCTGTTCTCTTCTTATTTCATTCATTTCTCTCATCAGATTTTGAAGATAATTTACATCATTTCCTGAGTTCTCATGATGTGACAGCTGATTTTGTGATATGGCATTTGGTGTTAACTCATGGATAGGTGAATGATTTCCCACATCACTCTGTTGTTGTTTTGGATCATTCTCAACTTCCCTTTGTCTGTAACTTTGCCTATCGTTACTGTCTTGGTTCCCAGAGCCTGCTTCTTGAGACATTTTTCTTCTGGATTTGTTGATTATTTGCTTTCTTCTCTTGAATTCTAATGATCTTTCAAAAGTTAGCCAAATAATCTTTCAACAAATTATTAAAAAAGAAAGTGACAGAAACTAGCTTTATGATCTTCTAAAAATATTTTTATGATCAAACATTTAAACAGACTCATTTAAACTTAAAAAAAAAATTAGTTTTTTTCCCAATGAGATACCATTTCCATTTTTCATATCACATAAAGATTATTATGCGAAAAAATCACTTGCTGGGTAAAGTTAAATTAAGCCAGAATGTTGCTTAAAACCACCAAATTCTTTTTACTAAATTTATTTACCTTTGAAATACATCAATAATAGAAAAATTCATTTTTCAAGAACCGGTAGGATAAATCCTTTAACCCAATCTCTGTTTCTAGCGCCAAATTGTTTATGCTAAAATTCCAATTGACATTAACAACCAATGATTTAATTGACAATACAGTAAACATAAAGATTTTAACTTACGATTTGATACATAGAATCCTCTTTAAAAACAATGATTTGATAAGCATTTTAACAATCCATTCATTTACAGATCATAAATCTGATCAAATTACAGTTACAAATCCATCATCTTTAAAAATCAAGAAAATGAATCATGAAGGTGCCATCTCTCAATTCTAATCTTACTCAGTATATACATACCTAATGATCTTTTTTCTTCTGTTTTGATAAATCTTCCTTAGCCTTTCTTCCCTTCAATTTTCCGACCCCTTCTCTGTTGAATGCTCTCTTCTATTTATAGATTTATTAGTGGGTCCCTCTTGTCCCGATACCCTCTTTCGTTCTCCTTATTATCTTTGGATCGGGATGATTATACGATTGACAGGTCATGCCTTTTGCTTTTTGGTCCGTTACCTTGTATGGTTAACACGTGTTCTTCGTTCCTTGAGAATCAGCTTTGTCCCGATCATACGTGTCATTCGTATGATAAAAGTAATTGTCGTCTTACTATCCCGCTCCATGTTCATCATTATTCTTACTATCCCGCTCCACGCTCATCATTACTCCTACTTTCCCGTTCGATACACATTTAATGATATCTGTTTCGATCAGTGTGATGTTACTTTCCCGATCTTAGGTATCGATCGTGCAGAGATTTGCTCAGTCTTTCACATCTGTCCCATTTCGATCCTTCGATACGGCTTTGATTGTGTGCTTCTCATTCTTCTTAATTTCACTGTTTCCTTCTTTAATCGCTTTACACGTGTCGCTCTTCTTTTATTTCCCAACAATGAGCACGTACGATGCATGTCTATAATATATAATGTTATTTTTGTCATATCAAATGTTTCGTTATTGTACATTATCATTTAAAATTAAATTAATTTTTTATCTTTTTGTATCTATATTAATGAAACAAAGTATTTAAAATTTAAACACCATTATAAATAATATATTATAAATGTAGTTTATAAATAATTTATAATATTTTTTAATTTAAGTTCCTATAAATATTTTTTATTATTTCAATTTCCTATTCCGTTAAATATTTTAGTCCCTATTCCGTTTGGTGAACCGTAATCCGTTAAATTGGTTAACACTTTTTCAATTTCTTTATTTACATTAAAGAGAGGGAGATTTTACGTGATAGAGATGGACGAAGGTATGAACATCACATTTTTGTTGAAATGTACGTAGGGTCAATAAACTCTTTTGACTTATCCTTTGAATCCTTTCTTGCCCATCGTAAAAAACTTTTTTGAGAGGGTAGGTAGCTTCAAGTTAGATATGTAAAAACTGTGCGCTACAGGAAGCCAGTTTTCACATCTAACAATCAAATTTACTGACATTAGAGGTAAATCGTCAAATCTACTACTTATCGCCCAACTTTTTATCTACAAACTAAGTCTTTAAATTTTTATTCTTTATAGTATATTTGAATACTATTTAAAAAGTTATTTTTAATTTCTAGAAGTAAAAGAAATTAAAAATTAATTTGGATCTATAATTTCATAATAATTTTTAAAAGACGAATAGTTAACTTTTTTACAATGGTAACTTCTACTTCTGATATCCCAATAGGAACGGTAGGCTTTATATAAGTTTGGGCGAAATTTTGGATGTCAAGAGTGAGGAACAGTGTTTTGAGCTAATCATTGTACCACGTAAGTAGCCAGTTGAAGTCAAGAACTATAGTCATGCAATATAAACATATTTACAAGTAAGTCCTCGTTCAAACTCCTATTGATCTAGAACCCCAGTTCCTCAGAGTCCTATTGCTTTTATGTTGGTTTGAACAAACACTCACAGATGAAAGTAATGGCAACTACTCTGAATTCCAGACTTATTCCTCCTAACCCTTGTCGTTCTTCCTATACAACAACTACTCTACTACAGAGGAAGACCATCAGCGATCAATGGTGGGGATGCCGACACAATTTAGCACGGAATTCAAACTTAGTAGTCCTTGCAACTGCTGGTTCTAGCTCTGATGATTATCTTCCTTTCGATATGTCTGTGGAAAATGCTCTGAAAATTCTTGGTGTGAATAAAGGTTCCTCCTTTGATGATATCCTCAATGCTAAGAACTCAATTCTTGCATCCTCCCAAAATGACCCAAAGATGGTGGAACAGGTTTGCTACTAATCCTTTTCTACCCTAACATGAAAAGTTTCTACTTTTTAGGTAAAATTTTATCATTTGTGAATTCTATTGGTGTCTAAGTAATGATTTTAAGTATGAAATTGGAATGTGTTTGAGAATTAGTGTGTAGAGATGGTGGTGGTCCTTATTCTGAATTACATGTTTGAGTTTTGGTTACAATGAGAAATTATCATCTAAAAATTAATGAATGTCTTTTTGTTGTTTAGGTAATCAACCCTTAACTAGTATTCGAGGTTATCACATTTCGATTTCTTGTGGATATGTATTGAATAGGTTTGTATGATTGTTTTGAAGAAGAGGCTTAGCGGCTTACTCTTTAGCAAAACTAAATATCATTGCACCTCAGTTCTTCAAGTATACTCAGGGAATAGGAATTGGAGACCCACAATTGGCATTCTCTATGGCTCTTCAGCTCTCTACCTATCCATATGTTGTGGAGAACCAAGGAATTTCCTATTGGTTTGAACAAGAATAATATGTTTTTGGTATTACTGAAGACATTCCCTGAGGCTATCCATGTGTGGTTGTGTGCCGCTAGTCAAAAATAATGACCGCTGTTGTATGTGTTGGTTTGCTGGGAAAGTGGAGAGGGAGTAAGAGTGAAATAAGGGAGACTAGAGAAACAGGAAACTAAAACTGCACTATGTGTGCCACTTGATTGTGAATGTGGGAGTGTAATTGAGAGAAAAATAGGAGACTATAGCTGCAGAATTTCTTTTTCCTGATTGCATACTTTCTGTCCGCTGAAGCATCTCGCAGCCCTTCTCCGTGGATTTGTGGGGAGAAGCTTGGATAAGGAGTCAAAGGACATGTGTGCCTCCATCAATCCGTGTATTCTGTGGAGAAATGGAGAGGCATAAAATCACATACATGTGTTTTTTCTTAAGAATATGAGTTTCACTCCAATAACATTGTAACTGGTATACAAGTTGGATGGATATATTGAATTGGTTTAAAGGAGTGTTTTTGACGCCCTTCACCGCATCTTGTTTTGGTCATTGTCCTAAATTTGGAAAACTACTCCTAAAATGTGGTCCATTTGTTTCATTAACACTTGCCCATGCATCTCAGAAATACTTCTTATTCTGCAATCCGTCCTGCGTAGGTATGTGTATGATTCCATGATTGTATCCAGCTATTCATGAGTGTTTGGTTTTTGCCATGCCATTCTTTCAAATTTCCTTCTCAATGTTGTCTGTCAGTCTAGGCCCAAAATGATCGCCTGAGCTTCAACAATTCTTTCACTACTCCATGGCCAATCCAGTTAGAGCTTTGATTTATTTGTTCTGACCATGTTTTTCTCACCTTAGGTGCATCATATTTGCGAATCATCTATGTGAACCGAAATAATGTGTTTGCTTGTGTTACAGGTAGAGGCTGCATATGACATGTTACTCATGCAAAGTTTGATGCAGCGCTGCGCAGGAAAAGTTGTGAATAACAGCATTCGTTATGCTGATGTTCAGACTGTAAATGGTCCAGATATGAGTTCAACTCCTCAGTCATTACAAGCTACACTCAAGCGTATACCAGTTTCAGTTGAAGCACCATCCGCCAACAACTTAGGGATACACGCAGGAGTTTATGGAGCCTTAATGGGTTTAACATATATCAATGGAGCCTCCGTATCATCTGTGGAACCTTATGCTGGGGCTGACATTCCTGGACTAATATTAGCTGCTGGCTTTGGAGCGTCATTATACCTGTTGACGAAAAAAAATAACAACCCAAGTACAAAACCATTCTTCTGACGCCTATTGCATACTTTTATGGATTCATCTAGTTAAAATGACTTCAGTCACCCTTAATAGAAGCTAGTTTATCCACCCCTCATCATCTTCATGTTTCTTTTCCTCCTGTTTAAAGTTCTGCTAAATTTAGAAACAGTAATAGTAATTTGCATCTCTAGTACTTGTTAAAGATCATTCCAAAGGTTTTTATCCTCGGTCACTAAGATTTTGTTGATTTGTGATCACAATTGTATGTTTTTTAGCACTTTCCCATTTCTTTTACTGGAACTTAGTGAAAGAATCTAATAGTTGATTTGGTCATTTCCTGAATCCTTTGCAGGAATGTCTACGGTCATAACTATTGGGGGACTTGTTGTGAGTGCAACGATGGGCTCAGCTGTAGAGGATTGGTTGCAAGTGGATATCATTCCATTTTTAGGGATACATTCCCCTGCTGTAGTAGTAAGTGAATTTATACTTTTCTCTCAGTTCTTGGTGTCAGTGTATGTAAGGTAGGAATTTTCTTTGAAACAAGACCCCCCTGTAACCTTTTAAACACAGACTAACTGTAAATATACAAATTGGACTTATTGATGATGTAATATGTTTCATAATCATTTGAACCTATTTACATTCCCGGATATTAGTACTGAACCTGGACCATTTTTTTTATCAGTTTGACATAGAACTGAACGCATTGCTGATTGTTACCTTTACCAAGCTTTTGGATTTTGGTAAATGGTAATCATTGAAACTGATTACCGCATCGAAGAATTAAGATCACTGAGACCAGGCATCATGATTAAACATAACCAAAACTCAAAGTGATCATCCTAGTTCATGTTGGAAGACATTGGGTTTTAAATCTCCCAAGTTATACATCATACCCATACTCTTCTAAGCAGTGCAGTTTTAGACTTTGAGTTCACATATATTTACTTTTGCACCAAAATTCAAACCCACTGAATCAATTATGATTTCCCAAACTGTAAAATCAACCCCATGATTCCTCTTTAATCTATAAAAATTTATGCTCATCTCAAACTCTTGTAAGAAGTCATCATGTTCATGCTTATGAAAAGCAAACTTGGATTCCTTTTTTTCAATTATCATCTAGAAGTGGAGACTGCATTAATTCTATTCTATTGCAACAATTTTCAAGTGGAGCCCAAAGGCTGGATGATTATGGCTAATTTTAGAGAAGAGGAAACTTCTAAGTCTCTGCATATTGAAAGCAAAGCACACAATTATTTGTGGGTTCTTCTCTTTTTCTTTCCTTAACTTAAAAGATGAGCAAACCCGGGAAATTTCCATTGCACTCACTTAACATGTGGATAACAACTGAAACCCAATCCTTTTTTAGAATTATTGACAAGAGAATTCCCTTTTATTATTCTCTCTTTATGTTTTGATAAATTCTTAAAGAGTTTATAACCTTCCATTCCATATAATATGTCTTTCTCAAGATCTAGTTGTAGCTTTCTACACAATATAAACTTTTCATCATCATTCATCCATTCAACATGGATAGATAGGTTTTTAGTTTTCCACTTCTTTCTTTTCCTTGCACAACTGAAGTGACCCATGTGATCAAATGGTGCTCTTATCACAAACCGTAGCTTTATTTTCACCATCTTAATTTGTGGGTCCCACATGGATTCAGTCAACTCTGCCACTAGCACCCAAAGGAACAGTAGGAGTGCGCAGTTTCAATCCAGAATTTTCATTCAGTTTTTACAACAGAACCCAGAGAGAGGTAAAAAGGCATAACATGTATGGACCAAATAAAAAGCTTCAAAACTGCACGAAGATCCAAATGACAGCATGCAAGTAAAGGTTTGTCTTGTGTCATACAAGGTTTTCTTACGTTTTTTTATCATATCCATTGTTGGACCAAGAAGGACAGTTGTCATGTCAGACCAAGTTTATCTACATATTCAAGGGAATTAGGAAGCTGAATCAGCTGTGACTCACCTTCTAGCAAGAAATGCAATCACTTTGAGAAGATCCTCCTTTTTTTTCCATCAGTTGAAATAGCTTCCTCTGACTCCTCCTGTTGGGGCATTAAACTTCACCGAAAAAGGTAACAGCATATATTTGTGCCAGTCCTCAGTCACAAAGCTGTCTGAATCATGTCTCCTACGAAGTTTGAAACCCGTTGCAAGTGAACAAAGTAAAATAAACAAGAAATCAGAAAAGAAAATGGAGAATTTTAGATTTAGAAGGCTGTTGTCTCACACAATTTACAAAGGATAAAAGACCTCAAAAAGAAAGAAAAAAAGAAAATTGAATAGGTAGTAAGAAACTGTCCTAATGTAATTCGAGCTTTATCACCTTGAAGCTCTCTATCTATATCTCTATCTTGCTTCGTTTTCTTTGTTTCTGTCGCTTAGAAACTCAAGTGCCCATCCTCTCAGTTAGATATTACAGTTCACGTCCAAGAATTGAAAGCCTGCTCCTCTATCCTTCAAGAAAATTACCCGACTGCATATCCTAGTCAGGAAGGAGATCCTGGTGGGTCTACTGTTGACTACAACAAGAGAATACAAGTAGGTCTTATCAAGTGATACCAAGTTCGACGGGTGTGGCACAAGGAGCAAGAGTGTTTGAAGGTATGGTAACCCCGCCCCCTCTAACGGATATAGTTGGACCCATTATCGAGCTGGCCCTGCTCACGAGGTTTGTATCAAGGAAAACCACTACAACCGTGATGTCATCATGGAAATGACGACGGACCCCCCGATCGATTTTCTTCAGATCCGAGTATCTCATTTCTCTCTTCTTTGCTGCTTCCTGCAGTGCAGCTTTCACAAGCCTCTTAGCACTTCCCTGCAAGAACAGGAAATGTAAGTGAGCTTTCATTCTTATGTTTGCAAGGGCTAAAGTTTCAAGTGGAGAACCACAGGCCTGTGAAAAGAATTTTCAGGCAATCATTCTCTACACCATGGCAATAATTTGACCAAGTAATTCCTTTCAAGAATGGGTCATAATCTTCAATTTAACCTACCAATCAAATATCTAAATCATGAACTCAAGATAATCTGATGTTTGTTGAAGAGATTCAAAAAGTCGTCCAATTCAACCAAGACGAAATCATGTCAGAGGGAGACAGCTAGGGGTCTAGTGGGATGGGGAGCAAGACAAGAAACATACACAGAAAATGTGGAAATCAGTTGCTTTACTTTTAGTACTCATAAAATCAAAATAAGGTTTATTCTGGTCCTTCTAAGAGGTCACATAGAGAATGGATGGCTGTCTAAGGTGCATGCTACGTAGGCTTGGAATGCACAACTATAGTGTTACTTTTACTAGTAGCACAAATATGATATGCAACATGCAGTGTAAGAAACTCCAGTTGACAGCATTACATTTAGTTTTGATAAATCAGTGATGATTTCAAGTGTAACATCTAAATCACTTTACCACCACAGCTATAGCTCAAATCATCTCCTAGACAGTTAAGAAGAAATTTGAATGGAAAAAAAACTGTTGTACAGAATAATATGAAATCAAAATTTTCAATTGAGATGAATGTCTTACATTACGCTGGTGCTTTTGAACCATCTCAACTGCTTCCTGGTTGGTAAAGTGCTCCCAAAGCCCATCAGACGCAAATATAAGAAACTGATCATGTGGCTGCAATGGCTGAGAAGAAATAGCTGGTTCAGCACTTAGTATAGGCCTTCTGATAGGATCTCGAAGACGAAATTTAGCAAATAAAGGCTCCCTATTGAACTCAGCCCTTTTCAAGTATACATCACCAATAGATCTGGAAATCTGCAAGACAATAAAGCAACATTAGCTAATATCTCGTAAAACTTGCTGCAAGAAAAAAAAAAAAAGACATACGTTTCCAGACATTCTGACCAAAAAATAAGGCTTTTATGTTGCCACATATCGACTTAATCACATCTATTCATCTTGCTCATATTTGCTTGGCACCCTTCCTAACATGAAAAACTCTCAACAGCTCATATGACATCCGAATCAAGACATAACCTGCATGCTACATACTCTTTAATTACAACATTGTGGAAAAATTCTGAGCAGCAGTAGATCCTAAAATACACCACTAAATTAGATGAAAACCATTACATATCAATATCGGAGCATCAAACCACAGCAAGAATAATTCTTGCAATTGCCATCCGAAACACAAGCCCTTCAGTATTCCAAGTGTCACTGGCCATAAACAAGGAACCTACCTACAATCAGGATAACTCATTTTCATCTTCCCACTCCAACATTCCCAAGCTAACAATCTCCCACAGGATACATGCGAAATTCACATCTTTATCGAAATCAATCCAGCAATAACCCCTGATCGCTCTCACTCAATGATAAATCTTAACACCTACATGAAATGCTATGACCAATATAAAAGGCAGGAGCATTCTGCGGAAGAGAATAACAAGAGCGAGGCAACTCCTGGAGCAATCGAAAATAAACACAGAGAGGTGATGCAAGGTCTATGAAAGCACCAGATGGAAGTTCAGAAAAGTCGATATGGAACCGAAATTATAGTCAGATTCAGAAAGCATGGAAAGGCCACTCGAGGCAAAGACAATCAATTCCATGGACACTGCTAAACTATCGAGCAAAAACTAAAGCTCTGGAGGACAAGATATGTTCATACTATAATCTGGCACCAATTTCTATGTTTACAAAAGAAAATGCTTCTGAAATTATTAGAAAATAAATAGAGAACAAACAATAAACAAAAGGTTCAAACCCAAGGTGATTCTAACATCCACTTTGCCACTCTTGGCAAATGTTACCTGTATGAGGCCCTTAACGCGCCACACATTGTGCTTTAAAACTACAATATGTGGATCCTCAGGGTGCAAAGCATGCAGCTCTTGTCTCACAGACTCTATGCTGGCATTGTGCTCTGCAGACAATTGAACAGCCGAAATCTCTCCAGTTTCCTTAACAAGTCTCCCCAAGACAGCACGGGAGTCACCAGCGTTGGCAATATAGAGAGTCCCGTCACAGATGACCCCAACAAGACAGCAAGATCCAACGGCTGCAAATTGGGGATTAGTGGACCATCGTCTGGACACAACAGAGATAAACCCTTCTTCAGTCGCTAGAAAAGCTTTCCGTATAACATCTGCAGACATAGATTTTTGCTCTGAAGCAAACCCTACAAATAGACCAACAATTTAGATTTTAGGAACAATAACTAGATATCAAATCACTCTGCTAAACACCAAGTACTGTGAGTAAATACCAGTGAACTTGGAGATGAAAACCCAGTTCAAAAATTATCAATCTAATGTGTTTGAATTCAAATCAGAACTTGTGAAGGGCATAATTCACGAATACTCCTAACAAACTACTGCATTTTACTCTCTGCACCATGCAATATATTATTTTAAGATAACAATTGAATACATAAATTTAATAGGATTGAGGAAGCTTCTTACTCTTTAGATGGCGGAAGAGGTGATCATTAACAAAGCGTGCTGTCTCAGGCCCCCCATGTCCATCATAAACTCCAACAAAAGTCCCATATGGACCGGAATCGTAATTGCTTAGAGACCCAGATTCAAGCTGGCTCTGATCTTCAAGTAAATTATTGGCTTGCACTACAGCTATTGAAAATTCTCCATTCCAATGTTGCCCAGTATCTTTATACCAAAGTAGTCCTTCTTGCCGACCTACTGAATCCCCACCTGAATGAACATAACGATCCGATGATGGCCGCCAACAGGCCCTCAGAAGGTTCATCAATACAGATAACATCCCTCATCTCACCACCTACACCAACCTCCAATTTTACACATCCAACTAAGGATGCAACAACCAAAATTATCCCCCAACAAACAAAATTTTAACCTGCCTTTCTACTCCTCTGCAAAAACCCAACAATTACAACACACACAGAGTCAGAGAGCAGAAATTCAAGAGCCTCTTGGTCAAATTTCGAAGAAAACAATCAAAAAGGTTTGAAAAAAAAAAACCAAAATCTTTAAACAAGTCAAATCCTACTTCTTCTTTTTCTCCCAAAATCAAGAGAACCGAAAAAACCCATCTCTATTTTTCGACACTGAACAAACCCCAATAAGAAATTAACAATTTATAAAAGAGAATAAAAAAAAAGGAGAAAATTTCACCGTTTTTTGTTTTGTTTTTCTGTTATAGTTGGCTGTATTATCTCCTAATATCTGGACTTGGTCAGCTATACAGTCTCCTCTACTGTTCTACAGCTGGTAACGATTAAGATCTAGTAAGAGACAGACATGTGATTGCGAAAGCGTTAGATCTAGGGATCTATCAAATCAGATAAAAACAGATGAGGAGAAGCCCTTTTCCTCTTCTTCTTCCCTCACTTATTGTATAGGGGGTCTGGAGTTTGGACCAAGAAAAAGAGAGAGAGATTACAGAGAGTGAGAGAAGAGAAGAAGAAGGGAGGGAGAATATGATAAAAAGAAAAGGGGGTGGTTTTCTTTGAATGAATGTTTGCTGGCGATTGGGCGGAACTGAAAGCTCTTGTGTATAAATATGTTATTTCTTTTCTTCTTCTTCTTCTTCTTCTTCTTCTTCTGTTCTGTTTTTAGAAAAACAAACCCACGAAAACTACCAAAACAGAGAAAGGAAAGCCAGCAAAGCAGAGGGGTAGCTAATGGCTCCACATAACGAAAGAGAGGAAGAGTTTTTTTGTCTTCTTAGATTGAATGAAGTGATATAGTCAGGACTCAGGACCACTTATCTATAACGCCAACTGCAAATTAGGCACTAGTATTAACACTTCTTACAAAATCAATCTCATTTTTGGCCCCCTCGTATTGACACTACTTACATCTCCAATTTTTATATTTGTGTTCTAAAGGACATTATATAAATATTTTGATTTCGGGATCCTTGGAGTTTTTGGTTCACTGTAGATTATATTAAGTCAATTCAGCTTCGGAAAGAGGTAGAATTATAAAGGAAAAAAAAAAAGAAACGAGTCATATTTTTCTTAATTAGATGAGTCATATTGATCGGCTATAGGAGTTAACTGTCATATTTGACGTCAGAATTTTGAGTTACTCGGTTCTCAATAATTATTAGTATTATTAAGTAAGTCTATGCGATTGTTTTTGTTTTTAAAATACTAACGCAATTGTTCAGTTAAATCCCTATATTGCCAAGTTTGAGGTTAGAAACTCTTGATGCTGATGAAAATGGATCTCTGAGGTTTCCTCTTCTGGCATGAAATTGCATCAAAATATCTTATGTTTCTTGCCACCCAATCGCTAGTTCGAGCTCTAAGGAATGAGTTCAGAAAACATGTTATCAAACATTTCGTTAGGCTAGTTACGATATCTTGGACGGACCTTCTTTTAGGGATTCAGTATATATATTTATTTATTTTTATAAATACGCCTTATTTATTTAAGAGATATGGTACAACATATGTCCCAAATAAGTAAAAAAAAATCAAATTGCACATTTTTAAAGAAACTAAGAACTGGTTTTAACTTGGCTTTTTCTTGACCATCATGAAACTCCTTTCTTTACGCAGTGATTTAAGACTTGGCCTGGTGATGATACTGGGACTGCTTTCGTTGGAGTGCTCTTGTCCCTTTCTCTTATAGTGATCCTATCCAACTCACTCTCTCTAAGTAAGAGCTCGTCCTTACTTAGTTTTATCGACATAAATGAGATAAAAGGTCGGTTTTCTAAGATTCAAACGCAAATGAAGTTCTAACCATCTGTCAGCGAAAAAGGAATGAATTGATTTTATAGAATTCCTAAGATACTTTATTTTCTTCCGGAAGCAGATGAACAAATAGTGATTTTTAAGTTCCTTTTCCTTTATTTGATTTCAACCCAGTTAAAAAACATTTTGAAAGACCAAATAGGTATCTTAGATGTTGGTCTGAACCAATGTAGTCAATCTCGGCCGTTACGGCCGAGATATCGGCGCTTTTCAAGGTATCGGCCGTAATCCGTGACGATATCCGCGATATCGTTCCCCGAGATTCTACCGCGAATAACGGCCGCATTTCCGATATCGCGGCCGCGACGATACGCCCGTATTTAGGGGTAAAATGGTATTTTCAGTTTAATCTAACGGTCTCTAATATCAAAGACGATCCAACGGTCGTAAGTAAGTTCAGAAATAATCATCTGAAAAGAAACCTAAATTGAACTTCGAAGAACAGAAATTCAGTAACCTAAATTGAAATTTCGAACTTGAAAAACCTCTGAATCTCCGACTAATTTGGGAACAGAAACCTAATTTGCACGGCGTCGTCACTTCTTCTTCAGTTCCTAACCGAATTCTTCTCTCTTCAAAGTAAAAACCATATCACTTAATCTTCCAAAACGCCATGGATATGAATTTTTCTTCTTCTTGATGTATATGTTGTTCGATGTAGATGATTTTGAATGAGTGGGTTGAGCTTTTTACTTGGATTTCTTCAAAGGTTCCTCCATTGTTTTCTGGTACCATCTTAGCCACGAATAGAACTGTCATTGCAGTATTGCACATACTCTAGAATACAGGAAGAATGTACCTGAAAACCATAAAAAATTGAACTCTTTTACCTGAGGCACTCCAGCTAATTAGGAAATTAAAAGTGTAAGAAACAGGCCAAGCACCAAACCAGTTCCAAGAGTTACTAGTTGAGAAGGCTGCTAACTTGAGAAAGCTTCAGCACCTGTACAAGAGTCTCTACTGTACAAGAGTGCAGTACATAACTAATTGAGAAGGCTACTAACTTGTGTACTCCAAATCAGAGTTATTAAATAGTCTAGTCTTACCAATACTCCAGCAAGAGCTAGTAGAGGAACCCAGTCCAATAGCACCTGATGGGTCTGTTTCACAAATTTCTTCCTGATTTATCCGTTAAGATTGCACCCAATATTGTTACTGGTACCTGTTAATCAGCTCATGTATTTAGATTTAGCGCAATTTACTTTATATTTGCTTCTGATTTCTGTGTATTGTGCTTCTGATATGTTGTTTATGTCTTATATAACATATTCAATGCATTTTTAGCTTTAGGTATGTGTTTAATGTCTTCAATGTTAGCCTGTTCATAAAAGTTGTATGCCACTGCACAGCCAACCATCTACTGTTGACTATCTTAGCTTTAGGTAGGTGTTTAATGTCTTCAATGTAATCCTGTTCATAAAAGTGACTATAAGTTTGAATAACCGACTCACTTCAATAGGTAGGTATACATTTCATAATTTACAGACCTGAATTTCTATCTTCAATGTCTTCAATGTAATCCTGTTCATAAAAGTGACTATAGGTAGGTATGCATTTCATAATTTACAGACCTGAATTTCTGCAGACAGACAGAACTTGAAGTATCCATCTATATCTACTGTTAAATATTGTTGTTTACTGTTAACTGTTATCTACTGTTAACTATTGTTGTTTACTGTTAACTGTTATCTACTGTTAACTTTTGTTTGAGTCTAGGGGCAGCAGACAAAACTTGTAGTATCCATCTATATCTACGGTTAACTATTGTTTGTTTAAACTAATTCTATTACCATTACTAATCTATCTTCAACTGTGCAGGTTATGAATTGTGATTATGACTTCTTCTAGTGTGTCTAATGCGAACACAGCAAACACTACATGTTGTTCATTTCCGCCTCCATCTTCAACTCAAACTAAAGACATTGCATGGGAATGGGCTGAACGCAGAGATCCAACAAATCTTAACAAACTAACTTGTTTGTTATGTCTCAAAGTGATGACTGGCGGAATTACTAGAGTTAAGGAGCATATCACTCAAAGGACAGGTAATGTTACATCATGTGGAAAAGCAACCATCGAAATTATAAATAAGATAAAACAAGCAGACTCCATAAAGAACACCAAGAGAGCTCATAGAGGTATTGTTGATTCGATGTATGAACGTGTTAACTTAGATGAAAACTCTGATGATGTTACTGATTTAGAAGTAAATGAAGTTGGAAATGATCCTGATATGTGTAGTGACAGTCAATTGATGTATACATGAGTACAGACCACAGTAAAACTCAACAGACCACTATTGAAAGAGGCAGTGCAGTTAAAGAGAAGTTGAAGATAAATGCATGGAAGAAAATTTCAGCTTGGATGACCGAGAATTCTATAGCTTTTAATACCGTTCGTTGCCCAAGTTTCAAAGAGATGATCTTTGCGATTGGTGACTATGGGAAAGGTATGTTTACTGCTTCACTGTATGTCTACCATTACTAATGCAAGTTTACAAACATTATCACATTAACAATATTCCTGACAATCCATAATTTTTACTCTTTCATGATAGCAATGCCTGCGCCCTCTTATCATCAGATTCGTACTAATCTTTTTAAAGAACAACTTGAAGAAATGAAGAAGTTTGTTGATACATTTAGGGTTCATTGTAAGAGATTTGGATGTTTTATCATGTCAGATGGTTGGACAGATGGAAAAAAACGTCATCTTATTAACTTTTTGTTGAATTGTCCAAAAGGTACAGTATTTTTGAAGTCTGTGGATGCGTCTGACAGATCTAATGATGCCGACTTCATACGTGGACTTGTTAATGATGTAATTGAAGATGTTGGGGCAGAGAACATTGTTCAATTCGTTACTGATAATGGTTCAAACTTTAAAAAGGCAGGGCTTGATTTAATGAAAGTACACAAGAAACTTTATTGGACACCTTGTGCCGCTCATTGTGTTCAGTTGATGCTAGAAGATCTTGGTGCCAAGCTTCCACGGATAAATTCTTCTGTCATTCTAGGTAAGAGACTTGTTACATACATTTATGCTCATTTCCAAGTTCTGAACATGATGAGGGAGATGACACGTCAAAGAGAGTTGCATAGGTCTACAAAGACGAGATTTGCAACTCAATATTACACACTGAAAAGCCTCCAAACACATAAAACTCCTTTGCAAATGATGTTTATGCATGATACATGGGTGAAATCTAGGTTTTCAAAGGAAAAAGCGGGAATGAATGTTCTGAAAATTGTCGCCAATAATACATTTTGGGAAGATATTACATTCTCTTTAAAAGTGCTTGGTCCTTTGGTTAAGGTTGTAAGGATGGTCGATATAGAGAGGAACCCGACAATGCCTTGTTTCTTTGAAGCAATGAGAACAGCAAGGAATCAACTCAAGAACACCTTCAGTGAAGATAGAGAGACTTGGGATATAATCAAGGCGGTATATAAAAGAAGATGGAAGGAAAAATTCAATCACCCTCTACATTGCGCGGCTTATTATCTGAATCCTTCCATATTCTATAAGATCGCACCACAAGAGATGGACAGTGACCGAAAGTATGTGATAATCAAGAAGGGACTTTATGATGCAATGGAGAAGCTTATTGATGATGACGAGGAACTTGATCAAGCTAGAACTGAATTGAGACTTTATAGTGATGCAGCTGGGGTTTTGGGAAGTCCAAGTTGTATAAGAGCTAGAGATAAAGAAAACCCCGTAAGTTTTTTATCTTTTGTAAGTTTAAAGTTCGATTACATTAGTACGAGAAATATTTATATTGACTAACTTTTTTTTTGACTTATGATAGATGATTGGTGGATCACATATGGAGGAATCGATGTCTCACACTTACAGAAATTTGCAATCAGGGTCTTGAGTCTAACTTGTAGTTCTTCTCCGTGTGAGCGAAACTGGAGCACATTCCAACATGTGAGTGTTTACACATTTATCCATCATAAGTGTTTACTACTTCACTATATGCCTGTTCTTAACTGTTTCATCTAGGCATTATAGGTTATAATATTCCACTAGACCGATTTACTTACCTAGGTATCTTGCATATTGCAGTTGCATTCAAAGAAAAGAAATCGTTTGACACAACAAAAATTAAATGATAGTGTTTTCATTCAATATAACAAGAAAATGCAGCGTTGTTATAAATCAATTCAAGAATATAACGATGATGATAAATCTCATGATCCTATCTTCTTGGATGAGCATGACGAAAGTGATGAATGGTTGGATGCACAAAATCTAGATGACTTGATTGCAGAAGGTGATAATGTCACCTCATTTGATGAGTTTCCAGACACCGATGGTGATGCAAGTAGATCAATTTGTAGGAGAAGTGTAATCAATTCTCGAAGAAAGTCAATATACCCAACAAACTCCGAGTATGATGGATATGATATTGATCAGTTGATGTGTGATACTGACACAGGGCTACTTGGTGTTGATAACATCTATGATGATTCTCTTGATATTGATTCTGAATAGAACTAGAATTGTAATATGTTTGTTGTTTAATCTGGATATTTAGAACTTTGAATGCGGTGTTTATTTTTGTTTTTAAACTTTGAACTTTGAACTTTGAACTTAAAGTATGGTTGTTGTTTTTTATCGATTTTTCTTTCTTAAATTTTCTGTTTATGTATTATATTTGCAATAGCTTTAATATTTACAGGTATATAAAATTTGGATAAAAGATTTAATAGTTAGTCCGATATTTGGCCGATAATCTCCCCGAGATATCGTTGTCAAGGTGTCAAGGTCCCGGCCGCGACAAGACCGAGATCCGAGATTGACTACATTGGTCTGAACATGCCACTTATGGCTAATGTTATTTGTAGGAATGTTAATTTATTTTTGAGTCGACGTGATAATTCTTTGATTAACAAGCTTGATGTGATAAAAAAATAATATGTGTAATCGGAATAAATATTTTTAAGAACATTAGAGACATCCTTAAGAAGATTGATTTAGAAAGTAGAAAATTTTCTGATAATATTGTTACTATTGTAACAGCTAGATTGAATTCTTTGAAAAATGAACTTGAAGACTCGTATAACATAAAACATCTCAAATTAGGAATCATCCTGAAATCTTACACATCTTTTGTTCCCCCAGTGTACAAACTATAAACATAAAAAAATCAGGTATATACTTTTATCATAAAGTTCATAATAAACACAACAAGTTTATAGCTAATATTTTGAAAGTAAAAAAGATTTCTAAAATGATAAGTATTTAGGTAGTCATATATTTTTCCAATAGAGTTAAAAGCTTCGAATCTTGAATATTTGTTGGAAATAAGCTATACTTGGTTAAAGATTAGATTTCTAAATTACTTTCACATGCTAGAAGGAGAATTTTGATAAATTATATAACTTCTGCTCGTCTCTCATTCCAAATGAGTTGTTTGGAGTTCCCCGCTAAAATTTTAGATAAATTTGAAAAGTTGCATAGAGATTTCTAATGATATAAATGTTATCCTAAAAAGCAGATTTACACCAAAAGTTGGATATCTATTTGTGTACCTAAATCTCAAGGTTTCTAAGGTTTTAGGAATCCAAGGATATTCAATTTTTCTATGCTAACTAAGTTGGCTTAGAAAGTTATCCCCAATTCCGGCGCTTTTTGTGTACTAGTTTTGAAATAGAATTACGTTACTAATTCCAATCTTCTATTAACTTCAACTAGCAGTAACATATCTGGATATGGTCTAGTATTAGAAAATGAATATAAATTATTCTCAAACCCAAATGCATTTGGGACCTGTGTCTAGAATCTAAAATTGATATTTGGGATGAAAATAAATACCTGGGATTGAATTCCTTATTCTTCTAGTAGTGATTGAGGAGCAAACTCCCATTAGGATTGCTGAGCTTATCAACACAGATGGTTGCTGGACTGTTGAGGTAATCAATTAATATGTATTTTTCACCTAAGGTAGGTGATAAAATTTTATCATTACTAGTTCCATATATCGGTTATGACGAACTTAAATGGCTTCACACCAAAAATGGTATTCCAACTATGAAATTTGTGGATATAGTCTTAACTTCAAGTTTTGGAGATCTTAATCCAGTATTATGGAATAAGATATGGAATTGAAATGATACCATAAAATCCAATTTTTTATCTGAAAATTATATTATACTGTTCCGGCCCCCTCTTAATAATAAATTGGCTAGGTTTACTAATAAAGTTTTTCTTTTTTCTTGTCTTTGTAGTGCAAGTCAGATTTGAAGACCCTTTACATCTGCTTTAAAATTCCCTTTCTGTTATGCAGTCTGGTTTGCGTTTATGATTAATAATATTAACTAATAATACTTCAATTCATAATTGTATTGATAGTTTGTTTCACTTTTGTGTGAAGATTGGGTTGTTAAGGAAATAACTATGGTTTGGTTTATACAAAAGCACAATACAATCTTATGTTTAAGAATCATATATAATCCTTTTAAACTTGTTAGGGAAATCAATTTTAGTACGCCTTATTGAAAGATCCAGGATGGATTTGTGAACCAAAAATTTCCTAACTTAGTGAGTTTGTTCAAAAAAAAAAATTATGTTAATTGATGCCTCTTATGATTATTTACGGGGAGATATGGAGCAGGAGGAGTTTTGTTGGAAGAACAAGGAAAATACATCCATACAAGAGCATCACCTGGACTAGCCACTGGTCCGGAGGAGGCAGAATGTTTTACACTTAAAGAAGCCATTATATGGTCTTTGAAACTCAAGAAAACTTGAGTTTTCTGATATATTTTTTTTGGTGATTGCAAGAATACTATGGAGGCCTTTAGAGGTGACGGTGTGGTCCTTCATTAAATAGCTAAGAAGATAAAGTATTTATGTATTTTGGTTGTTTTATGAATTGTTCTTCAGTTTTCCTTAATATATAAACATTATCGATGTTTTAACGAATCTAATAAATACATAAATACTTTATCTTCTTAGCTATTTAGAATAATTAGAAAGTAGCAGAGAAGACGATAAATTATAAGAAAATAATAACTCGGCGACGTAAACTCAGTCGTTAATGACAAAAACTTAATCGCACAACCAAGTTTTTATCGGGCGACATATACTTTATTGCTCGATATAGTCTTTATCACGATGTGCAAACAACTATATTTATCGGTTTGCCCAAAAAATTTGCTTATTTGCCGTACTCATGTTGGTTTAAAATGGAAAAGTTGGTTAGTTTTCCCTTTACATAGGACTTGGCCTAACTAACATTGTCCTAATCTTAAGTTAATTAATAATATTCCTAGTTATTATACAAAAATAAAGTTATTTTTCCTTCTTGTACATCTATTATTGCAAATGTTTAAATTTTCATAATATTATTGTGTTTGTATTCTGTATTTTGTAGTTTTACTTCTATTTATACAGTATATATTTTTTTGCTCATTTATCACTGAACAGGCTGCAATGCCAGTTGCTTTTAGCTCCCAGAGACTACATGGATGATATGTTTTCTTACTTTTTCTAAACAATTTCACAAAAAAGAATTCTCAATGTATCGATTGATACCGGCCACTTTACTCCCTTCACACGTCATTTAGGTTTCTACTATCCTAGTATCACACAAAAGTAAAACTAAAATGGTAGATATGCCGCATATGCCCCGGAAAAGAATTAGATCACTTTAAAAAATTGGGCCCTGTCTTACTGCGACAGTTCGAGTTATCACCGACATTGAGTGACGCCCCTTCTTTTGCATCCCGCAAGCCCGAGCAGATAAATCACCAACTCCTCTAGTGATATTTACTTGTTGCCGTAGCCGTGCCGTCACACATATCCACACTTTTACCTGTTGCATAAAAAATCAAAGGAAAATCCTGTTATAAAAATTCTCTGCATCACCTAAATTACAACATATGACTCTTTCTAAAAGGCATAAAGAGATAAAATAATCTTCAAGGTTACAAGATGACATCTGAGCTTCTCTTATTGTTTTGTTGAATGCTCCAACATTACTTTCCTTTGAAAGACACCATCTCATCATGGATCCTCTTCCACAACTCTTTGCCCAATATCAAAAAAGCCCAAACTATTCCACTATACTTAACTTAGCTGATTACATCCATTATGGCATTCTGCAATATTTGTTTTTTTTTTCTTTCACAACTTAAATAATTAAATTTATAATTAATTGGTTTAATAGTCCATATATTTATTTTTTCTGGGTTGAGAAAACATATACAATTAGATACTATTTAAATATCTATAAATATCAAAGATACTTTTTTAATATCTTTAATTTGATATTTCAGCCGATCTTTAATTTTTAAATGGAGCCGATTTTTAGAACACTGACCGGAATTCCCTTGTTTATTCTCATTTTTTTTGCTGCCAGTCTGCTGCGAGTCTACGACCCAATAAAACGTTCATTAACTATCTAAAGCGGTAAGTATAACCATTTTAATTACCTAATGGCACGTTACAAACTAGCTTATGGTTGGGCAGTTATCTTCGTGTACAAGTAATGTAGAAAAACAAATCCCACCTGCCTCATTGGGATTTTAGTTATTCAATACTTGAGAGATTTTCTTAGTCTTATTGTAGTTTAGAATTTGGTATATCCCCGGCTCCGTAATGCTGTGAGTTAGCACAACTTCATTTGACTGTTTTTTCTTTTTTCTTTTTTGTATGTGTACTAATCATTTAAATATTATAATTACCGATCATGAGTGCTATACAACATTATATTGTTTACATTGGTTAAAGAGAATTGAAGAGAAGGTATTCTTATTGGAGATAAAATATTCAAAGATTTTATACACATTTAAGTCAAATCATATTTCGTTTTCTTTTCTTTTTCAACATAAAGCAACTTAAATTATAGAGTAAATTTATTAGTAGTTTAAACTTAGTTGAAACCATGTACATTACAGATTAAATCTAAATAAAATTGGTTTTATCGTGCACATCATCTTAGTTTAAATTTGGATGAAACTGGTTTTATCCTGCATATTATGACAAAAAAAAATGTTTTCATCCTTTATACTCTGACAAATAAATATTTTTTTTCTTACGATGTATCTAGTTTCATCTTGCATGCTTAGATATTTATTTATTTTTATGTTGAAGGTGATGTTGGTTTTTTTTTTGTATTTTGTTTTTATTGAACGTGGTGGTGGTAGTAATATGGTGTTTGTTACGATTGAAAATGTTGGTAATGTAAATGGTTGTGCCAGATTTATATATATATAGTCGTATAAGTTTTCTTATCTTATTTTAGCCAAGGATGCAACCAATTTCATCATAGCTATTTTTGAATATACACTTTTTCTTAGTTTAAGTGAGGATGCATCCAGTTTCATCCTAGTTATTTTTTGAATAATTTTCTCTATCTTACTTTAAGTCAGGATGCAACCAGTTTCATCCTAGCTATTTTTTTTCGATTTTTTTTTAATTTACTATCAACAATGGATCTTGTTATGTAGATAATTTAAAACCCTTTTCAAACATATAAGTTTTATTAAAATTTGATATATATTTTGGAAGTTTATGAAAAAAATTTGTGATTGCTTTTTAAATTGGAGAGTAGAAGGATAAAGATAAGGGACATAATTCTCTAAAAAAATGTCCATTTCACTTATACCTAATTTTTACAAGTTCACTAGGACCATATTTTAAAGATATTTGGATAATAAACTCACTTTCTTTTAAATTTAAAGAGATTACATGAAGTAGTTAAGAGCAATTGGAAAATTACAAAATTCCCACCAAAAAGAGAAATATTATTCACAGCGAAACAAAATAAAATCCCCATTTCCACCTCAATATAAGATTAAGTTATAAAAAGCTGACCCCAATTAGAAGCGATCATCCCTAACAAAATGCCATTTAATTCTACATTATTTGTGTTTGGGCAGAAATTCTCATCAACCCAAAACAACCAAAGATTATAACTAAAATCATCAAAGGAAAAGGAAAAGAAATTGACACAGTGATTTAACGTGGTTCAGCCCTAAATGGCCTACGTCCACGGGTAGTGAAGTTGAGAAGTTTTTATTGATGAGATTGTGGGTTACAAAATACAGAAAGCTCTATTGGAGCTATGATCTTTTTACAGTGAAAGAAGTTCCATGGAAGACCCCAAAAAAATCTGATCCCCCTCTCTGTTCTTCCTCCTTTTCTTTTAAAGGAAAGTGACAAAACTGCAAGTGATGTGGCATCCGTTTCTAATACGTGGCATCCTCAAGTCATCCCATCTGTCGACTCTATCTCTTTCAGATACTTCCACGTGGCCTCTCCCTATCCGTCCATCTATCGACCTTATCTTCTTATCCAACTATCCCTTAAACGGTCTGGGCTGGTCTGGTTGGCTTGCGGGAACGGGTCACGGATCTGGCTTGCGGACCTGGCTTGCGGGAAATGAAAGTGATATTCCTGCGAGACTGGTACGATCCATGCTTCGGACCATGCTACGATCCATGTTTCGGTCCATGCTTCGGACCATGCTACGATCCATGTTTCGGTCCATGCTTCGGACCAACAGCACTTCGGACTTGTGCATCGGGATGTCTGCGCTTCGGACTTTGAGTACAGTCCGGACTTGTGTAGCGGGACATCATGGGTAGCGGGAATGCTGAGCTTTGCTGTCGTTGCTGCCACGTGTTGGAGCAGATTTTTGGTATAAACAACATGCCCCCTTTTCTTGAGAGTTGTTCGAAGAAAAACTCTTAAGAAAAACGACTTCACATCTCGTCCGAATCATAATGTGGCGGTTGATGTTGCTTGTGCATTTTTATTTTATGTTGTAATTTTGTCCCTGCAAAACAAAATTTTGTATACATATATATACTGATTGTTAGTTTTCAACCGCAAGGTTCCTTTGTACCCTGGGTTAATATTATGGAATTTTTTGCCAGAGAGCACACCTCCTTTCACGGAGTTATGACATAAGGCAACACACGTACGAGTCATACCCGGGCTAGGAGCAAGCTACAGGGTGTCCCAAATGTGCGTATAAATTTTTGAATTTTGTATCAAGACTCTTGCATGGGTTCCCCCTTTGGGGATGGACCCAATAATCTTATATGGTCTCCAGCCACGGAGTTCATCAGGACACACGCTTAATTTATCTCGGGCATGGAGTAAATTAATGTGTGGCCCATAAATTTTGTATCAAGACTCTTACATGGGTTCCCCCTTTGGGGATGGACCCACTAGTCTTAACTTGTCTCCGAAGAGATTGTCTCATGAACGGAGAAATATTGGTAAGAAATATACCTGAAATGTAGATGAGAAGTTTACTTGAGAATCATCCAGATAATTCTCATTTCTCATTTCTTATTTAAGACACATCCCATATTCTTTATATACATGAGAAACATATATAGAAAGAAAATATGAAATATATTTTAAATAAGACATGAGAAATATCCGGATGAAATATCATTCTATTCCGAAGTAATCCTTGTTTGAGAAATCAGAAGTATACGAATATAAAAGTACTCTCCTTCCGGAAATATTTAATAATAAGTTGAAAGAGATACCCATTTTTGAATGATAATTCCTGTAGGAGCGTTTAGATTGCCGCAAGAAGTATATGAGGTATCGAATGAAAATTCATATCATAACTCATGTGAAGTATATGAAGTATCGCCTTTCAAACAAGTTCAGAATAAATTGAAGTATTTACTGAATATTCTTCGTGAAGTATGAGCCATTTGAAGTATCATTTCTCAAAAGCTCATTTAAAGTATTAATTGTTGCCTTATGTTAAGAAGTACAAGGCATATAACTGGCGAAAAATATTATTTATTTAGCCTTAATTAATTATTAAAATGAAATAGTTAATTGGCGTGCATAATTTAGCTCATTTCACAGCTAAAACTTTGATTTCTTTATAGCATGCCCCCCAGTGCATCATTATTGCATGGCTGTCGTATCTCTGAAGTGTCCTTCATAGGTATCTTCACACTTCATAAAAATGTCTTAAACATTTCATAATATTAAATGAGTACAAGCTAAAATGATCTTCATGCTTGTTGTTGCATACTACTGTTAAATATAATCAAATAAATTAGAATTTGTGCAGATTAAGAACACATCATATTAAATCAATAGATTTCTATCATAGATGATTATGTGATTAATTATCATGGTGCATGATATCAAATGTGATTCAGATGTCATTGAAAGCAATTAATGAGTAAAAAATGTATGTTAAATGAGAAAATGACTTGTAATATTGTGATACTAGTTAAGAATTTTTTATCATTTAATTCATTATATATTTGTGCTATTTATAAATTAAATAAGTTCATACTTGATCAATTCATATTTGTGCTATTGAAAGCAATTATGATATCACATGTATTCAGATGCTATTGAAATCATTTGATCAATTCATACTGTATGACAGTTTGTAATAATCGAGTAAAATATAATCGATGGATGCCAATTAAGAAATTTTCATCATCTAATTCATTATATAGATATTCTATTTATGAATTAGATTAACTCATGCTTCTTGAATAATTAAAGTATATCATGATTAAATCATTTAATAATAACAGTTAAGAATTATTTTTAATAATTATTTTTTATATTATAAACATTATAATCAAAAATTAAAAAAAATAACGTATATTTATCTTTTTTGAAATGTTTGTGGATCGATATACGTCTTTTCTTATCTATTGAAGTTGTGATAATAATTATCTAGCTGTAACAATTTAATTTAATTTATTATAATAATAATAATTTATTATTATATTTATAATTATTATTATTATTATTATTTATTTATTATTTATTTATTTATTTTTATTTTTTTTATGCACCATGCAAAATCAGAAGCAAAAAGATCTGAGTCAAATTAATGGTCAACTGCTGGTTAATTAACGGTCAAAAGGTTAAGAGGGAAAGATGGGTTAGCCGAGTCAACCAATCTGACTCGGTCTAACTGGTCTTGTTCAACTGAGTTGGATCAAACTCAGTGAGTCGACTCACTGGAAAGAAAATCCAGCAGAGTCTTGTCTGTTTTTAGTTATTTTCCAGCCTAAATCAGGCTATTCTTTTCAATCCTTCCCTGCAATTCATATATTCATTTGATGATAAAAACACATCAAGTTCATGCCACAATTTACCCATTCTATGGCAGTAAAAAACATATGGCATAAGATATCAGAACTCTCTTAACTTCTAATGTTTACTTAAAGCACCAATCAAGAAAGGCAAGCTTTAAAAATTCAAAACATGCTTCAAAGCTTAATTGGATTGAACTCAAGATAGAAAATGGGCTAAGTGCAAATTATTTTGGAATCACAGTCAAATATCAAAACACACGGGTTCTGATTCTAGAAATGGGTTTATTACCAACTAGCATGAATAAATTTAGGCAAACACTGCACCATTTAAGATCAGACATGCCAGTTATCTGATTCAAATTAACTTAAACATTATTTAATCTTAACCACAACCCAATTATTTGAAATGAAACAACTAGTGTAGAAAAACAACTAGGTATCATGATGTGATTCTAATAATTGAAATTTTTTAATAATTGATACATAATTGATACTTAGCTCGCTGAGAAAGCGAATTGCAGATGTATTGAATGAGCTCTTTGCTTATTGCAACTGCTGTTGGAGTTTTTTCTATTCATTGTTGCTGATGAAAGTACATTATTTGCGCTCAGTTTTTGGTTAGCAACATTAAGTTCATGGGTAAGAACACCCAATCTCTTATGCAGTGATAAAAGAACCCCAGTCATGCCGTAAACATAGTCGTATCCTCTAGCATTAGCTTCTAGAAATTCTGCGTACTTGAAAAGCAAGGCAGGTGTAAATCCGTCTCCGACCTTGATGACATAGTCTAAATTTTTTCATTTGTTTCTCCTTTAGAGTCTTGATTAGTAGAATAACTGGCAAGTACCACCTTCTCCAGGACCATAACTCATGTATCAACATTAAAGGTCGATTTTAATGAAGAACTAGGATGCACTTATCTTCTTGTGCTTCCTGCATGCTCAACAGTTGTTCATATCCAGTTAGAACTTCAAATAATGGAGGTTAGGTCACTACTCGATATAAAATGCACCAGATACTTAAAAAAAATCTACTAGACTAGTTGAGGATAACAAACAACATTAGGTACTTTAGCTTCATTAGCTTGAGGTAAAACGATTAAATTGTACTCATATCTAAACTTGTATAAAAATAACCGTTTAAGCTGTAATATAGGTTCAATAGGCTTTAACCAATGTAAACACTGTAAAATAGGTTCTATAAGCTTTAACCAATGTCAATTAAGCTCTTAAGAAACAAACAGACAACAATCACAAAGGATTATCCTTATGTTTTTTGAATTGCAAAATAAGGCTAAACCTTCTCAAATAAAATTCAGTTGAAGAGGATAATAAAAGTTTATTAAAATGCAATCTAATACTTCCCTAGCATTCAAACAGGGTTTCATTATGAATATGAAAGAAAAAGGGTTGTGCTTTTGGCAGTATTGAAAGTTCATGTTCAAATCACACATAGATGATAATTAAAGAGCAGAGATGAATTGAAATCATTTTTCATGATACAAAATGAATATAGCAATCAAATAATTAAGGAACGATAATGAATACTTATCTCTTTTCAAACTATGAATACTTATCTCTTGCATGTTGGAAGCATCATCAGCTCAGGATGATAGTATGGCATTGTCGACTGGAAGGACTACAAGAATAATTGGTTGGTACCATTCTCATCCACATATCACAGTTTTACCATCTCATGTTGATTTTCGAACACATGGTATGTATCAACTGCTAGATACTGGGTTCATCGGACTGATTTTCTCTTGTTTCAATGAGGATGCACAAAAGACTGGAAGAATCCAGCTTATTGCATTCCAATCTTTAGATGGGAAGCAGAAATACATGACATGACTAGTTTCTGTAGTCCCTGTTAATAGCAGTCCAGTTATAGAAGTTGATTCATCTTTGAGCACTTCAGAAAATGTGTTACCAAGATCTGCCTCTGGAAGGCCAGAATTATCTGAGCACGGTAATGCAAGTTCAAGAACTATTAAAGCTTTGGGATCCTTTAGCAAGATAGTACAACCCATTAGCACCCTTTAGCAAGATCAACCCAATGGCTTAGGACACCCTTCAAAGAACATAAGTGTCTTCACCAATTTCTTTCCTCCTGCATCTACTATTTGATCTTCTACACCCTGTGCTCCTAAATTGGAATCCTGGAATGAGCTTGTACACTCGCTGAGAGAGTGAATTGTTGGTGTCTTCACATGATTTGCGTTGGTTACAGGCCTCCATGTTTGAGAATTTGATTCATTAGAATTTTGTTCTCTGTAGCTCCTGCTTGAACCAACCCTGTGCCTCTGTTGTATAAGGTTATCATGTATGCCCATACCATGATTGCGAGTATAACCCGCTGTTCTTTGATTGCTTTCAGAAGGTTGATTGATCCTATTATTGGTTTGAGATTTAGAAGATGAGCGTCGATCGTCACGATGCTGAAATTACGGTGATGGCATCGAAGGGTTCTCATTTGCAGGATGAAAATGTGAATTTGAGTCCTCACTTGAAGCAGTGAAAACACCAAATTTTGAGTCAGAAAATTTCACAAATACATTGCGTGCATTTTGCTGTTGATGTCTCCATGGAATTGTTGATGATTTCTAAAACCATTCCAGTTGTTGCCCTGCACATGTTAATCATTCTCTCCTAAACCCATTCATCCAAATCATTTGTATATCATAATAATTGCAGGGATTAATTCATAAAGGAAAATTAGATTAAATTAAGGAGAAAAATTCCCAAATCAAGTTAAAATTTTAATGCTCAAAGTTTTAAAAATCAATCTGATGGGTTTGTAATTGATGATTTATACGTTTCAAATCTGTAATTAAAGCGTATTTTGAGATGAAATTTCCAAAATAAGTTTCCTAATACGTTTTAAAATCGAATGTTTCAAATTGGAAATTACTAATCGAAAATTTGAGAAGAAGATTTCCGACAGCTTTGTTTTAAAATTCCAAGTCTAAGATTAAGAAATAAACAAAGAACTCAGAAGAGAGTTTTTTTTTTCTTTTTTTTTTCTTTTTTTTCTGTTGGTGACGTTTCCATCTGATTTCCTTCTTCCCCAGTTCTTTGAAGCTTCAATCAATTTTATAGATCATGTAGGATGAATCCTTTAACTCATCCCTGTTTCTAGCGCCAAATTATTTGGGCAGAAATTCTCATCATCCCAAAACAACCAAAGATCATAACTAAAATCATCAAAGGAAAATGAAAAGAAATTGACACAGTGATTTAACGTGGTTCATCCCTAAATGGCCTACGTCCATGGGTAGTGAAGTTGAGAAGTTTTTATTGATGAGATTGTGGGTTACAAAATACAGAAAGCTCCATTGGAGCTATGATCTTTTTACAGTGAAAGAAGTTCCAGGGAAGACCCCCAAAAAACCTGATCCCCCTCTCTGTTCTTCCTCCTTTTCTTTTAAAGGAAAGTGACAAAACTTCAAGTGATGTGGCATCCGTTTCTAATACGTGGCATCCTCAAGTCATCCCATCTGTTGACTCTATCTCTTTCAGATACTTCCACGTGGCCTCTCCCTATCCATCCATCTATCGACCTTATCTTCTTATCCAGCTATCCCTTAAACGGTTTGGGCTGGTCTGGTTGGCTTGCGGGAACGGGTCACGGATCTGGCTTGCGGACCTGGCTTGCGGAAAATGAAAGTGATCTTCCTGCGGGACTGGTACGATCCATGCTTCGTACCATGCCATGTTTCGGTCCATGCTTCAGACCATGCTACGATCCATGTTTCGGTCCATGCTTCGGACCAACAGCACTTCGGACTTGTACATCGGGATATCTGCGCTTCGGACTTTGAGTACAGTCCGGACTTATGTAACGGGACATCATGGATAACGAGAATGCTGAGCTTTGCTGTCGTTGCTGCCACGTGTTGGAGCAGATTTTTAGCATAAACAATTTGTTTGGTACTAAATCTGGACTTTAATACTAGATGGAAATGGTGCCTCAAAAGATATACTCAACTCAAAGAGATGAATTCAAGAAAATGAATGTGTCACGTTTCGTTTTAAGTAGTAACTAATTAAGACTTAAGAGTTGATATGTTGATCATTAAAACTATCAATCTTGTTGGATATATTTGTCTTATTAAAGTGTAATTACGTAGTACATACGCACATTTGTTATTACAGATAAAATGTCAACATGATGAAGCTATTTAAATGCCGCATTTAAGTATTTCCGCAACTAATTAAGAATGGCAAGAACATTTGTAATGTATGTGAATGATGCTTGAATGGTTGGGGCGGGGTATGTGTGGCATCTGGAGTCAACACATGTGGTTATTCTAGTGTATCTATCATCACAAGTCAAAGATTACAAACGAAGGTTGTTTATTCATAAAACTTTAAGAATGAGTGAGTACACACATGATGTGCATACCGTTTGCGTGTAATACAACTTGAACAATCACAAATTTGGACCCTCCATGCCATTTAAACAGTACCCCGAAAAAGTTAGTCGTTCTGGAGGAAAAAGTAATTCACCGTCTATCCATTTTCTCGATTTTGGAAGAGTTTTACTCGTTGTCCATGTAAAACTGCTGTTTTAAACAATCTCATTTCTAAAAATAATTTTAGACGTCAGTGATTAACAACATTTTTTTGTTCTTGCAAGTACTTTTCAGAGGCCAGGTTGGCTTTAGGACCTTAGTTAGTAATTCGATGAACGACAATAATTCGGATTGGTAGAAATATGTGTATTATTCTTCCAGAATAAATAAAAACTTGGTTAACTATCCAGTCAATTATATGTGATTCGGAAAAATACAAAAATACATAAATTCGTGTTTAATGTGTTTCACATTTCTTAATACAGTTTAAATATTTCGACAAAATATATAATAAATCAGTTACAAAAAAATATATACTCACACAGTGAATATGCCTTATGCATCACTTTTATCTGACTTTAGGATACCAAAGAGGTCTCCTTTCCTTACTCCATGTGTAATTAACTTATACGCATGATCCATAGGTGGTCAACTAGATAAAAAGTCAGGGATAGTTTAGTATAGAAACTCTCTCTTAAAACTTTTTCTCTCCGATAACTAACTGAAACCCTAGCCGCCCGAGTTTTCTCCTGTTCAGATCAGCTCCAAAGCTCAACCCATCTTCTCCTTCTTCATCATCTACTGATTTCCTGTTTGTTTTTGTTTTTTCCTTCTATTAGTAAAGACCCTTCATCATCTTCCTCACTTACCGATCCAGTATTTAGTTTTAGTTGTTCTTGGTTGTATTGAATTTTCATCACCTATTTTCCTAGATTTGCTGCTCAAGATCTTTATTTTATCTATTGTGATTTTAAATTTTTGGGTTTGTTGACTAAAGTGGATTCCAGTCAAGGTTTTGGGATTTCTCAACAAGTTCTTGCTGATTTCTTTTCAATCCCTAGAACAAGCTCTTCATATCAAAGGAGTCTACATCAAGTTTCAACAAATCTTCAGGTAAACAACAACAAGAATCACTCAACAGTAATATGAAGGCTCCATGACTCCAATACCTGTTCACATATCAGCATCAACTAGATATCCAAAGACACAGACTCAGGTAGTTACAATGACAACAAAGACACCAAGACCGATTTCGAAGAAGATCCAGACCGTTCCAGACCGATTTATCCAAATTATAATCGATTTAGGTTATACTTTCTACCTGTGCTATTGTTACTTTGAGAAAATCATTGGCAGATGGATGGATCTATGGATCCTATTATACCTTTGTCACCTTCACTATGATTTTGAAAAAACCCTTGAGAAATGGTTGGATTTACGTATCCTAACATCTCTATTACATGTAGATTTGTTTTATGGTTTGCATGTGTTATTTTTGATCCAACCAAGGCCATTTAAACTTGTCATGTTACCCTGCAATCGGTTAGGAACGGAAGGAATTCTTTTTCAAATTAGGGCTTGGGACTATGATGTTAAATGGTTTGAATGCCCTTGTTGTCAGTTTGAATTCTTTAAAATCTATGTAATTGTTGAAAATTTCCGAGTCAGTTCTATAAACTTTCCCAGTCTTGAATTGGAGTTTTATGATAATATGTTTCTGAGGGTTACCTCTTTTCCTAAAAATAAAATAAAAATAGATTTACTCTTTTTCAACTCTTTCGTTCTTCTTCTTCTCTCAAATATTCTGAGTGATGTATGAAGGAAAAGGTTAATTGTGTCTCTGATGGATAAAGTATTAATGAAGAGATGTTGGGAGAAGAGTATATACTTTTAATTTAAATATATAAATATTTGAACACTAATATTAGACAATAGATCTTCTCCATCTTTCTTCTAATTTTTAAATTTGAAGTTTTTCTTCGATCTTCTCTGAAAAAATGAATTAATATACGACGAATTTTGTTAACGAATTATTCGAGAATCCGTAAAAAGCACGACTAAATCGTTTTTATAGCAAAAGTCTCACTGGTGTTACAAATGGACGCCAGATTTGTGAGGAAATGAACAATTCACGAATATGCACAAATAATTCGATAAAAATTTGCCGAATTGCTAACTAGGCTTAGGACATGAGATCTCATATTGTTTATTCATTCAAGTCATTCCTAGGGTTAATTATATGTAAACTAAATTTATTAATGGAAACCCAAGTCTATGAAAAGTGAACAATCCATGCACTTCGAGAAAAGGAAAAAAATTAACTTATTAAATTTCAAAAGCAAGTTATAGAGTAAGAAATGAAACAATCCTCTAACGAGTCATGACTTACAACAGGCTATAAAGGGAAGAGCTGGTTTAGACACCACCACTATCCCAACCAACAAGCTCATAAACAAAATTCTAGTCTCGGAGAATTTTTTTTTTCTGTTAAATCCAAATCTTATTAAATGAAAGTTTTAACTACTTCGAACGAGGATGAGTTTTCCTTAGCTTTTAAATATTACATCTTCAACCCTATTATACCAAAAAAGACATGGAAGTTTCACTTGAAACCCAATAATTCAAAATTTCAACAGAACTCTATAGCTAGCTGCAAGTGCTATAACACACTAATTTCGATTTGTCATGAATTTTATTATATGCATATTACTCGTGCAACAACATGTCTACTGGATAGCTTTGTGATTGTGAGGCTAGGAGTCCCTGGGATAAAAACCATAGGTAGTACCGTCGTGGAAAGACTTGTTTCAAAAAAATAATAATTGTAGAAAGACATACTTTTCTTTTTAGAGGAAAAGGTAAGGAAAAGTGGAAAAGATAAACTTACTTGGATATATCTTATAAATATATCCTATTTACTATATGATTTTTCCTTGAGGTTGAGATTGCTATAGCAACCATTTAGTTCCCTTTGTATGAAATAAAAGTTGTTTTTGGCCTTTGGAACATTGTTAAAAACAATTCCACTTAGTAAGGTTGATTGTACCTAGCTATTATAATGTCAAAAGCCATTTGGAGAAGAAAAAGTTAGAAAAGTCGTTTGGAGTTTTGGATCTAGTAAATCTCCTAGTCCAACTGGCTATACCATGGAATTTCTTAAGGTTGTCTGGGGAATTATTAAACTTGAGCTAATGGATGCGATAAAAGAGTTTGAAATATGGGTATCTAGATTGAATACTTAACCGCACCAACACAATTCTCGTTCACAAGTATGACGGTGCAGAGACTATGTATAACTTTAGGACCATTAGTCTCTTTGGAGGTACTTACAAAATTATCTCTAAGTGCTTGACTGACAAGTTGAAAATCGTTCTTTCATCTATCATTTATGAATTTCAAGGTGTTATCGTTGATCAAAGGCAAATTACATATGGCATCCTCATTGCGGTTGAGCTAATTGATGTGAGAGAATGGGATAACAAGCCTGACATTATGGTGAAAGTGGACTTGGGAAATCCTTTGATAACATTAGTTGGAGTTGTCTTGATACATCATAACTAGGTTTGGCTTTGGCAATATGTGGATAAATTGGATCAATTGGTGCGTAACATTAAGAGATTCATGTATATGAATAGAAGGCCTTAAATTTATTCAGAAGTGGTAAGGGAATAAGGTAGGGAGACCCAATCTCACTTTTCTCTTCATCATGGTCGTTAAGGTTTTGCCTCTCATGATTAAGAAAACGACTTCTCTTAACCTCATTAGTGGCTTCAAACATGCTAAGGAAGGCTGCACCATAAACCATCTGCAATTGGCATATGATCTTATTGTTTTTCTCGATGGTAATGGGGAGGAAACTTTAAATCAGAAGGATGTCCCATTGTTTTTGAAATGATTTCAGTTTTGAGAGTTAACTATAAGAAGAGTGAAATGGTGTCTACTAGAGATTTTGTTCATATTGATGCTTGTGCAAACTTAGTAGGGTGTTCCAGAGTCCAGTTTCCTATCTTGGAATCCCATCAGGGAGTAAATCAAAGGCTACGGGTGTTTGGGATGTTATCCTCCAAAATTTCGAAAAGAAGTTGAATCTGCGGAAATGAATATACATATCCATAGGACGAAGGCTTATGCTTATTAAACATGTCCTATCTAGTACTCTGACTTACTATTTATCTCTTTTTTCAACTGCCATCTTATGTTGAGAGGCAAATGGAAAAAATAATGCGCCACTTTTGGGGCTCAACTAATGTTGTGAAGAAAAACAGTTGGGTTGGATGGGAAAAAGTCTGCTTATCTAAGGAAAAAAGGGGAGTCGGTCTAAAGAAGTTAAGGCTCTTCATGCCAAATCGGTGTGGAGATACTACAAGAAAGAAAAATCTATATGAAAAATACTAATACATCAATAATTTGGAAACAACTCTTCAAAGATGGTAGGGAAAAGTTTGTGGGATGGGATTCTCTAAAGTAAAGAGCATATTAAGCTTAACTATGTGATTCATATTAGAGGTGATGACCGATGTATCTTTTGGTAGAACGCTTGGCTTCCCTTAAACTTTTTGTTTCCATCCCTCTTCAAACTTTGCAAGAACAAAGATGCCACTATCAAAGATATTGTATTTAATGGGTAAGACTAGAAATTTCAATTTTGGCAGGTATTTGAAAACTGAGGAAGTAAATGAAATCTACCAACTTCTCGTTGTCTTACAAAAACCAAATATCTTGGTTGATGATGTAAATCACATGACCTGGATGCACGACAACTCTTTTTCTATGACTGGCTGCTATAAGGTTTTTGAGGAGGATGGTTTACTGTTTTTTCCTGTATAAGAGCTTGTGCAATCATAGGGTTCCACAAATTTATTTATTATTTATTTTTGTGGTGCTTTTGTTATAACATCGCTCTTACTATTGATCGTTTGAGGGGAATCATTTTGGTGAATGGCTACATCTTTTGCAAAAAAATATTATTGAATTAGACACAGATCCTTTTATGCACTGCGAAGTTATGACTGTAACTAGGAACTGTTTTCTTGCCAGTTTGAATATGTCATAGGTTTTGCAGGACAATATTAGGGGTTCCTTTTTTAAATGGCAGCATAAGAAAAGTAGGTCAATGAGAAGAAACTATGGAGGCTGCTCCTTTTTGTTTTATGGTGGACAATTTGGCGGGAGAGGAACAAAAGAATATTTCGGGGCAAATACAAGTAAACTTTTGATGATGTCAAGATTTTGCTTTACAATTGGTCTATAAGTCTTAAACTCTTTTGTGGTATACTTTTAAACCTGAATGTTTAGTAATTGGGGTGTTGTTGTATATAACCATTATGGAACATTTTAAGTTTTGCTTTTATTTTTGTTGTTTCATTTTTCTTGTATGTCACTACTTTAGTGGCTTAGTTGTTTTTAATGGACTTTGTCCTTTCTGAGTCAATTTTTTTTTAATGTTTGTAGAAAAGTTTTCAAGAAAGTCTAACCAAAGAGTTTTTTTCTAATAGATTGATGCTACTTTAGATGTCTCTATATAGTACACAATGTTGGTTTTTTTTTAAAGAAATATTTAACAATTTTTTTTAATATACCGCCTAAAAAACCCATGGAAAAACCTCTTCCTCACATATGAAGATATATTGGGGCCTAAAAATACCCCTTGCTAATACAAGGGGTCGGGGTCTATCCCCATGTGAGGGGGCGGTTTATATATATATTTTTGGATGGTATGTGTAGCAGTATTGATTATTCTAAAGGGAATAAATAAAAAGAAATGATCACGCGATTCATATACGTTAGTTTTTTTTTTCTTTTTTCCTTTTGATTGATGGTCATGCATTAGTTCTTTATAAATGGAATTATTATAAAGCACTCTCGGTTATTGTAGTACACTTGTATGTACAAAATAATCACTGTACACATGACATTCTTCTAAGAAAGTAAGACCAGGGAGTGCAGATCGCACGCGATATACAAGATCAAACCCATAGTTGCTTTATCTCACCACAAGGTAGATTCAAATGGAATGACAGATTTAGTCTCGACTAATATTGATGAGATGTGACAAGAGGAACAATTTTCTGGAATGGGTTAAGGCCACCTACCCAAGACTAAATGCAACACACATGTTATAAAGTGCACATGGCTATCGCTTGATGGATCGGCAAAGAAATAAACACACAGTAGAGTTGGTACCCGTACCTTGGATAGGATGGAACGTAGGACCGTATAACAACTACACGCAGGCAAGGTACGAGAGAGTGCGTGACAACTAAGGAGAAGGTGGACCCCACGTATAATTCTATAAATACTCAGCCCCACCACATGACAAAGGGTTGGATGATTTTAGGGGAGAGCATAAAAAAAAGAAAACCATATCATTGTAATCTTTTTCCCTTCCTTTCACTCAAAGTCGAACCGACTTAAAAAAACTCATTGTATCAAGTTCAAGCTCATAGTGAAACTATTACTTATACCCATGTGGAATAGGCTTAGCCGAACCACGTAAACACCTGTATCATTTACATTCTTGCATTTACTTTCAGCACTTCGTATTAATTATTATACTTCATCCCGCACCGCTTACTAACTGTCATCCATATTGTCGATCTATGCATTGCTAACTTTGATTATAACTATTATACCTACCTAGTGGTTTTTAATAGTAACAACAATGGTAACGTCTTTGGGTGATAATATATACCAATGATCTTAGCTCAAAACTCATCGACATCATTTAACTTATCAAAAAAAATAAAATTAAAATGTATCTTAATGAAACACAATTGACCACATGTATATCCTATATACCCAGAGCTGGCATTATGGTGACTTTAGGCTATGCCAAATTCAGGTTTTGGATATGGAAAAAGCAACCACTATAGTGCTAGGATATTTGGAGGCAGAATCTAAGTTTCCGTGTAAATAGTGTCAGCATGAACTGAAGTTTTAGAAGATAGCAAAATATACACAGAAAACACGCATGCGTTCTTTCATTTGATCCTCTCTTCTAAATCTTTTTTAATTCAAATAAAATGAGCAAAATTATCCCATTTTGATGTTGAAGGTGTTCCAAGTGAAATTTTTATATCGTGTGGCATTGGAAGGGTTTCTTTTAATAAAAAGTGGTTATATTGTATTCTTCAATTTTGATTTCCATCTTCAAACGATTCAAAGGTTAGTAATTCTAATTTTAGGATTTCACATGAAATTTTCTTTGATAATCATGATATTCTTGATTTTACGTTTAATACTCACATTGTATACAACTCATTTAATTATTTGAACATAAAATTAGTTAAGACCCCATGATAATTAACTAGTTGTCTGAAGTATTGGTGATCAATAGTTGTGGTATTTATGTTGAATGTTGATTGCATTGAATTAAAATTAAATTGTGCTTACAAGGTACGATGAGTCTTATGCGTGGGTAGTTGAGACAAACTTACGAAATCAATTTTGATTCATCGAGCGATGATGAAGAAAAAGCTCTTATACTCTATCGACTATTAGAAGGTTTTTAGACGTATAATTCGTCAACCGTTGCTAAGAAAGTGCAAACAAGCCGACGAAATAATCATAATCGAAAGTTGCATGATTATTTTACACCGGACGTGACTTATACTTCAAGACAGTTCAAATAATTCCTAGGTATAAAACAACATTTGTTTATAATTTTTTTAAGAAAAAGTCCTTGTAGTTGATGAAGAATGGCATCAACATCCGGATGCAATTGTCAACATGGGATATACTCCTTGTATGAAGATAGTTTCTGTGATGAAATATTTTTGCAAAAGTACTTCGACCGACAGTATAAATGATCACACTCGTACTGATGCAATAACAACATATTACTATCTAAAGAGATTTTGCAAAACAATGTGTAGAACTTTTAGCAAAAGCTACTTGTAACAAACTACAATTGAAGATGTTCATAGGTTGCTAGCATAGAATTCCAAACAAGGATTTCCTGGGTAGCATGGTATTTTAGATTATATGCATATGCCATTGAAGAACTGTCCGGTAGCTTTGCAAGGAACATATAGGGGTAACGACAATGTCAGTACGTGAGACGATATTAGAGGAGGTTGCATCATTGATTTATGGTTTTGGCATGCTTTTTTGGAATACGAGAATAAAATAACAACTTGAATGTTCTGGCACACTCCCCCCTTATTAACTTACTTCTCAGTAGTATTCGACATCCATGTCATTTTTTCATCAATGAAAATTACTACCAGATAGGTTATTTTCTAGCCGACGGTATCTACCCAAAGTTAAAGACAATTATACAAGCTTATCAGGTAACTCTGGACATTCCTGAATTTGATAGGTTTAACAAGTACTAAATAACTAAGAGGAAATATGTTGAGCATATGTTTGGAGTTCTTCAAGAAAAACTTGGGATTGTTGGATTATCATGTAAGTATTAGAAACAAATTGACTTTAATTTGATCGTGAAGTATTGTCTTATTTTTTACAACATGGTTATCGAGCATAAATATCGAGATATAGAATGCACTACAGTTGTTCCAGGTATGTTAAAAGTACCAAATGGCCTTGTTGTTTATTACTCTAAAAAATGTTGAATATTTCCAACAACTAGGAGCTGATTTTCTTGAAGATGATTTTCTTTGTTGTCTATTACTCTAAAAAATGTTGAAAAATATATGCATGTCCTGGAAGAATCAAGTTTATTCGAAGATGATTTTGAGTATGAAGAGAGAATTATAATGAAATCTCATTTGAAAAAGAATTACCTGATGAAGATAAACAAGTTATAAATAAGGCACAAGTTGGTGATTTTTAAGATAATGATTATCAAGATGGAAATGAATACTTAGGTGAACAAGTTGTTAGAGAATTTCTCGGTTGAGCCCACAAATGTTGGTATGTCAAGATTGTTGTCAATGTTAGATGACCAAAACTATTTATTGATTTAACGTCTATCAAAGTCAGTCTCAGACTAGGATTAAATTTACGTAGTTGAGTATCAGAAATCACCGAATATCCTTGAAGATTGAAGACTAGAGAACACGAAGACATTTGCGAGAACTTCATAAACAAAGGTATGTGAATACTGACTTTCTTATTTACTCATTATTTATACCATTTTATATTATGAGAAAATTCCATATGGATTTAGTATGTATGATGAATTACAAAGAAGAAGTTTCGAGTTTAAGCTTGTACTTGACCAATATCGAAATACGAACTCAAGCATTGGATGTTCATAGGAATTATCATATTTGAGGTTGAGAACAATTCTTAATGCTTATCAAACTATGTTTATGAAAGAATATCCTAAAAATATCAAGTTGTATTAATGTTCACTAAATAATTTTCTAGTTCCCGAACTGTACAAAACTTGATGTTATTGAACTCCAAAGTGCATAAGAGTTCGCCAACTGATTTTCCTATAAGGAGTTTTTCGTCTCTAACCTTGTAATTACGCAAGTTTAAAATCTAAACTTGATTTCGATAGATCTTGTGAGGAAGAATCAATTAGGCATCCTATAACTTTTGAAGAGACTAGTTTATCCTAATTGTTGAGGTTTGTTTGAGATATTTTTTACTTGGAGTTCCCTCAAAGCAAATATATTTCCATTACCTTGATTGAAATATATCTAAGGGAAACTAAATAAGTGTCCTGTTAGAGGCAAGGTAACATTAGTCTTCACGAATGACTGTGGAGAAACTCCTAGGCACGTAAAGGACGTCAACTAGAGTTATCAGGCGTGTAAGGTCTAAATCCAAGAGAAGTAAGTAGCATGAATGAATCTGAATTGCTCGGAGGGTTGATTTGGTTTCAACTACATTCCATTTTGAAGTCTGATAGTAGGCTAGTGTTTGTAGCGGATAAATACAGTTTGGTGTACAAATTGGACGAGGTCGATGGGTTTTACTGCTTTATTTCAGGTTTCTTCGTTAATTTTTTTTTGGTTTCTTGTATTATTTCTTTTCCACACATGTTGTTTTATCCGTATATTATAAATATCACAAGTAGTACGTTTATCAACCTATATTATTTTTTTAGCTTGATAGTAAAGATCTTACAAGACTCGTTCTTGTTGAATTCAGATCTTGGAATATAAATCATATAAGACCTTGTCTTGATTGAATTTGGATATTGAAGGTTCCAAGTACATACTAGGTTGACTTTGTCAATTTTTATCTTAAATGATCATCCAAAGGATTCATTTTCTTACAATCTTGAATACAAATTTCGTATCTGAACGTATGGATTGTACAAAGTTTTTCCATATAGGTTCACAAACGAAAAAGTAAGTGGTATACTAGGTACCCTCTCCTTTTCACGAGTTTATAAAAATATATACGAAGAGGAAGAATATGAAGATTCAAAAGATTCTTCTGAAAATTGAGATGAAAAATATGAGAGTGGTTATGGAGACTTAGGAGAACTACAAACGAAACAAATTTTTTATCAATTAAATACTTAAATTACATCAGTTCATTCGAAGATTAAGTTGTAATAGTAATTTTTCTGAAAATTATCCATCCATCACAATTTATGGTTTCCGAAAAAGAACAACCTCCTCATGTTCCTTGATTATTCCATGAGGTTTCTTATGATTTATGCATGATATGAAAATGATTCAAAAGATTTTATATGCCAATGAACATGATTATTTTATCAATGAATCCCCTAGTATCTATCATTTTCATAACATTACATTGATATCAACAAATTTTTCGTGCAACATACTCTCTTATTTATGGTATTTATGATTCTTGTCTTGATCCACTAAGCATTCTCTTACTCTCTTCTGAAACTCGAAATAACGTTCATTAGATTGTTGTAGGAAAAGTGGGATTAACGTTTTAACAACCACTACATCATCTATTATTGTGAATGCCATTTCCGGCCATAAATGGAAAATCGTTTTGAGTTGTGAAAAAGTAAAAATCAATGGATCTAAATTTGTTGATACGAATTGTGTTTTATTAAAGGGTTATCTTACATAGAGAATATTCTTAATTACTAGTTGTTTTTTACGAAATAATAGTCGTTGAGATTTAACGTCTATAAAATAAAGGTGTGATAAAATGGACGGCCCTGATTGGATGTGATAAGAGAGGAGTGTAAACAAAAGATAACAAAACTATCAACGACTAGTTTTTGGGCTATAATACAATACATTTGTTGCTATGTTTTCAATACATTTGTTGAAAATACAATCTACTAAACCATTTACAACTAACACCATCGATATGTTTTTTTAGCAGTAATAAAAGCTAAAAAATAAATATATCTTTTGTATACAAGTAAAAGAGGTTTGCCCGTTATGTTACCAACATGAACATAGTTTGATGCAGTGCCATTAGATGTATTTTACGTGTTTACAACTAGGTTATTCATACATCAAAATGGTCATTGAATCTGATTGCATAAAAATTTATTGTAACTCTTATATGATAATGGACACTTCCAAAGCAGTAGAAACATATGGAAAACATTTCTGGAAATGTCTTATATGTGATATTGTTGGAAAATCTTCGTTATCGATTTCGACAATAATACACCTTGTATATTATTTATGTCAATTTGTTACAACTTTGTAACACTGGTCTTTGTTTATGTATTACAACTTCTATAATACTTTGGTTCCCAAAACCAAAAACAAGAAAAGAAGAAGAATCGAAGGTGAAAAACAATCTATAATTAACAAATTTATTTGGGTATATTAAAATGTGTAATCTCTCTACTTAAAACATTTAATGCCCTACCCTGGATTCTAATACAAGTAATGACATATGTTTCCAGCATTCAACAATACCTTTAATGTTCTTCAATAATAATTTGATGAACTTCTAAAACGAATGCGAATTAATGTACCACAACTATTTTTTACAAATCCTCAAAATTAGCAGATAATGCAATTAATTTTCTCTAATTTTTCTCTTCTCTTCCAGTGCTTTCTCCATTTTTCATGTTTCCATCCTTTTCAAGAAGATGGCTACTTATAGATGTTGAAACAACAATATAACTACTGGGAACAATCACTACAAACAATCACGATATGAAATTATACGTCTATTTGCGAACAACCATAATTTTGAAATTACACGATTGTTGGGACTAGTCAGTTTGTAACAATGTGTGATTTTTGGAAACAACTGTTTAAAACGATGCGCTTACTGGAACGGTAACCGTCTAAAACCGTGTGACTATTTTGGACGGTTGTAAATAACTGTTTTTTCCCTTTATACTTTAAACTTACGTTCAGTTGAACATGAGTTCGGGTGACCATTCCAAACCCAATTTCCTGCCGATATGATGAAGTGGATCGGAATGATTAAACGTGAAATATCAGTAAAGTACTGTAATTTGCTAAAAAAAGTGATATTACAACACTCGAATTAATGGATGTAATGCGACTTGAACGGAGGAAATTTACACTGCTTTAAGCTGAAAGATATCTAGGATCCCCAACCGACTACATCCTACGGACATTTTCGTTTTTTTTCTTTTTCTTTTTTTTCCCTGACTGGTACGGACATATATCTTGATGTGCACGTACGCGTATGTAAGACTTTAGGAGAAAACCAAAAACTCTTATCTATTGATCCTTCGTTTTCTTTTCTTTTTATTTTTTTTCTAAAGCAGCTATAGCGACTGATTTAATTTAGATCCACTTAATCTGCTCACTATTTGAAAGGACATGTCTATGCAGAGCTAGCTTGGGATCCAACATTGGTTCTTGAATTCATATCTAACATTAATTATATACCTCGGTCGTTATCTATAAAAATGCAAGTCTTCTTACTCTGAAAGTACCCCCTTACGTAACAAATCTGTGAGTTGAACTAAGAACAAACACTTTCTAACTCATCCATCGTGACAAATCAAAAAGCTCATCAAATTTAATATTTGGTTCCTTACTTTTACTGCATAGTTTTATAATCTAGAGTTTTATGCTCAGTTGCAACGTCGGGGAACTGAATTCCCTGCAACAACCTGTAGAACTTTAATCCAACATCACAGTGAAGGATAGTACATTCAGTATTTAAGCTTCTGAAGTCAAAAATGAGCCACATCTGTTGTAGACATTCACCGATCACTTGATCTTGACTCGATAGTACTGTCTAGTGACTACTAGTACCACTACTCCGATCAATATTTTCTAATCTTATCCTGTGCAGAGTTTTACAGGTCTCACTTTATGTTTCTCTTTCTTTATAGAATCATGAAAGCTGTATTGCATGACATTCATCAGAAATAATGCGGTGTGTCAATTTCTTGATCAATGATATATTCGTCTTTTAGAGCAACTGCAACGGACGAGGGTACCAAAGAGTAAAGATTAAATTTACTCTTTGGTCGCCCAAAATCTAGCGCAATGGGAGAGTAAATTTGGGTTTGAGGCGAGTATAACTATTGTTCCAGAGAAGTTTTTCTCCGAAACTTATATATACTCGCACGCTCTTGTAAGTGGGCGTTAACAAGAAACGCTTCCTTATGAAAGAGTTTAGAAACACGGACGCTTGGCCAGAGAAGCGTTTGATGAGACGCTCATTATAGAATGCGTATGAAGTAACGCTTGACTAGGAGAACGCTGGTAGGAGAAACGCAAGCTAAGAAGAGCGTCTTGTTGAGACGTCCATTTACGAAAACGCCTATATATCAAACGTCCATTTAAGAAGACGCGTTGCTTAATTAAATTCTTTAGCTTTAGTTTTGTTCTTGATCATTTCTTTTTAGTGCTTTTTAGTGCAACTGCAGTGAGCGTCTTTTGTGAAGTGAGCGTTTACTTTAGTTCTTGTGAGCGTTTAGTGAACTTAGTGCGTTTAGTTTAGTTCTTGTCCTAACTAGGTGAGCGTTTAGTTTACCTAGTGAACTTAGTGCGTTTAGTTTAGCAACTGCAGTGAGCGTTTAGTTTAGTTCTTGTCCTAACTAGGTGAGCGTTTAATTAAACTAGGTGAGCGTTTAGTGCACTAGGTGAGCGTCTGGTTAGGCTTAAGTGAGCGTTAGTAATACGTTCATGTAAAGGAACGTTTCATATATGGGCGTTCTTATAAAGCAGCGTTTGTGATTTTGGCGTTTGATTAGAAGGACGTCTGTGAGTAAACGTCCACACACGACAACGCTGAATTTACATACGTTCTCCTATGACTACGCTTTGATAGCAGACGCTACCTTGTGTGGACGTTAAACATACGTTTGATTAAGGAAGCGTACGAGAATGCAAACGCTCAGTGCGTCTGGTTCTAGAATATGAAACGCTCACATAGATGTGCGTCCAACAACATACGTCTTAGAGAAACGTCCGTGTCACCTAATGTTCTTCTACAATAGCGTTTTATAACAGACGTCTAATTAAAATGACGTGCGATCATATTTACTCACAAAACCGTTGTGGAAAAAATAAAAACGACCAAATTTTTTTACTCTTTAGTATTTGGTATACTCGTACCGTTGCAGTTGCCCTTAAGGAACAATAGTTTTCTAATGTCTCGTTTAAAATGGGTTGCTTTGACTATGATGCGGCAATTTTTCGTGGCTTTGCAAAGGTCACGGTGAAGAACATCCATCGTGGGCCTAAAAGGTAATCATAATTCATAGCTGATGAGATCACCGAATAGCGACTGAACCTTTCACCTAAAGTCGATCATTATGCTTAAATTTCTTGCAACTATCCAAAATTATGTTCGTCAAATTCTTAATAAGGACCATGTATGATTGCAGTCCTTTGCTTAAAGTTTTTGACTTCAAAATAGATTAATGATACGAAAATGTGGCTACGTACATTTTAGTGATTAATGCAGTTGAATGAGTTCTGTCTTAAGTTGCAGCTAAATTCATTGAACAAAGCATCTGATTTTTAATTACCTTATCTATATAAACAAAAAATACAGTACTCTTCAGAGAAGACTGAGAATAAATTACTGTAAGGTTCTCTAATATGCGTTTTAAAAACTTAATTATAGTTGATTGCAGCATTATACGGAGAAGATTCGTACGAGAAAAAGTCATAAACTACGTATAAAGATCACGAATGGTGTCTAAGCAGTACAATAAACTTACTTTGTTTAATCCTTTAATTGAATCTTTTGACAAAAAGAGCAACGAATTTGCATGGGGAGCTAGTCCAATTTGTCCAAGTACTACAGGAACAATGAATCAAGACAACTTCTGGCTTTCTAGCTAATCAATTAGACGACTAACAGACATTCTGACCAAAAAGGAAAGGGACCAGGCAACAGCAGCTGCTAGCCTAACAAGTAACAATGTAGATTACCCTTTGATGTATCCATTGATTACAGTGGGCGAGAGAAAAAGATTTTCAATCAAGCAGCTAGGGAAGAATTACAAGAAAATTGCAGAACCATTTGGCCAAAATGTGCTCGTACGTGAAATAATACTTAAGGTTCTTATTTGCCATGTCTATACTGCATGCACAGCATATGTGCTGCACTATATGTATCTAAATTTTCAAGGAATGTGAGGCCTAATCTAGACTTGGCTCACACATAGTTCTTTGGTGATGACTGAAGATGTTTCGGTTGGACTAATGCAGCTTCTCATACAAATCTCGTCAGTTTATATGCTCTTTTGTAATTATGATCAAATATCTTTAAATGGGCCTATCATATTAACAAACATTAGATTCTTTTCATTGTGATTTCAGCCCACAAACCATTTTATTTGACTTGTAGGGGGGTTAGGCCATCCAGTGTAGAGGGATAAATGATGCTTTAGTGGTTAGCAAATGACTAAGTTGCCCTTTTATTCAAAAATTTAATTTAATTCAAAAATGAGAAAAACTTAAATCAACTTCTACTTTTTCCTCCCGCTTCTACCCAACCTAAGTTAACCTAAGGAAGAAGAAGTTGAAAATCGAGTTGAAGAAAAAGTTGAAGAACATATCGAATCCCTATATTGAATACTAGATTTGCCTATATACATGTACTTTAGAAGGTAAATCTCGACAAACCTATTTTTTATTTTATTTTTATTTGATTAATTAATTTAGTTGTAATCTAAAAATTAGATGACATTTTATGTTCTTAGTATTAGGTTCGACCAAGAAAAAAAAACCTAGCCGAATCCATTATATTAGAAGAACAACGCTAAGGTTTGGTTAGAAAATAAAAAATATTGTTATTCTATATGAAGAACACAATGGGTTTTTCTAGAACATAAAAATAAATCTTGGCGAAAACTTGAAGTTGCTCTTCGAATGTAAAAAATAACAGTGAGGTTCGGCTAGGTTGAAAAATTTGTTCTCGTAACCGACCATCACATGGAGTTCGGTTAGTTATCAGCTTGAAAATAATATATATCTAGCCGAATGCTTTTATATGTTACATAAACAATATAGTCGTCTATGTCAGAAATTTGTTTTCCTAGCCGATTTTGTAAATTAATATTAATTTTCTGGCCAATTTTGATCCAAATAATTAATTCAAACAAGAATCGACTAGCTGTTTTTTAGATTTTAGTCGCTTTTCGATTGATCTTGCTCATCTAGGTTATTATAATTTTAACCATATTTTTACGAATTCAAGCAACAAAAATGTCACTAAATTACTATTTTACTCAAAATAAAATTTCTATTAAGTTTTTCTATAAACTTCCTCTCTTCATCTTCATCTTGATCTCTGTACGCTTTCTCTAAATTTGTTTAACTAACTCCGAGATACTTAAATCCATATAATCTAATCTAACTTTTAACATTATAAATAGTCTATTAATACTATTGATAACCACATATAATACAAGAGCATTTTAACCGTTAACTGAAATATATGGATAAAGGGCCATGAGCATGTCTATTTTAAAATAATCTTATTTTATTCTTTATAACAGTCCCTGAAACATGGTAATATAAAAAAAAAAAAAAATGATTCTTATAAACATTGGATTTGACAATGATAAATAAAGCCTTCTAGTATATCTAAATACAATAATATACTTTTCATCTTTAAACAGCTTTTATCTTTGACCTCCCCTTTGGGTTTCTCATTTTTCTAGGGAGTAGGGACTACTTGGAAAACACAATATATGGTTACTTATTATAAACTAAACCCTATAGTCCTTTATCCATATATTTTTCTTTGATAGAAAAAGTATCTATATTTATCTAAGTGTTAAATTAGAATAGTTAATAGAATAGTAGATTAATAAGATCAAAGTTATAAATTAGAGTTAGTGTCAGTAGATTAGAAATATAGATTGCAATATCTAAATTCTTAGATCATGTTTTGTTTTTGTTTTTTCTGCCCATACCAAAAATGAAGATCTTTATAAGGTAAATGAAGAATCAAATAAAGCATGCATACGAAGTGTAACGTTGTGTATGCGTCTAACTGAGCTCAAATGCCATTTTTGTAACTTGAAATTAATAAAAATATTATAAAAATTATAAGTTTGTATAACTTTATATTCAAAAAAATATCGGCTAGATCGAGCAAATATCTCAGCCGATTCCACATAATCGACGGGGAAATCAAAGAATAGTTAGAAAATTATGGGGAGATTTGAAGATTAGGCCTAAATCAGATAGGAAACTGAAGAACACCTTGCTGATTTTGTAAGTTAAAATTTGGTGAAAAAATTCCAGTAACAACTGTCTAAGATTATATTTTCGACATATCCAATTTTTATGGTTTAGAGACACAAAAAGATAATCAGTATGGTTGAAATTTTGAACCTACCCTATTTCGTAAGTTAAAATTTGGCACAGAAATTCCAGTAATAATCGGCTAAGTTTATATTTTGGACCTAGCTGATCGTTGATGGTGTTCTTCGTATGTGAAAAATACATCCATAATCGACTAGATTTTGATTATAAACTTAGTGGATTGTGGATGTGTTCTCTGATTCATATGTTAGAGTACATCTTGGTTGAATCCACATGCATTAGTATGTAAAGCCTGGATAATTGTCAACGTCAAATGAAAAAACATATATTGAGAGTCTATTTCTCCTCAATTGATTAGAATTAGGTTGTAGAGTCATCGGACATATCATATAGAAATTCAGTTACCCCTGACGATTCAAGACGTGAAACCAGAAGAATACTTGATGGCATCCTTGAAGAATTTCGTCATAAAAAAGGTTAGTAACGTAAAGATTGATACTATTTATGTTCTCAATCTATTATGTTTTCATCTATTAATATCGAAGGAGAACTCACACATTAGACCAATTCTCATGATGGTATAATATACGTACTCGTACATACATTAGAGGATAAATTGTGTCTTAACTTTAATGAGCATGACCGTACCCAATTGGACTTGTCAAAGTGTCAATGCAACCAAGATGTGACTTTGTTCTCTCCAGAACCATGTAATCCTTGGACATAACTTGTTACAAAATACATTTGGCAACAATAGTGGTTTTGAAACCAACGTTCTTTGGTTCCAGAACCAACGAACGAAACTTTGACATAAACTATTTTAGATATGTTTTATTAGTTTCCTTTTATATTAATTAAGACTAGCCTATTGGCACAAACACAAATCCTATTTTGGTGATCTTGGAAGTTCCAAATAAGGTTTTGGTTATTCCCTAAAGTTGTGTTTGGTTGCATCTCATTCCATATAATTAGTCATATTTTTATAATAATAATATATTTTTTACCGTCTGATTACAAATTTTTTCCATGGAAATGTAACTCCATTTACAAAAAAAAAACGTGGTCTAAAGTATATTTTTAACTTAATTTCGTGGAATTCCATGGAAAGTATTTCCTTACCTTCCCTATGGTATTTTTTCCACGGGATACACTTTCCATGGAATTGTTTTCTTTTCCTCAGCATCAAACATAACCTAAGTCTTGAACAATCTTATTAAGGCAAGTATTGGGAGAGTGTTAACTAGAAGTAAGTTGGTTAAGACTAATTCTAGTCACTAGTGGTGACAATCATCTAGCTTAAGCCTTGAGCAATATATGTTGCTTAGATATCAAGCAAAGTTGTTTTCCATGGAAACAATATAACTTGAGAATAAAGCTAAGTGTTATATATGGTAGTAACTTATATTAAGATCTAAGTAAATCTTTGGTCTGCATCACAATATAAGGTGGACTTTTTACAGCTTTAAAATTCAACATTTAGAATATGAGTAGTTGTTGTGTATAGATTGAGTTTCTCTACACCTAGTTCGTTCAGAACTTAGGATGAGGATTAAAGATTTTTTTTGGGGTTTGAAAAATATACGAAATATTGTTTTTATAGTTAACCTCATTCCTTAAGAAAAAACATTAACTTGGTATACTTAAGATGAGAAATATTTTCTAAGGAAATTTTAGTACATCTGACAACCCTAAGAAAAGTGCATCGGGAAAACTATTAACTTCGTTGAACCTAAGAAAGAGATACTTTTTAAGAAAGTTTTATTATATCTGAAAATCCTTAAAGAAGTATTTAGATATTCACTAGTAATCTAGTTTATCTTAAAAATAAATTAAATCAAGGAGCTCTATATTTAGTATCGAGTATAAGAGCCTTTATTCATTTTTCTCAGTTAAACCTACATAGTGAGGTAACACTGAGTGTCCTAAAAAAGTTTCATTAATTTGGCACATATAGGGTTTCATCTTAGTCAACCAGTTGGAGGCCCGATAATGATAGTCTTCTCGACGGACCAGAACCTCCTTGAAAAAGAAACATAAAAGAAAAATTAAAATAAAATAATTGTTAGTACAAATGAATTAATCAAGTCCAAATTCTGTAAACATGAATAAACATGCCTATATAAAAAGAACACAAAAAATATTCCTAAATAAGCTATACTGACTGATAAAATTGCATTTGTAAGAAATTCATACCAATCCACGAAATTGCTCGAATTTGAATGTGGGTCGTATTCTATGGTTACGATTCTACCAGATATGTCTTTTTCTTTCCGTCAAAAATCTATTTTACGGTATAGACGCTTATGATCTCCCCCTCTATGCCTTGCGGTAATGATACCTCTGGAATTATGACCTTTACAACAATGACGCTGTCAAGAGATCAAATTATTTCGTGAATTAGGTTTCACTTGACTTTTTACGTCCCTAAAGCGAAAAATTACATCAAGATGCTCATGTAAATTCCTGATTTTGGTTTAGAATTTGTCTTCTTTGCACCACGCAAAACAGGCTGAAAACCATCCGATGGGAGAGAAGGTATATTTTCTATCATCATGTTCTCCAATACCGGTGATAATAAAATGTTGGATAGTCATCATATTCGTTATAATATATATGCATATAGCATAATAAAACTACTAGTATCAGCATTAACAATTATGTTAAAACCTCTGAGAGGAGATTCATTAATTGTTTCTTGTTTTTTGTGAATAAACCTCACCTTACTTATCAGATAGATCCGCCCAATGATTTCCTTGTAAAGAACCATGAGTCACAGTAGTAACAACATTACTATCATGACTAATAGTAATAGAAGATCTTTCGTTAGCAACCTATGTTGCTAATTCTTTTATGGCTCGATTAGATGCTTGAAGCGCCATCTGTTCAACAAATTCAAGTTGAGAATTCCTGATATTGAGTGCACCCACTCTAACTGTAGTTTCACTTCTCGGGGAAGCAAAAGAGATCACAGTGTTAGGAACGAATCGTGTCAATAAATTTAGAGGTTACCTGAATTTCAGTGCTAATTATTTGTTGCTCATTAACTGTCGCTGAATGATTATCTCATATTACTTTTGTAAGAACTTCACGTCTTGCCACCTCTGTCTTGTCAGTCTTTGTACGATCAACAGATTTAACACCTGGTGGTTGGTGCTCTTTAGGAACATAAATTAGTTTTTTTTTTTTTTGATTAACTGTCTTGGCAGGAGTCGAGAAAATATTTCCAATTCTCTTATTATATTTTCCTATTTCATGTTCTATTGCGCGACTATGCACTTGCAGAAAGTATGGAGTTTTTTAATGATAGTGGAACCAAGAATGCGAACCCACTTATACTACCAAAATTTCTTCATGCAAGTCCTCATCTAAATCAACTTCTACCAACACCTGAGCAAATATACTAAATTTCTTATTCAAAGTGTTATCATCTACATATAGCGGAGCGCCAACGGTACTAATGATTTCAAAAAGTGTTTTCTTTCTACAATATTCATACCTAAGTAATATAATCTAATCTAAACCTGAATCGGTGTTTGATACTGATTCTTAGGGCTAAATTTTGGTAACCAAGTACGAAGATGAATCATATCAGGCTTTAAATGAACTGCTCAAGATGAGCTAGTACGAAGAACATCAATTTTCGTCGAAAATTTGAAGCAGAAGAAACCTCTTCCTAATGGCGATAAGGTCCATCGAATATCTACATGTCATAAAAGCGTGAGCTTGTTATAAAAATCAATGGTTTTAAGAGGCACTGACCCTTTGAAGGTGTTAATATACCTGTCAAACAGTTCTTGCAATCTCCCTCCCCTTTCTGTCTACCGAAATCTGGATGGATATGATACTACCTTTCAAACAAGATTTAGGAAGTTGAACAACACAAGTTAAGGGTTCATCGGAATAGAAGCAAAACTAGGTTTGGTATTTGAAACCCTAGTATTATCAACTGGGGGAGTGCTAGAGATTCCGGATTTCAAATATCACATGGAAAATAGCAGAAACCATTATCAAAAGATCATAGGAATAAGGAGGACGAATCATGAAGCCAAATCGCTCAAAAAAAACTTCCTACAAAAACCGGAGCTCATATTTTAATCGCCTATTTTAACTATAAAAATTGAATAAAAAATCTCAAAAAATTCAGTATGTTTATAAGTTGTAATTAAACTGTTAAACAATCTGAATAGTTTGGGACCCATCAGAGTACACCCGAGTTACACTCAGCGGAAGGGCGGGCAGCCCTGACTCTAACCTCTTTTAAAGTCAAAACATTTTGTAATAACTATTCATTTTAACTCATATTCAAAATTTAGCCCACCCTAATTATATCACATCTCTAACTTTTACGTTCATGGTACAAATAACCCTTATATAAAGAGTTCACATAGGATTAATTTTTTTTATTATTATTCAAGTATAACATAAAAATTTTCCACATCATAAAAATTTAATACCTGGAAAAACGTAGTCAATCTTAACCGAGATCTCACCGAAATTAAAGGTCTGAATCCATAGTCAAGGCGAATCTCTCAATCTCTGCCAGACGAGGTACAGACAAGATACTCGTTGAGACAGTAAAATCTCGCTGAGACGATTTAGAAAGTTAGATTAATAGTATGATAATTTTCTTATAAAAATCAAAAGCAACCCTAAAAGACTAAAAAAAATTATCTTATGTGAATTTGTGAATCATATTACGAGGGGTGAGTTCAAGTTAATCTAAAGTCCCCAAACATTAAGTGGTTTAAAATTCGAAAACAAAAACTTCGACAATCTCACTAAGATAAAACGGTCAAAGTGTTCTGGTCCCGACTAAAATCTGAAATTCACTTCATTATTAAGTCTTAGTTACACAGGGACGGAGGAAGGGGTTGTAAGCACCAAATTTTGAATTTCAATGAGAAGAGGCTTAGGCTACTTATAGTTTAAGTGCCTTGTGGGTGCAAGTAATAATTGTAAAATTAAAATTTGTATCAGTAATGGATTCAAAGTATAAACTGATCACCTAAATCTTCTTTATTCATGTCTACCTGACAAAATCTCAGGAAGGAAAACTAAAAAAACAATAACTGGGTTGATGATGACTTGAACTCTTCGATCATATTAATGTGCACGATTCCTTCGTCGAAATTGATATACTCAAAATGGTATTATGGTGCTATTCTGAAAGTGGTAAACTTATGTTGGAGAAAAATGAGTCTTAAACTAAATGGCTTTGGTCTTGGATGCTCACTCATTTCCTTGAGTGAATGAAACTCTTTAGTTTAATCCCACATTGGGTATTCTAGAGAAGGATGTCCACTGGAGGGTGGAATGGGGTGGGCAAACAATACATGGGCTAACTTATGTAATGGGCTAACCTATGTATTGGCCTACGAATTAGACATCATCCATGATTCATTATTTTACAAGAAATCCTAAACCCTAAAGGTTTCCAAAACCCTAAAAGTTTCTTTTCTCTTATAAATACAAAACAATTTTCAGAGTTAAAAATAATCCCAAAAACGTTTTTTGATTGATTTTTCCTTTCCTTCCCTATTGCTAAGTTCAAGAGTGGGTAGTTTGTATTGTGCTAATACAAGCTATATCGGGCAGTCTTATCCTGGACACATCTTCGCACGTTGGGGTTTAGCATTGCTCTTCTCGAGTATACCCGCGAACTAATGTGTTAAGGACAACTTGTTGAACCTGTGATTCTGCCCTCGTAGGTGTCCGTGGTAGAGTTATTTTCAATATAGTTCTTTATATATATTATTCTGATAAATCTAACGATGTTGTTCATTGTTGCAAGATTCCAACAACCTTAACACATTAGTTTTTATCTCGTAACAATGGGAAAAAACGGTGTTGAAAAACCACAGAAGTTCAACGGAAAGGATTTCAATAGATGGCAATCCAAGTTGTTGTTGCGAAGATCTGGGGAGCTTATTCGTTTCGTCAAATCGATCACTTCCAATACAAAAGAGCTAAGTATTAATAACTTTTGGTTATTTTTGAATCGTTGACGTTGATATTATATTGGAAAATAAAGGATATTAATTGTGAACTGAAAAAACAAAATTGAGTTTTTTGGTCAGCTGTAGAGTTTAGAGTATATCTCTTAACTTAAAAGGAATCTCGACAAATCCTTTTAACCGAATATATTAGACACTGATAGTTATCCACACCAAATTTCAGAATTTTTGAAGTTGTAAAAGTATTTTTAGGGATTTTACAAAACTGAAAAACGTTCCTGCAAATTCTGACGGGCAGAAAAATATTGTTGACTATATTAGGTTTTTTAGCCTATCTATGAGTTTTATTTTTAAAAATGGCTCATGTGGGTATATTTGATATTCTCCGATATGTGGTGCACAGTGTGTTATATAAATTAAACACCTCTTAGTTCTATGTTTAAACTAATATATCAAACATGTTGATCGATAAATTTGAAATAAGTCTCGCATATTTGTTTGATATCTTGTCAATGATATCCGTGTGATTATTATTCACAAGCTATTTAGGTTTTACACCTTTATAATGATAATTTTCAGAGACAAATAAGAAGTGGGAATCTTATGCCATTGGCGACACGGATTGTTGGCTTCGTGCAAACCTCATTACGGTCACAAGCACAAGGACATGCTGGAAACGTTAAAGGTTGATATCCCTGTATTGAATCTGTTGTAACTGGACCAAAGAGGAAAAGGGAAACATGGTGTTCATAAAATTTCTGACTGTGCAAGAACGTTTAACATAAACGTCGTTCATAATATTGATGCATGGGGATTTCTTAAGTAAGTGTTGAAGCGAGGGATTGAGTATACCGTGGAGAATAATGAAAGTGGGAAAGGTGGTTCTATTGGTTATCTTGCTTGGAAGATGATGGTAAAGATTTAGTGCTACAGAGGTTTTGATGACTTGTTTCCGTCTGGGAGGATTATCATATCTATCTTTTGAATCTCTATGGGAGAACTTTAATTATCCGACAGACACAATCTTACCTACACAGAAACTGGAAGTGGATAGTAGAGTTTATTCGCGAGAGATAGTTACTCAAAGGGAAGGTTCAGACTTCGCCTGCTTCCAGATGGAAACCTGGTACTCAATGTTGCTGCTTATCCGAGTTTGAGTGATTTTCAATATGATGCATATTATTTGAGTCAGACAGCAAATACGAATGATAGGCAAAAAGCAGGTTCTGAGGCTGTGTTCAACCAATCAGGTTACTTACATTTTAAAGCCATCGATTGCCTGAATTGGTGTGAGTTTGAGATTAATCTAAAAAGATTTTTCAAAGACTTTTCAGAAGGTCGGAGACACCACAACTCATGGCCTGAGATGCTCAAACTAATGGATTGGCCACCTTCTAATTTCTTGGAGGAACGTTTGCCACGCCATGGTGCTGAATTCATAGTTCCTTGCCATATCATGGGTACACAAATCCGAAGAGTGGATTTCTTAATCTGGCTACAAAATTGCCAAAGGAAGCTGTGAATCCATACTTGGGGCCGAAGGCATACATTGCTTATGGGCATGGCGAAGGACTTGGCCGTGGTGATTCTGTAACAAAACTTCATTGTGACTTGTCTGATGCGGTGAATGTCTTGATGCATATTGGGGAAGTTTCTCTTGATACTCAACAATTTTCTACTGTAAAGGCTTTGGAAAAGATATACAAGGCCCAAGATGAAATTGAGCTTTCTGTGACTTTTCTTGAGTCAAATTTTGAAGCATCTATATCTGAGAATGGTGGGTCATGTGCTGCTCCTTCTAACAATGAACAAGCTAAGTCTGACCTTAATTGTGGAAAAGAAGAGTATTATATTACCGCTTGTAACCCAGCTACCAATGGTTCGGGGGTAACACAAAAGGATGCATGTGAAGTTCAGGCGGGGGATAGTTCTGATCTTGTTATGGATGTTAAAACCCAAGTAGAAAACCTTGCTGCATTGGAGACAAATGAGAAAGAAATGTGCATGGTTCATACTAGACATAAGGTTTTGGATACCGAAGGTTATGTAGACAAACAACATAGGGAAACTAAGGTTAAAGAAAATGAGAATAAGTGGAGTGAAGAACAGAGTAACCTCAATGGATCAGAGAAGAGTAATGGTGGTGCTCTCTGGGATATCTTCCGCAGACAAGATGTTCCAAAACTTCAGGAATATCTTAGAAAACATTCTAAAGAATTCAGACACGTAAATTGGTCTCCAGTAGAACAACTTGAGATCTGTGGTTTCTGTTGTTGGAGTTTGCAGTTTGGACTAGTGCACGGATCGGTAAGGGAGAGGCTCTCGGATTTGATACCTTCTGCGCTGGGGCGTATGGAGTTAATGCAACTAACAAAAACCTTGATTCAGCCGGTGACACTTCATTCTCAGTATGAAGCTTCTATGGACTCCATTCGGGTACAATCGAATGACGGAACAGGTAGAGTAATTTGTACTCTACTAAGGTACGTACACCATTTTGGATATCTATAATTTATATTCAGCTTAATATTATGGAGAATGGTTTAAGTAGGACTACTGAATCAATTGATACCAAAGGTGATTATTTCTTTGAAATGTTGTTTGAGCTGGGAAAATTTGAATGTCGGCATAACGCTTAGCGAGATATTAGTTTGGGGCCTTATGCTTAACTGTGGGGTATAAGATGGAAACAAGTGTTTGTTTGATTTCTCAAGCAGATTCATAGAAGACTCTAGACTTATATGTTCCCTACCCAGTAGACCTCAATTGTGGGGGTCTAAGGGGAGAACGAAGATTCGAATTCTTTATCAAATCAGTGCATATGTTAAGCATGCCTTTGTTACGTATTTTACAACTACTAACAATTTTTTGTTGTTTAAAGTTTGACAGGAAACTAATATGTTGTTGAAGTGGTCTAAAGGATCAAAATGAACCAAAATCAAATTTTGATGATATAGTTTCTGTCAAATGTGTGTTGTAGAATAGGTGTGCATATTTTCCAGTTTATCTTGGATAATTGCAGGGTTGCTCTGATCACAGGACCAGAAAATTGGGATGCTTAAGGTACATATTTAATTTCAAATATGTGATATATATATATGGCATTAATCTTTTGAGAAAGATGTAATGACCGTACTAGTAAGTAGTACATGTACTTGTGTATGCCTTTATATGCTTTCCAACCACTAGATAACATGTGATGTTTGTGATTTGATTGAAAGGATAAATTGTTGTAGACATGCATGATCTAAAGGATCATTGGAACCAGAATAAATTCTGACGGAAATGGTCTTTGTCAAACTCGATACGTTTAATATGTGTTGTAAATGTGCAGTGCATTCGGTGTACAAATACATTTGTGACCCAGAAGAATTACTGGGATGATCTGATCAGAAATTTACAGTACTTGAGGCTTTGGAGAGTCTTAGCCTATATGTGCGCCCTCTTAAGTTGTATCAGGAGTTGGAAATCCTCCAACAAACATGAGGAACTCGACTGAGATGAAATCAGAGTTCGCTCGCTTAATTTAAAGCATGAAAGGAAGTTGAATGAATAAATCCTTTTTTGGAACGCATTCCTCTGTGACCGAAGCCTGTGGCCACCATTGATGAAACTCAATTGACTATGTGAGTCTAAAGTAAATGAGCAATGGAAAAGTCTAGACAAACTCAGAGAAGGCGGCTAATTCGGTAAGACAACTACTCTCTAATGAAGTGATTTTTGTAGACTTAGTAAAGTCAAGAGAAAAATCAATGGATCCTTTGACAAAGGATAATCTAGAGATAGTTTGTTATTGCATCGAGGGGGACGGGACTTAAGCTCATGAAATAAAATTGCCATGAAGGACACTCAACCTTAGTGACTGGAGATCC